>CM045751.1:4287500-4307500 GCA_024760905.1 Plotosus lineatus | reverse complement strand
ACGCACACAAATAATGATCATAATGCGCATGATTTAGCATCTCACTTTAGGTTTTGTTAAGATATCTGGGCTATTACCCATCATGCATCAGTGCTGGATCAAGGGCTATTTTATAAATTGAATAAAAACTGGCAGCACAATGGTGTAGTGATTAGCATGTCTGCCTCACAGCAAGAAGGTCAGTGGTTTGAGTCTCAGGTTTGGTGAGAGCATTTCTGTGTGGACTTTGCATGTTCTTGAAGGGTGTGGGTTTCATCCTGGTACTCCGGTTGTCTCCTACAGTCCAAAGATATTAGGCTTAGTGGCTGGTTCTCATTGACCCTAGGTGTGAGCATGACTGGTTGTGTGTGTTGCCCTCTGATGGACTGGCGAGTTGTTCCGCGTGTATCCACCGTCATCCAGTTTGGGCTGAGATAGGCTTCGCCCCCCCACAACCCAGAGAGTACGATTAGGTGATTCAGGAAATGAGTTAGCATATTGTTATTGATTATGTTTTGGCAGTGTGGGCTTGACTTGTATTAGATACAGTACTTAGTTAAGTGCCTACCACTTTGATCTGGTGAGCTTTTCAGGGTGTAACCCATTTTTGCCCAGTATTAGCTAAGATAGGCCCCAACCCTTCCCACGGCCCTAAATAATAGGAATAAGTGGCTCACACAATCCCACCACTAAATGTATTCCCATTTGTTTTATAATCTAGTTTAATGTATTCATTCATTTTTTTTACGAACCACTCAATCCTAATTAGTGTCACATGAGCTGGCACTCATCTCAGCCGCCTCTAGGCGAGGGCAGTTTACCAATCCTAAATGTATGTATATATATATATATATATATATATATATATATATATATATATATATATATATATATATATATATATTACATGATGTCAGCATGGTGGTGTTGCGCTTAGCATACCTGTCTCCCAGGTGAGTGTCTCACAGTGAGGACATGTATGCGTGTTCTTCCTGCACTTGTATGAGTTTCCTTCAGGTACTCTGGCTTCCTGTCATGCGCCAAATACAGGAACTATAATTCAATGGGCTGTTCCAAAAATCTAATGGGCTGTTCCAAATTGCCCCAAAGTGGGAGTATAAGTGTGTGTTGAGCTCCAATGGACTGGCAAGCTGTTCACGGTGTACCTCGCCTTGGCAAATAGTTGGCTATGATAGACTCCAGCAGTTCTGCCTGTAGCATGAAGAACACATTCATATTAATGCACTGGTTTCAGTTGGTAATTGTTTCTATAGCAACAGCTTGGGCACAGTGATGTGTACAGTGAACCGTGCAATTAGTCTAAGACCCGTCGTAAACATTTGTGGCCGTTATGAAAGAAGACTCGGATGTGAACGTTTTGTGTTTCGTTTGATCTCAAACTTTATTTTTAAGGCATGCGCCTAGCGGCGTACGTACGTGTCATCGAGAAACACGTCACTGCGAGCAGCTCCATAATCTGATTTTGAATAGAAGAGAAGGTTCGCTGCATAAATATTGATGCAACTTAAGTTTTCAGTACAGAATGTAGCCCCAGTGTGCCTGTCGAGAAGAGAAGAACACGGCCTGCGCTGTGAACGTGGCCTTAGGTTTGGCGTTGCTATGACAACGTAGGGCTAAATGAAGGCATGAGCGTGTGATTCATTCTGCTGGATGTTCATGGATCCTTCTGCGCTTACTTTAATGGAATCTCTCTCTCTTATTTATTTGGGTTTTTTTTTTTTTTGTCTTTTGTCATGTCGAATTCTCTAACAATGCGGGATGTGTCAAGAAAGATCTGAGGCTCGTTAGCATCCGAAACATGGCGGAATAACAAGACTCTGCTGCTACCTGTTCGTCATAGATGCTGAAAATAACATGCTGTCTCTGAGCCTCAGGCTGTGCAGTTGCACTCCATGTCATTTTCCATGTGTGCACTTAAGCTAAAACTCTTACGTAAGCCTGTTGTGGCCATGTGGGCTTTAACGCGAAGCCTTTAGTTTTCTAATGGTTGTGCAGATACATTCTGAGGAATGTCTACAGCAACACAAGTTCGAGTTATACAAGTAGATGAGGTGGTATAAGGGTGGTACAGTGGTTAGCACATCTGCCTCAGAGCAAGAAGGTCCTGGGTTCGTATCTAGGGGCTCGGTGAAGGCATTTCTGGATGGCGTCTGTATGTTTTCTGTGCGTGTGAGTGGGTTTCCTCCGGAAACTCTGGTTTCCTCCTACAGTCCAAAACCATGAACATTTTAAAATAATTGTTTGTACTGCATTGACCCAATTTGTCAGTGTCACAGCAAGTTAATGATTATACATGTGTTTGCCCTGTGATGATCTGGCAAGCAGTTCAAGGTGTGCCCCACCTTTGTCCAGTGTCAGCTGACATAGGCTCCAGCCTCCCTGCAACCCTAATAGAATTTTATTCCGCAAACGAGTGAGTGAGGTGGTATGGCCTTTACTTTTTGTATCATGTCATCTAACTCGGAAGTGCATGACTCCTGTTCCACGTCTGAATACTTGCCGCATACTCTCAGCTTTTTGGTCAGCAGGTGGAGATTAAGATAATATTATTGTTTCTATAGTAACCGGTAACGATTATTTTCGTTTCTATAGTAACAGGTTCACAGGGCCTTGTCTGTCGGATGGGCCACATATTCTGAAAATATATGTATTCCGTTTTTATTTATTCACTTGTTGGACCGATTATTTATATTTAGGGTCACTGGGAGGCTGGAGTCCTTCTCAGCCAATTCTGGGCGAGGGTGGGGCACACCATGTACAGCTCACCAGACATAGCAGGGCTAACAAACACACCATTCATTCATTAATGTTCTATTGCTTAATCCTAATTAGGGTCGCAGGGAGGCTGGCCCCCATCTCAGCCGACTCTGAGTGAGGGCGGGGTACACCCTGAACAGATTACACTATATTTTATTTTAAACTGTTTTATTTTAAATTTTTTTAATTTACATTTAGCAAAGATGTGTAAACAATCATATGATGACGCTTCCTGCAGGGAGAAGCTTATTTAAACTTTAAAGGAAGGAGTCTCCAATGTCCGTATTTGATACCTTCGGTCTCCAAGACAGGGTATTTTGAGATGTTGGTGGAAAATCAAAGTAATAAAAAAATCATAATGCTGGGCTTACACTGGAGCTACAGTGTCCACGAGCTTTGCGATTTTTTTCAACTTTCATACTGCTTCCTTGCGTCCTCGGTTACGATCTGTAACGTCTTATAAAGCCAACGGGATTCTGTTTGAGATCTACCATAATTTTCATCACGTTTCCTCAAGTTCTCTAATGATCTCCATAATATTCTCTCACGTTCTGTAACAGTCTGGTTGGGTCTATTACATTCATCAAGTTCTGTTAAGATCTCCAACAATTTATTACTGGGATTTGAACATGATTGCCACACTTGGATTGCATGATTGAAGTGTGAAAAGGAGGCAGGGGTCGGGCTCCTGACTGGCGCATTGACAAGGTACGTGACTATTCCCGCGGAGATCGTAAGTTCGAATCCGGGTTAACACCACAGCCGAGTGTGGCAGGAAGCCTATGGGAGCTAACTGGCCAGACTCTTACAGGAGGGATGGCATATGCTCACTTCCATGCCACTCACAGCGATCGCCAGCCAATCATGGGTGCCTGTGGGCTTTAGTGTGAGGGGGGTGGATCGCGATTTCCTGCAGAATGTGTTAGACCACAACCAAATATCCATAGCGTTGCAGTTCAAAAAGAGGCTGATGGCGAGCGTTATATCTCTAGGAGGGGGCGTGTGCATGCTTCCGCCCTTCCCTGGTCGGTGGAGGTCATCTGATAGTGAATGCAATACCTGAATACCTGGTGGGAATTGGATATGACTAAATTAGGGGAGGAAAATTAAAAAACAAAGCATGCGTCCATGGGATGAAAGTGGAAGGAATTGTGTTTCCAAGTTCATGAAGATCCTCTGTAATGGTGCATCAGTGTCTCGTACACTTTCTTTAAGTCTGTTAAGCTCTACCAGGGTTCTCAGGTTCTGACAATCAAAACTTTTGTCAGGATTATCGCGATGCCACCAATTTCCCTCAAGAGTCCAAACTCATTTTGTTTCTGTCAGACTGTGGACATGGTGGACATCGAGGCCCCAGTGGAAACCCACCATAATTTATGAACTAATGTGTTTCACAGACACTTCTGTCCCCGGGCATCACAGCACTCCGGTGTTGATCGCCTCTGGGTTCTATTTTGATCATTGCGGAAATCTGATAATGTCACTCAATGGTGTTCATCCTTCCTACTGTGTGTAGAATCTTCGGGAAGAGAAGCAGTCCTACGATAAGGAGCTGATGAACCTGAGGAACAAGTACGAGGAGGAAACCTCTCAGTTCAGAGAGACGCAGAGCCGCGCACTGGAGGAGCTCTCCAAAAAACACCGGGCTGCCCTGGAGAACATCCAGAGCTCAGTTGAGAAGGAGAAGAACAGACGGCTGGCCGTGAGTGACTTTTCACCTCTCTCTCTCTCTCTCTCTCTCTCTCTCTCTCTCTCTCACACCTTCTCACTCATTTATATTTACAGCATTTTTGCAGGCGCTCTTATCCACAGCGACTTACAATTATCATTTTTATATAACTGAGCAATTGAGGGTGAAGGGCCTTGCTCAAGGGCCCGACAGTGGTGATAGTGGGGATTGAACTGCTGAGCTACGGATCAGGAATTCATCGCATTAACCGCTAAGCCACCACTGCCATGTCACTCTCTCTCTCTCTCTCTCTCTCTCTCTCTCTCTCTCTCATTTTTCACTCTCTCTCTCCCTCTCTAATTCTTTTTCACTCTCTCTCCTCTCTCTCATTCGTTTTGACTCTCTCTTCCCCCCCTTCTCTCTCTTATTCTTATATACAATTACAAAACAATCAATTCTACAAGTTTTTATTTTTACTTTTTGTTGCCTTAACATAAATTACTGACCCTTATATTATTAAAAAGGATCTGAATATTCATGTATAATTTGTGGAATATTTTATCTGAACACTTAAAATTAATTAATTTGATTCAATGTGTCTCTTTTATACAAGTAATTATATTATCATTACCATTATTTATTTTTTCAAGCAGTTGTGTAATTATTTATACTTTATTTATTTCGTTCATTTTCTTAGCCGCTTAATTTTAATTGGGGTCACAGGGTGGCTGGTGCCCATCTTATCCAACACTGGTCGAGGATGAGGCACACCCTGGACTGCACAACCAAGTCAATGCAGGGCAACACATATGACCTTTCACACTCACGTCTAGACGTGATTTGGAACAGCCAATCAGCTTATGGTGCATGTTTTTGAACTGTGGGCGGAAACCAGAGTAGCTGGAGGAAACCCACACAAACACGGGGAGAGCATGCAAATTCCGCACAGAAACGCCTCCAACCCATGACTCAGACCCTATATATTTATTTACTTATTTACTTGTTTAACTGTTTTTTTTTTTTTTTTGTGGGGAGGGGGTGGGGTGGACTAATTATTTGTTTGCTTTAAGTAGAAATTTAATTTCAGGAATTCTGAGCAATCCAAACCCAAATGATAAGAAATGATTCGTCAATAAACAGGAACAGGGATCAGGCCCAGCCATTCATAACATAATGGTGATAAGTTGTTTACATTATGTGGGGCTTATGTATTAGTGTAGCTACTGCTTATGTTTATTCTGTTTCTCGCAGTATCATATTAGGTTTAATATTATTTAAAAGTTTTTGAATATTTTTCCTTGGCATTCATATCATGTTATAAATTGTGCTATAAATCGCTCCGAGTGTTTGGGTTCGATCAGCACCGGATGGAAACAGCTTTACGAGGGTACACAAGCGGGATGTCATTAGCTGAAAAATGAAAATGGAAGTGAATCTGTTTCTGCATCAGCACACGAAACGCATAATGATATCATCTCACTGTTTATAAACGGGTTGCAAAAGAGAGTGAGAATGAAGGCGGAAGGGAGAAAATGAGGGGGGAGAGAAAAAGGGTGAGAGAGGAGAGAGAAACGGTAAAATACAGTATACAGTCAGAAGCGAACGTATGCCGGAACGCACCAGAACGCCGTGCCGGTAAGAAATATACCGACCTCTACACTACGGAATGCCTCAGAAAATCTACTTTCACCCATGCATACAATGAGAGCATTTTCTTTTTTCAAGCAAATTTTATCAACATAAATGTAAAATTCATGAATACATAAAAATCATCTCCAAAATGATCCTTCTGTGACGGGTTGAACTGGGTTTTAGTGGCTGGATGGACTCTATAATTTTTCGACTACTGTACTCGCTTACCGTGAGAGGTTGAAACTTGTGGCAGGCAGTCACTCACTGTAGTGTAATGTGAATCCAGTGTCCACTTGTGCTTTTTGTTTGTTTGTTTGTTTTTTGCTTGTTTGTTTGCAGACAACAGGATAGTCTTTTTTTTCTTCAAAATAAACAAAACAAACATCCCCAAGTAATAAATTGTGAGGTTTAACATATCGTGAAATTGTCTCTGTCTCTCTGTCACACAAGCAGCACCACTCCCTTCTACAAACAAACACAGGTGGAAGAGAGAAAACTCAATGTGTTCTTTTCATTGGATGGCTGGTTGCCTAGGTGATGGAAGGACCTCCCCACAGATAGTGCTGGGGGAGGTCAGCTGGAGGTTGTGCTCATCTTTTTAATCAGAAATTGGATCTAAACACTGCATTAGACAGACTTGAGGGTCATGCAAAAAATGCAAAGACAAATTGATTTTATGTTTCAGAGAAAGAGGGATGATGATCAGGTTGAGGAAAAGAGAGCAGAAAGAGCAGAGGAAGCACATAGAACAGAGAGGCGGTGCGATAGACCAAAGACGGGCCATGAATGGCTGACAAAGTTACTCGACCATAACACGGCAGAGGGCTGTATGATTGTGTGTGTGTATGTGTGTGTGTATGTGTGTGTATGTGTGTGTATATGTGTGTATGTGTGTGTATATGTGTGTGTATATGTGTGTGTATATGTGTGTGTGTATGTGTGTGTGTATGTGTGTGTGTATGTGTGTGTGCGTGTGTGTGCAGTCTACATTTACTGAGGGCAAAGGCTGCAAGAAAGCTTCAGAAAACACTTTAATTATTTGGAAGTTATGTTAATATTGTTCTGATGTTCTCTCCCCCAAAGAAGTCTTTAAGAATCAATGTCAGAAAAGAAAGTCTTTAGTATGAAGCTCACTCGTGAAGCACGCAATTTTTTTTTTGAGTTGCACAGTTCCTCCAAGAATATAATCCTTCTTTCACCCCGCATACAGTGAGAGAGAGAGAGAGAGAAAAACGGACGGAGATCAGGGGGAGAAAGAACGAGAGGTAGTGAGGCTAAGGGAGATAAAGGTTGGAGAGCGTAGAGAAACAAGAGATTGAGCTCGAGAGAAATAAAGAGTGCTAGAGCACGATAGAGATAAAGAAAGTGATAGAGATAAAAAAGAGATGATGTAGAGGGAGAAAGGAAGATAGAGAGATTGAGGGAGAAAAAGAGGGGAAGATAAGGCTGAGACGGATAAAGAGAGAGAGTGGGCGGTAGAACATGAAAGAGAAGAAGAGATAAAAATGTTGAGTGAGAGAGAGAGAGAGAGAGAGAGAGAGAGAGAATCAGTTATGGGATGCCATGATAGAGTCCCACGCTCCGTTTACTGTCGTCTCCCGTTCTCCCGTTGATGTTCTATTATTGGACCTTGTTAGCGAAGGTCATTGTTTTGACATCAGACACACACATGCAATTCACCGTCGTATTCTCAAGTCTTGCAGCCTCATGAACGGACTCCCGTTTCCATCTGAATGGCTTTATTGATTTTTATTTATTTATTTATTTATTTTCTGGATGGTCTGTGTCCTGGCAGGAGCTCGTTTAACAGAACAATAGGGTTTCGGCGCTTAGAGCTGGTGTATCTCAAACTAAGAGTCTTCGCACATATCGAGTTTATATAATTTTTGTTTGTTGTATGACTCGTTTGAGTACTTGATTCTGATTGGTCATTTACACTGTTCAGCCTTCTGCTTCTCCTTCATAACAAATGGCTGCTAAGTTTAACAGACTTTCGCAAGAAAATTATTTTAAAATCAATATAATCATGGATAAATCAATATCTTGTGAGTAGTCATGTTGTGTGATGACACAGTAGCTGGTCGTTATCATGAAATAAACTCGATCTGAGTGATACAGTACCCCTCTACTGTACGGGTGGGTGTTGCTCACTATGTTGGTGTTTATTTCACAGTAGTAATGAGTTCTCATGTTTTGAATTTGATGGCAGGAACAAGTCTGAAAAGGTCAGTGGTACTTAAAAGAAACAGCAAACCACAGCTCTCGACTAATTTGGCTAATTGGCAACAGGTCACTAACCTGACTGTTTATAAAAGAGCATCTGGGCAGAGGTTCAACTGCCATTACAAATTGTGGAGCAAGTAATGGAGCAGTGTTCCTCAATGTAAAGTCGAGAAGACCTTGAATATCTCATTATCTCCAGTACATAATGTCATCAAAAAGTTCTGAGAGTCTTAAGTGATCCGTGTGTAAAAGGAACAAGGCCAGAGATCAATATCGGATGCATGCGATCTTCTTGCTCTCAGGCAGAACGGCATTAAAAACAGCCGTGATTCTGGTACGCTGCATGGGCTCAGGAGCACTTCCAGAGATCACAGTCTGTGAACATGTATGCAGAAACCTGCAATGCAATGTGTGTGTTCTGAAATCTTTTTATCATATCTAGCATTAACCGTTTCAACAATTTGTGCTACTGTAGCTCTTCTGTGGATTCAGACCAGACACACTCGCCATGCTCCCATGTAGTAGTAGGCCTCCATCAGTCGATGTCGGATATGAAATTTGTGCCAGCCTATAGAAAGTCTGGTTTTACCTCAGAGACAGCACTGCATGTGGCTGGTGAGACAAATGCGGGAGAGGCAATCTCAGCCCCATTGGCTGCAGATGTGGTTAGTCAGGGGGGGCTGCATTGGTGTGTGCTTCCACTTGGATCTCAGATGGATACAGGCTTGGATACAGAGCTCCCATGCCACTCTTGCCGGTTCAGTGGTGGTCCATACATTGACCACCTTTACATACCATGAATACCTCAAAAGTTGTTTTGGAGATGAGTAGACCCAGTTGTTTATCCATGAAAATGTGGCCCTTATTGAAGTCCCTTAGGCTTGCTCATTTTTACTACAGAGACAGCAGTGGCTCTGTGGCTGGTTGGCTGGATTACTGATCCGAAGGTCGGGGTTTCAAGCCCCACTATCACCAATTTGTCCCTCAGTGCAGCTAAATGGGTCATCAAAAGTCCAACTTGTCCTGTTTGCACCCTGCAATGACCTGGTGAGATGTCCAGGGTGCACTCTGCCTTTCCCCAGAGCTGGCTGAAATGGATATCAGCCTCCCTGTGACACAGAAAATGAATTAATTAATTCTTTCACCTTCAGTAAATGATTGTTCTCTTTCTGCCTGATACCTTCTACTATTTGAAAGGTACCAACTATAACAAGATAATCAGTGTTGTTCACTTAACCTATGCTAAAATTGAGCTCATAATGGTTTTAATGTTATGGCTGTTTTGATGGGTGTGTTTAGATGTATTAGCGTGATTGATCCATTGCCAATTTTTGATATATGTAACTTCCTGAACAAACCTGCTTGGCCCTTCGGTGTACACTTTAAATGAGTTTTTGCTGCTGTTTAGTTTATGCGGCATTCTTGAGTCCAGCTGCTGACGCTCCAGGAAGTCTCGCAGCTCAAGGAAGCAGTGTATCCGTTCTGAGCCCACGCTTTATGAGACATCCACTCGCTCTCCTCCCTGCCCTTTACCAAATTGTTCTCTTCATGCTGACACACACCTTTACATTCCTTCAACACTCTGCCTGACACACCACATCCCTTTCTCTTGTCGTCTGCAACGATGAGCCCAGGAGCTACAAAATGACACGGCTAGCTTGTCTGTTGTGATATTTCCGACTGAAAGCATATGAAATGAAAGCCTACAAAGCCATGCACGATTGGCACAGCCAACACACAATCTGTCATCTATCTCCATCGACCATGTTCCTGCCAACAAATGCCCGTCACACTCTGAAACCTCCACATTCTGTTTCATCCATTAGCCAATTAATATCACATGCACACTGAGAGAATGTGGTGAGTCAGAGGGAATTAAATGATGTAATTTACTAAGATCATGATTGCAGTGGGAATAGAATTATTTGTAAAATTTAAAATAGACTCTACACGTGCATAATTAGATGTCAAGTATAGCATTAATCAAAGGCAGTCGGGGCAAAAAAAAGTATTTTAAAGCGTTATGAGTGTATCAGATTTGTACCAAGTAAAACGCTCACTACTGTATATAATAGTAAAAAAAAAAAAAAAAACGTATTATTAAAGCATAGCTAATAGTACCCTGTGATGGCCTGGCGAGCTGTGAAGGTTGTAACACACCCTCGGCCAGCTAAGGTGGGTGCCGGCTTCTCTGTGACGCTGATTTGGGCTTAAACTGTTCAGAAAATGGATAAACGGATGAGTTGATAGTGTCATTATTCCCCTAACTGACCAAAACAGTGAGGTGGAGCCAGTCTGTGGCCCAAGACATCTTTGACCTTTGACCAGGCCACCACCGCCCTCAAGAGAGACTCCTCCCTCTCTGTATCCAATAGGTCACTGTTTCCACCCATTTCCATCAAATTGCTTCCATAGTTGCTTTGTGAACACATTTTTTTATCACCTAAAATCTTGCTTTGCTGAATAGACCTGCTTGTTTATCTGCGCTTGACAACTTCACCAAACAAATTTACATCAGTTTCTCAAAAAAAAAAAAAAAAACCCCAAATCGCTGACCTTTGGTTCAACTGTCCGCTAACCCAGTTTAGTGCATTTTTTGGTCATTTATGCTAAAATCAGTGTCTGTATAGCATAAACAGATTATATATGAACAAATTTTGCAGTAAAGATCACCAGTACCAATACATGAGACCAAACATAGTTACAGCACCTTCAAACTTTGTTCAGATTCTCCCTGCATGGAAACACTTCCTGTTTCTGTGTCACTGACGTTCCTTTAAGGAATGTTATTGGTAGAGTGTTTAAATTATCCAAAGAACCGGTGAGAAACAAAAATAGCTTTTTACAGCCAAAAGAATCTGTTTTCTTGGACTTGGACTTATTATTCTAAAGACCATCTGGCTTCCAGGAATAGTTCTGCCAAACAGGAAGTTTACATCAAGTGTCGTCTAACAGGAAAAGCTGTTTATTTTCCCGAAGTCTGCTTGGTTAGTTTCAGAATGGAGCTTCAGGGTTAATGTACCGTAATGAATTAGGGAAGCTAATAACTGGCCGTTGACACACGTGCATCAAGCTAATTGTGAACATGTTGTATTTGAACATGTGCTTTTTGACGCTGTTATGGACAGAATAAGACTAAGATAGTAATCACACCTTGGCGTATAATGTAAATGGACATCCGACACAAAGAAATGGTTGCTCAGCAACACCTTTCCAAGTTTTCAAAACACTTTCCATCAGATTGAATGAAGCTTGTCTGACAAGGAATGTTCATCGTTCATTTTCTCAGTTCACTTCATTTTCTGTAACCGTTTAATCCTAATTAGGGTCGCAGGGAGGTTGGTGCCCATCCCAGCTGACTCTGGGTGAGGGCAGAGTGCACCCTGGACAGCTCGCCAGGCCATCGCAGAGCGGAAACACGCTGACGGCTATGCATCTACTCCAGTCGAAAGTCAGCAATGGTTCTTTTTTACATGAACCTCACACCATAGACAGTGAGAGACATGGCCGGCCTTTGATAACCCAGTGAGGTGCACTGGGGGGGGGCGGGGGGGGGGCGGCATTGACAACCCGTTGAGAGTGGGGCGAGCCCCCAACCTTAGGATCAGTGATCCAGCACCTTTTTCCACCAGGTGACCACTGCCTCTGACGCGGAATGAATTCGGCAAACGAGAAATGGACAGGAAACGCATGCGAAAGGAGGCGGACAGATTTAAAATGTCTCTTTCCATTGGACAACACCTTCTTCCATGCGATATGGCTATCTATCGATCACCTGTTTCACCCTTAGACAGGAGGTGTGGCCTATATCTTTAAGTAGAAATTTGAAAGCGCTGCGCATGATTTGTTAATCTTAATTCTGACTGGACGATGCACAACGACGCTGGAAAGGAAATGTAAACTTCCGCTTAAAAAACAAACAAAAAAAACCTCGCGGCTGATGAACCACTTCTGGCATGTTTCTTTTTTTGTTGTTGTTGTTTATTTGTTTGTTTGTTTGTTTGTTTTTAGTCTGATACCATGCATTACACTTTCTTCTCCTCAGTATTAAACATTAAACCCAGCAGTAATCACAAGTTGCAGGTTCTTGCCGAATCACTGTAGTAAAAATAGAACCTTGCTTTGCAATAAGTCGTAACAGCTGTCAGTGGTTGCACGTTCCATGAAAAATGAGGCGAAAATTCTTCAATCTAATCTCTATTTTTAGTCGCTGGGTTCTACCACTTTCTCTCTTCCAATTTACAACAAGTCTTGGATTCTGTGATTTTAGTTTCCTCAACGTCAACATGCTCCTCGCAGTCCCTGAGGCAGGCCTTTATGCAGGCGTGGCTTATTTTCTCCCGCGCCGCACCTGGGCATCTCGCAGCCCTTTATGTCCTCTTTTTTTGTTTTGTTTGTTTATTTATTTATTTTTTGCAAGGAATCATCCTCAGGGACAAAGCCAGAGGACAGAGCCGCAACACTACACCGTTGAATGACATTAGCACGGAGCCGCTTTGGGCTTATCAGCCACCACTTTCGGAAATGGCAATGGCAAGAGGAAAAATTGAAGGGTGGATAAATTATAAAGGAGCAGGGATTATTACGGTCGAGCTGAGCGCCAAATCATACAGAAACAACATGGTGACAAGTTCTATTTTAAGGACAGACTTGAAGTTTCTCCTTTTCTTCATCACTTTGCTGTATTTCCCCAAGCAATGACGGCTTGTCAGCTCCATCCAGCACTTGGAGGCACTCTTTAAAGCCAAGGGAGAACACTTCAATTTTTTTTTTTTTCTTTTTTTTTTTTTTTGGGAACAGCACAGATATGTATCCAAACAACTGACACAGACCATATGTACAGTCTCTGTACAGGAAGCCTTCAGAATACATTTGGCAAAAAAAAAACGTAAATCCAGGGATTTCCATATCATGAAAACCTTCCATCATCTAAAGCAGCCTGATGCCTGACTGAAGGTTACATCCTTCAAATAGATGTTCTACGGTTCTTTAGTGATGCTGCTTAGCCTTTCTTTCATTCATTCCTTTGCTGACTCGATCTATTCTTCGGGGGTCACACGGAAGCTGAAGCCTATCTCAGCCATCAGAGGACAGAGGCAGGGTACACCTTGGAACAGCTAGCCAGTCCCTCACAGGATACATCCATTCACGCTCTCATCTAGGAGCAAATTCTCATTCATCTCACTTTAAACTTTGCCAAACAGTTTAATCCTACTAGGGGCACATGGAGAGCAACACTGGATGAAGGCAAGGTACACCCTGAACAGCTTGCCAGTCCTTCGTAACGTCAACACACGCGCACACACACACACCCATTCAGACTCCTATTCCCTGAGGGACAATTTGGAATGAGGCAATTAGCCTAGTTTTCATGTCTTTGGATTGTAGGAGGAAGCTGGAGAACCCCGAGTGAACCCTCACAGGCACAGGAGGAATATTCAAACTCCACATTAAAATGATCTTGCTGGGGAAGGGGGTCGAACCCAGGACACTTTTTGCTGTGGGGTGGATGTGCTAGCCGCTGTGCCACCATCATGAAATATTTTCTACCATCAAAGATTTTGTTGCTTTTTATGGAATAATTCTGGAAATAAATGAGAACATGAGCCGGGCAGCCAGAGTTATCTTCTGGCACAGCATGATTCTGTTTTTTTTGTAAAGTGCTTTTTACAATTGCGACCACTTACGTGTTTTTTTCTATACAGGGATCCCTCACTTTCCGTGGTTAATGGGGACCGAGACAACCCCCCCCCCGCGACCGCCGATTTCCGCGAAGTAGGATCGACCCTCCCCTGACTGACGTATACGTACATGTATATGTGTATATTATATCAATAAATACATATTCAATGCTATAAATGCTTATAACAATTAAGCTAAAATTAATTAATGCAGAATATGTAAATAAAATTTAAAAATGTAAATAAGTACACACATATACAGACGCGCGTGCACACAAAAGATACGCACCTCACATAAAAATGTAAGGAGTTTTGTTGGGGGTTTTGGTTTGGTTGTTTTTTGTTTTTGTTTGTTTGGGGGTTTTACATAATTGGCCTTGTTTTGTCGTATCTTTCGATGAATATTTTTTAAAAACTCACGATGCACTGAAGTCGCAGAAACTGAAGCATGAAGTCGCGAGGGATCACTAAAGTGACATTGCGTCTGATGATATCCCAGGTGTAGGTTAGCCAATCAGAATGCACGTTTGCTCATATCCAGTGGGTACAAATTAAATAATGTCTATTAACTCATGCATGTGATCCAATCAGATGTGTAGTATATACTCATGTCCAGGATCCCAAAAAAAAGGACTCCCGACCATGACCCGTGTGTGTGTGTGTGTGTGTGTGTGTGTGTGTGTGTGTGTGTGTGTGTGTGTGTGTAGATATTGATTGATAGATAGAAATAATATGAAATAAGTTCGTGTCCTCAGCTTTTTTTTGTTTGTTTGTTTGTTTTGTAAATCCAAACCTTTGTACGCAATACTTTTAAGTATAACTTACACTTCATCACTTGTGGGCAGTGGTGGGCCGATGGTAAGGTGCTGGATTGCTCATCCTAAGGTTAGGGGTTCTGTGCTGCGAACTGGGCTATCAAAGGCCGGCCATGTCTCTCACTGTCTCTGGTTTGAGATTCATCTAAAAGAACCATTGCTGCCTTTCAACAAGATGAGCTTCACGGCGTG
This sequence comes from Plotosus lineatus, assembly GCA_024760905.1. Lineage (NCBI taxonomy): Eukaryota > Metazoa > Chordata > Actinopteri > Siluriformes > Plotosidae > Plotosus > Plotosus lineatus. The sequence goes on along the minus strand of CM045751.1, from coordinate 4,292,531 downwards.
TTGTCGGCGTGTTTCCGCCCTGCAATGGCCTGGCGAGCCATCCAGGATGTAGTCTGCCCTTGCCCAGAGTCGGCTGAGATGGGCACCAGTCTCCCCGCGACCCTAATTAGGATTGAGCGTTTCAGAAAAATGAATGAGTTAATGTTGTTGGGTCATTGTGTCGATGGATATGTGCTCGTTTGTTTGTTATGAGGGAGGTTCGTATAATATAAAGACATGGTGTCGGTACACCTTTTTTTTTAGTGCAAATGGAACTGTATGTACCTTTTGATTTTTACTGTAGACTTTTGGTTATACTGAAAGCTCAGTCCTGTGATTCGGTTCCTTCACAGTGCAGCTATAGACGTAACGCCATCAATTATGCATGAGGTCATATTTGCATATTGTCTGCTTGGAAGTTTGGGATGGTGAATTATTCACGCTCGCCAGCTGTAGTGGGTGAACTATCAGTTATTTTGAACTCTCTCTCTCTCTCTCTCTCTCTCTCTCTGACAAGTCAAATATTTTATATTTATAAGGTCTAGTTTGTTTATTTATGTTTTTAAGACATACATGCGTACATAATTTGCATAAAGAACACACCGCATGAAACTCATGTTACAACAGGACGGTGCATTGATTTCATTTTATTTTTGCCGCTCGCCGAGACCCCCGGTGCTGTGAATATAATAAGGTTGTGTAATCATTCCAAGAGCGGAATGTGAAATTCTAAAGCTCAGTTTTGAGCAGCGGTGCACTCCATGTGCCAACAGCCTCCATTACACAGCACTCGAGTGCGTTTTCCGATCGATCATCCTGACACTCAGCACGGCGGCTACACATTTACATCAGCGCGCGAATCTCAATTAAAGGCTTTCATTTGCGATATTTGTCTTCTTTTTTTATATAATGTTTGTAATTATGAATTACAACCGTGTTTCTGTACACAGATAAACATTTACTATAATTACACAGGTGATTTGGGTTACACTGCATTCATCAGTCCTTAATTGAGCCGCGTCTCAGATTTTACACCGCCTCTTTTTATCGGAGCAGACGCTGCGCTCTGACACTTTGTTCAGCGTGGTTTTTTTGGGTTTTTTTATTTATTTGTTTGTTTTTTAAATCAAGCTCAGTGTTGGCGATGCATGCAACAATATCACCGTCATCCAGTCACAAGAATATCTGTGTGGGTGACACATAATATTCTTCCATGCGAATGTTTCACAGAGTCCATCATTTCCTGGTATGTTTACGTTGTCTAATATTACCCTGAATGGTCCTGAACCTTCTCATTGATGCGAATAATAAACACAGAACGCAGCTGTAAGATGCACTTTTCTTCTTCTCTTCTTCTCCTGGTGCTTCTTCTTCTTCTTCTTCTTCTTCTTCTTCTTCTTCTCCTCCTGCTTATGCTTCTTCTGTTTCCTCTTCTTCTTCTTCTTCTTCTTCTCCTGGTTCTTCTTCTTTTTCTCCTTGTGTTTCTTCTTCTTTGTCTTCTCCTGGTGCTTCTTCTCCTGCTTTTTCTTCTGCTCTTCTTCTTCCACTTCTTTTTCTTCTTCCTTAATATATTTCATGAGGAGATGCAGGCCTACCGGATACAGTAGATTTGTAGAGGTACTTAGGTACACAATTTGTCTACAAATGTTTATTTTGAGGTTAATGTGCTTTCAGCCAAGTTATACAAGATGCCATGATGTCTGCAGTCTATCAGGTTTCATCTCATGAAGTTTATACATTGCTTTGTGTATGTGTGTGTGTGTGTGTGTGTGTGTGTGTTTGTGTCCCCTCCATAATATTTAGTAGATCCTCGAAATGTCCCATAAGGAGGAGGTTTCACAGATGTTCAGAGTCTTTACTGCTCCCTGAAGGTAATTTTTCTCATCGTGGTGTTGTATTTCTCTCATCAGGAGATAGAGCAGCAGTTCGAGCAGGAGCGCAGTACACTGGAGGAACAAAAGAATCGTCTGCGGGAGCAGCTGGACAGCCTGAGAGAAGAGCTCACGATCAAGCTTGACGTTGCCAACAGCGAAGTAAGAACATCTCAAAGTCCTCCCTCTAATCCTTGATATTATTATATAATGATTTTTCACAGATGGTAAGGTCAGTCTTGCTGAATAACTCGAGTCCTCGTCTTCCCGTTCTCATAGAGAAAGCTAGCAAGAAAGAATCGAGGCAGGTTCCTCGCAACAAGCCAACAAAGTCATGTTTGATTGGGGTGGTTTGAATTCTTGTAAACAATACATCCTCATGATCGCAGACTTCCTTTGCATATTTTGTTCCATATTTTCAGGGAATTTGTCTAGATGTGCATTAGTCGGCTGAGATGGGCTCCACTCCCAGGTGACCCAAATTAGGATTGAAGAAACGAAGATCATGCTTTAATATGATATATCTTGTGCCGTCTTACATGAAACAAAATTCATTTACTGATTCACAGCCCAATCACTCATAATTACAGATGCAGGTTTTCATGTCTTTCTGTCCTGTACTGTTAACTTGTCCCATAAAGACCGTTATGTAAGACTTTTAAGACAGAGTCTGGTTATAATAGAAGTTCATCATTCTTTCAACCAAATTCTATCTTTATAAGTAATAACTCGAATAGAGAAAAAGATTTCTGGTTGGTGGGGGGTTGCACATGGTGGCGTAACGGTCCACAGCATAAAAGTCCTGAGGTCTGGCGTTTCTGTGTGGAATTTTGCGTCTTCTCCCTGATTTTGCATGAATTTTCTCCAGGTACACCAGTTTCCTTCCCCGGTCCAGAGACGTGCACATTACAGTATACTAAATAAGTGAGTTGGAATCTGTTGGGCTTTAACACCCCACCATACTGGCTCACGATGCCTGAGCGTATCCCTGTTTCTGTAGCACAAAGCGACTGGGTGGGACCCCAGTCTATCGCAGGTTACCTTCCCAGTATTTATTTTTTTACTGGTACCCATTTATCCTGGGTGAACAGAAGCAAATTAACCTGGGGGGGGGGGTCTGAGTACAGTAGAGGTCTGACAGGGATTTAAACCCAGTCACTCGAACCACTACACCACCGGCCACACCCATGAGACTAATTGTTTTTTCCAAATTGCCCCAAGGTGTGGATGTGTTTGGGTGTGTGTGTGTGTGTGTACCTTGCATTGATCTGGCGAGCTGTTCAGGGTGTACTCCTCCTTCACCCTGTTACTCATGTTGGCTGAGATAGACTCCAGCCTCATCGCGACCCTGGTAGGATTATTGGGTTTGATAAACAGGTAAGAGAATCGATAGCGACGAGTTTAATAATCTGATATTAATTGAGAAATAAGAATAATAAAGAAATAATAAAGAGGGAATAGTTGAATTTGCCTGTAAACAATTTATTTACACTCAGGTGGAATAATAAATGAATATTCATTGGATTGTTTGTAACAACAAACAATTTAACAGGTTTAATACAGTAGGCCTCTGTCAGTCTTGAAGGACTATGGAGCTGCACTCTGGCTGGTATCCCGGTTGGTGATACTCTCCAGTGCGCAGAGCCTGGGTAGGAAGCATGGGGATAGGCTGTTACCCAAGCAGCAAGTCCCCCCTCTCGGCGCCACCAGAAGGATCCAATGGAAGGGCAGACGCCGATACGACTGGGTTCCGGTGCCGCTGCGGAAGTTGCCAGAACATTGCAGTGAACGAACTGCCTCAGGGGACTCCGACTCCCGATTAGAAACACGCTGACGGCTTTGCAACTCCTCTTGACGAAAGTCAGCGATGGTTCTTTTACATGAACCTCTCACCATAGACAGTGAGAGACATGGCCAGCCTTTGATAACCCAGTTAGTGCACTGGGGGGACAGTGACAACCCATTGAGAGTGGGGCTTGAACCCCCAACCTTAGGATCAGTGATCCGGCCGACATTACCACCAGGCAACCCCTGCCCCTTCAATACACCACGTATAGATAAAAGTGATCTGCTTGAACAAATCCGCAAAGGAAATTCGCCTTCGTTCTTTTCTTCAGCAAAAGCATCAGTAGATGTTCTTCAGTGGAAAACTGGATTCTACTACTGGATTCCGACACTTGTGTCTCCAACCTGTTGAGCAGGAGGTTTGATTGCTTGAGATAAAAGCAGTTAATTTGCTTATTGTTTTGAAGGTGTTTCAGCTCTGAACTGAAAGGACTCTTCAGAGCTTGATGGACTCCCAGGGTTTTAGTCATCATCATCATAATCAGCCACATCCACATTTCTTCTGCCGAGTCTTAGAATCATCATAAGTGTGGTTCCTGAGTGACAGGGCGCATGATTATCAACCTGGAGATCACAAGTTTCAAATCCGGGTTGATATCACAGGGATGCTATGGGAGCCAATTGGCCGAGCTCTTAAGACAGGGACGGACCGCATATGGTCCCCTGTCACTCACAGTGATAACCAGCCAATCCGTGGGTGTCAGTGAGTACTGATCGTCACAGGCTTTTATTCTCTTATAGTGTAGCTTAAATATATTTTTTCTTTTCTGATTGGTGGAAAGCCAGTGAGTTCTTGGCAAGCTTCTACAAGCCAACTTCTCCATCACTGACATCAGACCATTTGACTGTTCTTTTTTTTTTTTTTTTTTTTTTTTTTCCCGCCCCAGAGTTGGCGCATATCGATGTTCCTCCTCAAAAATATCATCAGATAGATGACTTCACCTGTCTGTCGTATTGGTTAGTTCGTTAGTGTAATTTATGGCGAAGAACTGCGCTGAAACATCTAAACTTTGATCTTCCCATTATTTATGCTGCTATTCGCTGTATCTAAGAATGAGAACCAACAACCAACCAAGTCTAAGAATCAACAGAGCATCACTTCTCATTATAACATTCATTCATTCCTTTTCTGCACCGCTTAATTCTAATTAGGGTCGCGGGGAGGCTGGTGCCCATCCTAGCCGACTCCAGGCAAGGGCAGAGTGTACACCCTGAACGGCTTACATCAACACGCTGACGGCTAAGCAGCTCCTCTTGTCGAAAGTCAGCAATGGTTCTTTTACATGAACCTCCCAGCACAGACAGTGAGAGACATGGCCGGCCTTTGATGACCCAG
>CM045751.1:4260000-4282500 GCA_024760905.1 Plotosus lineatus | reverse complement strand
CCTCACAAAGATATGTGGTTGGAAACAGAAGAAGGGCTTTCAGTGCTTCTGTGACAATGTCGTTTGTCAAAATAAGATCTGGAAGCTCAAAAAAATAAATAAATAAAAAACCTGTAATTTGTACCATGAAAGATTTTGTTGCGGACCGGTATCAAATGATCCACGGACCGGTGCCGGTCCGTGGATCAGGGGTTGGGGACCCCTGTTCTAAAGAACAGAGGAAGGGAAGGAATGTCATTCACGGTCCGGGTTAAGAGCAGACTGTGTTAATATCTGCTTTGAAGTGAAGTCTCACTGTCAGTCATGTCCTCATTTCCACATGAATAGTAATGCTGATGACACGTATAATGAGATCAGTGGAGTGGGATGTGTGACAGGTGCTGCGATGAATTCTGGATCTCGGGTGTTTTGGGTATGGGTGAGGGGCGGCGGTACTGGCACTTCATTGGAGCAAAACTCTGACACTGAATCTTTTCATTCAACTGACCAGCAGAACATGCTCTCACTCTGACCTTGTACATAGTGAGGTGTGTGTGGGTGTGTATCTGTGAGCGTGTGCGTTTGTCATAAAAATATGAGGGGAAAGTGTGTGTGTGTGTGTGTGTGTGTGTGTGTGTGTGTTTGTGTATGTTGTGATTGAAGGTTGTGAACAGGGTTTACAAAGTTAAGTCTTGACGTTATTGTTCAGCTCCTCGCACCGATGGTGTTTGTTTTGCTTTCAAAAGGGAGAGATGGAAACTCAGAAGCAGCAACACGAAGCTAAACTCATCTCCGCCAAAGAGGACGAGAAGCTCAAAATGGACAAAATGGCCCTTGAACTGGAGCTGAAATGGACTGAAGCACTCAGGTAAGTGTGTGTGTGTGTGTGTGTGTGTGTGTGTGTGTGTGTGTATGTATGACTTTATATACTTTATACACAGAGTGGTGTCACATGACCAAGGTGAACAACTGATCAGTACATAACTCAGATCACTGATCCATATAATTCTGAACCGTCATTCATGATAATCAAGTATTTGAATGCTCGTGCTGCAGTTACTGCACTACGATAGTCTCGGTATACTCACTGTTCACATTTGCTTTCGGTATTCACGAACGTTTATCGAGCATTACATAAGCTACTTCACATGCCTCCCCAAAACAGCCATGCAGTGTCCGGAGTAGCATGTTTACAGTCGAGGTCATCACTCCAGTTCGACTCAACTGAACTACAACGTGTTTGAAATCTGTAATCTGATTGGTCAGGAGGTGTGCATTATTTTTGGATAACATCAACTGAGACTGCAGAGACATGAACGATATGGTTATCCAGCACTAAAACGCTTGTTCTAATATCTTGCCGTTGCTATAGTAACAGGTCGTACATGGGGCATTGTATGGCAGACGCAGCGTAGAATTTTAAACTGTTGACGTGGTGGGTGGCATGAGGGGAGGCGTGTAGAGAGCATGTCCACCTCACGGCAAGAAGGTTCTGGGTTCGAGGAAAACGCATATTTGTGTGGAGTTTGCGCACCGATTCACAGCAGATTTATGTTAGCAGGTGTTTATATAACATTTAGGGAACGTGGGGAGAGTTTCAACCCTTTATTTTGTTTTTAGGGCTCCCAACTTGGACGAGTTTATCCGTATTTATACGAAAAATAGCATAAAATACGGCAATACGATTCATTCAGACATTAATACGAATTTCAAACTTTCGGGAAAATATGCTCCTTTCAATTTTATTTGACAATATTTTCTCAAGAATTCTGATGAATCGCATCAAATTCGATCTGTGCTTACATGTTTACCGTCCTAGCAAAGCCGAGTCTCTCGATAATCTCACGGGATGTTAATGTTGTATTTTACCACGTGATTCGTTAATCAGCAGCAAGGTAGGTAGGTCGATTTCTACTAATCAGCGGCTATCTTACATACACGCCATAGTAACGAGCCGATCATTGAACAGTTGTGGGAAACCCAAAATGACGACAAAAAGAAAGCAAGAATTTTTATCGGAATATTCAACAACTTATCCATTTATTAAGAAGCATGACAGATACACAGCCTTTTGCACAATGTGCGATGTGAAATTTAGCATCGAGCATTTGGGCGTTTTTGATATTAATACGCATATAAAGGGAGGCAGACGTAGCCAGCTAGCGACCGGTTTGCTTACTTTATAACTTTATTCTTGTCCTGAACTCTCTTGCTTGTTATTTGTAAATCCTGATATCAAATATCGTTCAGGGTCGTACATAATATAATAATAAAGATGCATTTTATAATATTAATTGACATGTTATATAAGAGTAGTACAATTATGTCAAATAAACCTGGTTTTCTAAGATATTGTGTTTCATTATCAATCCAAAATGCAGTAAAATTTGATAAAGATAACCTGTATGTCCATATATGGAATTTTGTAGAATCCGAATTTGAATACTAATTTTGTCTATTACGAATACAGAGGTACCTCAGTTCTGAACCACAATTCGTTCCAGACGGCTGGTCGAATTCCGATTTGGTCGAATTCTGGATCTATTTTTCCAATTACAAATAATGTAAATGTTCTTAATCCGTTCCGTCGTCTTTTGAACAGAAGTTTACGGTACCAAAACTCATACCATAGGTCCGCAAATTAAGTGAAAAATTATTGAATACAGTACACTGAAATAAAAACCACAGTACAATTAAAGCATAAGAACAATAAAGATAAGAATTTTTACCTTTTTGGTGGTGAGCATTTGGCAAACGTAAATGTTGGAGAGGGAGAGAGTAGGAGGATCCCCTTCCATAACAGCTTCAGGTGAATCAGCCAACGATGTTTTTTTTCTCTTGCTACTTGCTTTGGCATGGATGACTCTTCTTCAGGATGTTCCTTTCTTTTCTTAAAGAACATTTCTAACATGGCTTGTTTCTGCCTTCTATTCAAAAACTTACGGAAGTGGCTCATCGTTAAAGGTGTTCACAGTGCTGCTAGCTTTAGCTTTAACAGTGTGATACAGTTCAACAACTTCCGGAAAGTGTGCATTTCCCCTCCCTCGCAGTTTAGTTTTTTCTCATTCATTCTCGTTCATTCTTGTTTTTTCTTGTGCTTTTTTCGCGTTCAACTTCTGGATTTTGGTCAAGTTCCGGGACAAAAAAAACCCTGGATTTTTTTATTGAATTCCGATTTGTTCGATCTCTAAAGTGTTCAAGAACCGAGGTACCACGGTACTAATTTTCAGCTCGAAATACTAATTTTTGGTTTCTCGACTCCAAAATGGTCCTTTCCTGAGTTGGCAGCGCTGTGTTTCCAGGTACATCCCAGATAAAGTTCCCCCCCGCAAAGAATCTTTATGTAGTGTGTACAATTTGTGCTTTCTGGATTCTCTGTTTTAAAAAAAGAAAACAAAGTTTCGTTTTTTTAAGGGAAGGAGCGAGGGGGAGCGAGATTATTTATTGCTGCTGTCACAAACGTGCTAATAGGAACTAACTTGTTTTATGGATCTTCCTATATATAGCTTTAGAGATTATAGCTACTCTATAACTGCTATCTGTTTGTAAACTTTGAAAAGTAAAATAGTATAAACGCCCTGCAATGGCATGTTGAGCTTTTTTCAGGGTATAGCCCACCTTCAACCGCTGAGATGGGCGCCAGCCTCCCCGCAACTCTGATTTGGATTAAGCAGCTTAGAAAATGAATGAATGAAGGAAAGAACATTATAAACATTGGACAAAATTAGCCTTGATGGGAGGGACTGCCTCTTGGCTGGTCTGAGATAGGCTTTAGTCTCCCTGTGGCTTTAATAGAATTCAGTGGTTTAATAAGTGAAGGAATGAGATGGTGAGATGATGATGTATTTGTTTACTATTTGAAATGAAATTGTACGTTTTTGCGTGCGAAAGTGCAACAGGAAGTAGTTTTACTTTCTGTGCTTTTTTGATTCATGAAAAAAAAAAGTTATGTATTAACAACCCCCTGAATCTTCTTTTCCTTTGAGTAACTGTAAATGAAAAACATGATGGATCTGTAATCTGCAAGCAGTTTTCAAACCCGTGTGTGACATTTACTAGACTGTACTTGTAGATGTGTGCGGAGGTTTTCGAGGGTTTAATAGTGTGGCCTGTTTAATAGACGTGCTTTACGGGACAGTGTGTGCAATTTAGAGCGAGCAAGCATGCTGGCTGAAAAAAACCTCTGAAGAAATCACAGCACTGTCCTATCGATCGGAAGTATTCAGTTGCCATGAGTCAAAAGCTCTTGAGGAATAATAATTTAGCGTGATGTTTTCATGGGCGGCATGGCGGAGGAGTGGATCGCCTGTCTGTCTCAGACCTGGAAGGTCTGGAATTTGAATCTCAGGCTTGGGCGTTTTTAGGTGGAGTTTGCATGCTCTGTGCTTGTGTTGGGCTTGCGTTGGGCTTCCTTTGGGTACTCTGGTTTCCTCCCACAGCCCAGCAAAGACTTGCACATTAGGCTAACTGGCCGCTCCAAATAACCCCGAGGTGAACGCGGGTATGAATGGATCGTGCGTGTTGACCGTGCAACAAGGCCGGCAAGCTGCTCAGGATGTATCCCACCTTCACTCTGTGTTGGATGAGTTCGGCTCCAGCTTTCCCAAGACCCAAGTAAGAGTATGTTGGAAGTTTTCATTAATCAATTACCATGAGTAACACAGTTATTGGGTTTTTGGAAACCAAGATTGAAATATTTATATATACAGGCGGTCATCAAGTTATGAATGAGTTCCGTTGCTATGACGTATCATAACCTGGAATTCCGTGTAAGTTGGATTTTTTTTATCCCTGAATACCCCCTAAATCTCTAAATAACTATCCTATAACTATCAGGATTATCCAATGAGCTGGTAGGGTTAGCAAGTGACGGTAAAGGTTCTACTGGCCTCTCCACGTTGGTGAAGTATTTCAAGATGTCTGTCTGCAAGGAAATTTACCTCTTTTTCCCCCCAGATCTCACAGTAGCACCATATGCTGTCCATCACCCTCCTTGAAGCTTTCGAAAATCTTTCCATATTTGGGGTCCTTTGCTTTGTCATAGCCGTGAAGTCGAAAAATCGTAAATTGAGAACCACATAAGTCAAGGACCGCCTATACATGAGGAGCAGGTCCACTCTCGTGGAGGCTACCATCTTGTACCGCCTTGCTTCTACAGTAGCCCAGAACCATACAGGCTTTATAAAGAGGAGGAGTCAGGATGGAATTTCAGTTGGGTGCAATCCAAAACCTCGCCACTAGAAGCTGCTACATACCGCTAATTCTTGCACACTGTACCCTTCAATCTCGGTTATAATACTGTTCCTGGAATTTGGGGAGTACATATTTCACCGAGAGTATCAGGAAGCACAGAGGAGCTCGTAAATGCTCAGAAGATGAGCCGTTAATGAGCTAAAGAGTCCAATGGACAAAACTAACCAGGGCTATCAGGGTATCAACTCCATTTATTCATTTTCCGAATCTCTTAATCATAATTAGTGTTGCCGAGAAGCTGGCCCCCATCTCAGCCGACTCCGGTTGAGGGCTGGGTACACCCTGGACAGCTTACCAGGCCATCGTAGGGCCAACTCACACATACATACCTAGAGGAGATTTAAAACAGACAATTAACCAACTGTGCATGTTTTTGGACTGTGGGAGGAAACTGGAGTACCTGGAGGAAACCCACACAAGAACAGAGAGAACATACAAACTCCACGCAGAAAAATTCAGCCTGGGAATCGAAGCCAGGACCTTCTTGCTGTGATGCTAACCACTACAGCACTGTGCTGCCCAGTATAGACTCCAGAGTGTCGTTAAAGTTTAGAGCAGCAACGGAAACGATCTTCACCGCCGTATCATTTTACAGCTCCTCTAGCTGTAATGTAAAGTGGAATGTAATGCAGGATGTCTCTCTGGAAGATGATGATAATGATAATGGAAAGTAATATGTAAAAGTAGGATTGAGTGAGTGAGTGGTTCCTTCCACTTATTATTAAACAGAAAATGGACTTAAAGGTGATGTCATCCAATTAATCTCTCTTGAACTTTAGTGACTATTTGTTCATTTTTCAATAGCCAATCTAAGAGCTAAATGGAAAACTAAGCAGTGACCGTATGTATACCTGGTACAAAAATCATTACATTTAATGCTACATGTCCAATTTATATGCATTTATCACTGAAAAAATAGTTCCATTCGTGTCTAATGGGAGGGAAAAACTGGCAGGGATTGTGGGAAAGCAAACAGGGAGAACTTCCGTTTGGGCTCAATGAGAATAGTGTGCTTCATGCATGCCCAAAATCCATCCATCCATTACAGTAGGCCCCCGTTTTTCGCGATGGTTTGGTTCCAGCCCTTCCCACGGATCATGAAAATCTGGGAGTGATTGACGCGGTTTCAAAACCCTATGTATGATATTACATGTGCTGAAATCTGCTTGTTAAACCTATTCTATAAACAGTCTTACTCGTTAATACAGTAATAATGCAGTAAAATGTAGTAATGATGAATAAAATCTTTTTTTCATTTGGTACTGTGATAATATTTATGAATAAATAAAGCACTTAGGCTCTTTACCAGAAGCTAGAGAACATGCGGGGTGTTTGAGTGACATCATAGGGCTTAAATAATAATTTAAAAACACACAAAAAAATTTACTTCGCAATTCAGGCAATCTCGTTGATAACGTGCGCGAAGGAGAAAAAAAGATGTGCCCATCATCTGCAACCAATCAGCAGGAGGAGAAACAAAAGCTCTCAGCCATTGGCTAAATTCGAATCACGTGCCAGTTACTTCTGGATTTTGCCGCTAATCCATGAGTATAATAATAATGTAGTAATGATTAAGGAAAAACTTTTAAAATTTGTACTGTGATGATATTTATGAATAAATAAAGCGCTGAGGCTCCTGACCAGAAGCTAGAGAAGATGCAGGGCATTTGTCGGGCTTAAATAATCATGTGCTTGTTACTTCCGGGTTTATCGCCAATCCGCGAGTATGCAGGGGCTCGAGCGCTGAACCAGTAATGGTCAAGGGCCGACTATATATATATATATATATATATATATATATTTATTTATTTATTATTATTATTATTATTATTATGATTACTCATCTATTGTGAGTCACAGGGTAAGATGGCGGCAGGATTACACCCTGAAACGGCTGCCAATCCAGTGCAGGACTAATACAGAGACAAGCATCCATTTGCATTCACATTCATACCAATGGGTTATTAAAAGTAGCCAATTGACTGTAATGTTCAAGTCTTTGGACCGTGGGAGGAAAGTGGAGTATCCAGAGGAAACCTAGGCAAGTACTGTGAGAACATGCAAACTCCACACTTTGTTGAGATTGAAACCCAGAATACTCTGGCTCTGAGGCGACAATACTAACCAGAATCTCAAGAGAAGGACGCTAACGTCCTCTTAAGTCACATTAATACAGTCCTACCCTGGTCTTGGTACATCCAATGTACAGGGTAGTGTTTTCATGTACCAGGAAACAGAAAATCCTTTGTGTGATGGCTGCCGTGTTTGTTGTTGTCTCTTTAACAGCGCTCGGTCGAGAGTGTGAGATCTGGAGGCTACGGTAATGAGTTTTTTGTTTCAGCCAGTATTTCTGAGAGAACTGTCTCTGATAAGCACCTTCCCTACCTCATCACCACATCCACCCCCACACATTACTCCTGCAGTGCTTTCTGAGCCCCAGAGAAGTGTCCGTGCTCTCATTTAACCCGCCATTTTCACTCGGCTAGTAATTACGAAGATTTCACGCTGCTAAAACGACCACCACGGCACACAGTGGGATTCAAGCGGACTTAAAGTAAAGTAGCTGGTGGTATTTTCAGACCGCATTACAAAACAGAACATCTGCATATCTTGCTGTTATGCTACTTGGCAGGTAACCTTCTCTGGGATGTTTATTTCACCTATAGTCACATGACCGGGCTATTGTGGGTCCGGAGACTGTTTGCCTCCAATACCAGCCTTTAATGATCAGCTGCAAGCTCCACAGTGCAGGAGAACATGGAGGCTTTTATTATAAATACACAGTGGGGGTAATTTCTGTCATCACTCTTCTCTAGGTCTGTAGATCCACGTTATCGCTATTTGAAATTAGATATAAGAGCAAACAGAATCAGTGGTAACCAATGACATTAAAGCGATTAAATCCCGCCTTGAAATATATACGGTTAATCTATATAATATGGATGGTGATGATTAATCATGATTACGGATTTTCAGTTGCATACAAAGGTGACACTTTTCCTTTTAATCTTTCACACACTCATTCATTTGCTGATCCACTTAATCCCGTCAGAGTCTCCAGGAGGCTAGAGCCTATCTCAGCCGACAGGTGAAATTAGGGGACAAGCTGAGCAGTTCACCAGTCCATTGCAGGGCCAACGCACCCACGCACATTTACTCTGACACCTACAGTTAATTTGGAACAGTCAATTAGCCCAATGCACATGCTGGTAGGTGGTGGGAGGAAACCATCCAGGTGTACCCCGAGGAAACCCACACAAGCACAGGGAGAGCATTGAAACTCCACATACTAATGCCTGAAACTGGGAAAAAACCCAGAGCCTTCTTGCTGAGAGATGAACAGAGGGGCTAACCACTATGCCCCTATGATGCCCCGCCCTAATTAGTTTTAATATTTCACCCTATTCATTTGTGTATTATGAAATAATTTCCCAACATAGACCGTATATACTCATCATTGCATGTGTAGTTACTGTACATGCCCTGCCTACAGCGGCATTAATACCGTGAAATAAACACCAGTACACAGTAATAACAAACTCCCCAGTATAAGCTAGCCACGGGAGAAACATCTGCTGGAGTCGGTAGCCCAACATCAACTGAAATGCAGCTGGAAATGTAACCATTTTATACAATGATTGTAACCACAGGTGACAGGACGCAACTTGCCAACAGAATTATACACGGTACATGAATGCAACAACCTGTGCTTTATGTTAAAGTTTACCCACTGGCTGGTCGGGAATTCAGACATAATGTATATATCTGGTAATGATGCAAAATGTCTCAGGTGCCTCTCTGTGCCTACAGCTATCCGTACTAACTGTCAATCACCTGCTGATGAATGTCCTCAACTTCTATATGCAGCGCTTTTTAATGCCACATGTAATATTTGTAAAAGAGAAAAAAACATGTTGGACTTCTACATTAAAATAAGAGTATTACGTACTCCATTTATATACTGCCTGGACAAAAAAGAAGTCACACACTCTAATATTTTGTTGGGAGCATTTATCCCTGATCACAGCATGTAATCTCCGTGGCATTGATGCTCCGGTTGGTCCAGTAGAGGCTCAGCAACATTAATGCGGTAATAAAACGAAGCAGCTGATGATCTGATTGGACTGAATGTGCAGGTTATCACATCAGTGCACGTTTTCTTCCCTGATGTCTCGGATATAAAACAGGGACCCGAATAATTTAAGAGTGGTTCAAGGAGCACTAGGAATAATTTTCACATAAGTATTGGCCCCCACCCAGAGTCCTCATTTTAACCCTATTGAAATTGTTTAAGATGTGCTGGAGAAGACTTTATGGAGGGTTTCAGTTTTCACTTCATCGATTCAAGTCGTCGGTGAGAAACGAACCCGATACCGGATGGAAATAAATGTTATGATGTTTAGATTTGTTGAAACAATGGCATGGACAGCTATGTAGTGAGATTAAGGCTAAAGGCAAAGAAAATATTAGCGTGTGCAATATACAGTTGGGCCCCTACTTACGAAGCCCCCTGGGTACGAAAATTCCAGGTGACGAAAAACTTTTTCCTAAGTTTTCATCCCTGGGATACAAAAACAACCTCCTCTTACGGAAAGTGTCACATGCGCCATTCAAAATTCAAATGCGCCAATTTCACACGATGCGCGAGTTGCTCTCTCATTCGCTGTCTCCCAACAACCCGCCCCACTGGCCTCCCATTGGCTAGGAGGGATGACGCAGCGAACGTGACCCATATTTCCTGTTTGTCACACGCGTGAAGGAGAGTTGACTGTTTGCTTGTTTTGAGATTCATCATGCAGCGTTGTATTTTGTTATCGCCAAAAGCCCTCTACAATCGGGACGATATTGAACCAGAAGGAGACCTTAAAGCGGAAATACAGTGACAGAGGTGATTATTTCGGCACGATATTAAAACAGAGTGCTCCGTGGGAGAAGACCTCCGATCTCACAAGGAAGCAAGTTAATATTGAATGAGGACCTCTGATCTTTCAAACAGGTACTGTAATTCCGCTTTAAATAAAAACATTCCGTCCATTTAAACATTTCAATAGAATTGTTCCGTCAGGTACACGTTGAGTGTGGGCGCGGCCCGAGTTTTGTGTGTGTGTGTGTGTGTGTGATATATATATATATATATTTATATATATATATATATAAATATATATATATATATATAGAGAGAGAGAGAGAGAGTACGTGTGTGTGTGCACGCATGCGTGTACGTATGTGTGTGTGTGTGTGTGTGAGAGAGAGAGAGACGGAGACAGAAGGAGGCATAACTCTTTAGGTTTTAAGTTTTGTTTTTTAAGTTGTTTAATTCAGTAAATGGTTAATAAATGTGGCCCTCCGATCCCTCAAGGTATCAAGTTAAAGTTGAGTTTGGACCTCCGATCTGTCAAGCAGGGAATCCGCTTTGAATTCCATGTCTTAAAATGCTTCGACGTCCTGCTTGTGGACGTGGCCTGCAGCGCCACAATAAACATTTAATGTGTATACAATACGTGGGGCCGGTGGTGTAGGGGTTAGGGTGCTACGCTCGTGATCGGGAGGTTGAGTTTGAATCCCATTGAGACCCTCACTGTGCTAATACCCCTGGACAAGGTCTCAACCACAAGTGTGCCTCTGTTCACCCAGCAGTATAAATGGGTACCAGTAAAAATATACTGGGAAGGTAACCTGCGATGGACTAGCGTCCCATCCAGGAGGAGTTGAACTCCTGGTCGCTTCACACTTCAGAAACCGGGGATAAGCACCGGCCTGATGAGCTGCTAGGCTCGGGTTTAAAAACCCAACAGACTTTACCTTACCTTTTGTGTATACAATACACATTTAATGTGTACTGTAGTGTGTGTGTGTGTGTGTGTGTGTGTGTGTGTGTGTAGAAAGAGACAGAGAGAGAGAGAGAGAGCAACAGAGAGAGAGATTGAGAGAGACAGGTGTGTGTGTGTGTGTGTGTGTGTGTGTGTGTGTGTGTGTGTGTGTGTGTGTTTTAATAAAAAAAAAAAATAATTGTTTAATTAATAAATATGATAATAAAATGGTTTAATAAATAATTTTATTTTACTTTTAACACATATTTCATACAAAATTGATGTACTTTTATCATTTTTAAAGGGTTTATGGGGTAGTCTTGGGAGCCTTGGAACGAATCAGGAGTTTAACATGTAAAATGCGCCCCCTACTTACGAGACTCCCACGTTACGAAAAAGGCTCTGGAACGGATTAATTTTGTAAGTAGGGGGCCGACTGTATTCGAAACTGTCTGTATCCATGGTATGGCCTGATATAGTGTACACTAGTTGCCTCCACTAAATAATTAATGTTTTCATTAGTGTGGGTTTATTTGTTTGTTTGTTTGTCTGCCTGTTAGCGACTTCCTGTCTAGTTTTTGTCAGAACAATCTGAAATTTTAATCATGGGTAGGTGATCACCCAGGAATGATCCTATAACATTTTGGTAAGAATCCATGAACTGATGACATCAGACTAATTATAAAAGTTTCATCCAGATCTGACCCAAACTGCATATTTAGTTTCAAAATAATGTTCACATGGGAAAGCTTTTTTTTTTTTTTTTTTTTTTTTTTTTTTTTGGAAGTGTGTTGGTACTGTGGATTTTTTTTTTATTGCTTGATGGAGACCTACACACTGAGTTCCCTTTGATAAGTATTATCGTAAACACATGTATACATCTACTGTTGGATTTAGCTAAGATCCAAATAATCTAAAATATCAGAGTGTGTCTCTCTCTCATGTGTGTGTGTGTGTGTGTGTGTGTGTGTGTGTGTGTGTGTGTGTGTGTGCGTGTGTGCGTGTGTGTGTGTTCGTGTGCAGGCAGGAGTGTAAGAAGCTACGTGAGGAGCTACGAGAAGAACATGAGGAGGACAAGAGGGCAGCGCTGACACAGCTGGCGCAGGCCAAAGAGCAGGAGTTGGGCAGTGCACGAGAGACTTGGCAGAGGAAAGTGGAAGACCTATTGGAGCAGGTAGAGGAGACTATACACACACACACACACACACACACACACACACACACACACACACATTTATTGACACTGTCTGATGAGAGGCTCAGTTTCTGGCCGCACTGCACAAGGGCATCTGATCAGCAGTAATGCTGTGCATGGATGATGAAATAGAACCGAGTCATGAGTAACAGTCAGTCAGGCACAGATTTCACATTTTCACAGCCAACCTGTAGCTTTATAAAAAATTTACAACAGCAAAAGACAGGTAATGATTATCTTCTACGATGGCTCACTGATCTGAAGGTGGGGGGGGGCATGTGAGTTGTCACTGCTGTCCCCCCCCAGTACAGCGAACTGGGTTATTCAAGACCAGCCATATCTGTGGTGAGACACATATAAAAGAACCTGTGATGTCGTTTGTGATGAGTAGGCCATTGGGTTGTCATTGCATTTCTGCCCTGTGATGGCATGGTGAGCTGTAAAGGGTGTACTCTGCCCTTGTCCGGAGTCGGCTGAGATGGGCTTTGGCCATATTCCTTTGCGATATCACTCAACCGCATGCTATGAGCCTGCTTCTTTTCACTCACTCCGGGAAATCATGTGTATGTGTGTGTGTATGTGTGTGTGTATGTGTGTGTGTGTATCGTGTGTGTGTATGTGTGTGTGTGTATGTGTGTGTGTGTGTATGTGTGTGTATGTGTGTGTGTGTGTGTGTGTGTGTGTGTGTGTGTGTGTGTGTGCGCACGTGTGTGTGTGCGTGCATGTGTTGACCATGTCTTCTTAGCAGAGTTATAATCTTACAAATGTTTATGCAAGGTTAAAAGCCTGAGCCAAGAAATAAAGGTGTAATAAGCACACTCGAAAAACTCACGAAACGACAGTAACTCTGTCCTTTACACGAACGGCATCATGGGTATTGTGGAGATACAGCTCCATAATAGCCAATAAGAGGGAGCTGCGTCATCCCTCCTAGCCAATGGGAGGCCAGCAGGGCGGGATGTTGGGAGATAGCCAATGGGAGACCAGCGGTGCGGGATGTTGGGAGATAGCCAATGGGACGCCAGCAGGGCGGGATGTTGGGAGATAGCCAATGGGAGCGCAACTTGCGCATTGTTTAAATTTTTTGAGATGGCGCTTTTGTAACGTGAACTTGTTTCGTATCCAGAGACAAAAATTTTAGTAAAATGCGTATTGTAACCGGGATTTTTCGTTTGTTGGGACTTTCGTAAGGTGAGGTACCACTATACTGTAAACGCAGGTAACCGTTGCGGAAAGGGTTTGGCCAAATACTGACTGTGAATGCGAGAAGAATGTGTGGCTAATGAGTAAGTGTTTTGTTTTTTATCTGTATACCAGACTTGTTTATCCATCAATCTACTAAAAGTTGATCAAATCAAACGATGCACGTAATTATCAGTCGCTCCAAGAACGTCACGATCGCATGAAGTACAAGTCTTTCTGCATTTTGTGTGATGTTGCAACTTTAACCAATCACAACGACTTTTCTTCCAATTCAGCCCAATGTTGTATTATACCACAAAGTTCACCAATCATGTTGAAGCATTGAGGCGTGTCATAGTTCATTCTGTTCTTCCTCAATACGATTAGTCAAGTGAGAAAGTAAACACAAAGCTGAGACCTACTCTGTCGCTATTTTCATCTTCTTTCACTTGGATATTTACAACATAAGCCAAGCTAGCTAGGAGGCGAGCATACATTTATATTAGATTAGACTAGATTCATATTTTTTGTTATTACACATGTATAAATACAAGGTAGCAAAATACGACAACCCATTGATAGTGGGGCTTGAACCTCCAGCCTTGGGATCAGTGATCCAGCACCTGACCACTAGGCCACCACCACCCTAGGATGGAAGTATGTGTATTTGAATTTACCCTATGTTTCTGCATATCGGCATTTCAAAACCCACAACAAGCCACACCCTCATGTAACCTCATTAGCCGATGCAAGACACGCCTACAAGACTAACAAGATTAGCATTTGCAGGTTGCTATTGTGAACATTAGTACTTTTAGTCTGTTGTCAGTTGGTGTTATAGGTGTCTTGGGTTGACCCAGTTTATTTGTACCTCTGTTGAGGGGTTTGATGTGGGCCAGTTTGAAGACTTGTCAGCATTTATATGCCAAGTTAACAGACTGCTCGCTCTCAGCACTGACAGGCTGCTCAGTGAGCCTCAGTAATTGCAGATCCGCCGCCTTCTGCCTGCCTCCTCCAGTGATATCGACTGGTGTAAAGCGAGACTGCTGTCTATCCCTCTTTCACACATCATCTCTGAGACAAGGCTGGCAACCACATGACAGCTTACTCTGTCTCTCTCTCGCGCACACACATGCGGGCACACACACACACACACACACACACACACACACACAGATATGGTGGTGAAGATTTAGTCTATATTTTTTAATTTAACCTCACAATGGTAATGACAGGAAATGTTTAACCCTATTTACATGGACCGTATCCAGGAAGCTTGTGATTTGGACCGAAAAAATGGACAAATAACAGGCTGACAGTCACCGATTATCTAACGGACAATTCAGGCGGATGTTCGTTCATTTTCTGAACTGCTTAGTTCTAATTTGACGGAGAGGCTGGCACCCATCTCAGCCGACTCTGGGCAAAGTGCTAGAGTAGAACTTGGACAGCTCGCCAGGACATTGCAGTACTTCATATTGTATTCTGTTCGTTTCTCTGATGCATTTGAGAGATATGTGTCTATGTGGTGGTCATATTGTACACACACTCTCTCTCTCACTCTCTCTCTCTCTCTCTCTCTCTCCTCCACTGTGCCATTACAGATTTCTCTTTTGAAGCAGAGTCTGGAGATGCAGCTGTCGCAGTCACAACATTCTCTGCAGCAGCTGCAGGCCCAATTTAATCAGGAGCGAGAGCACCTGGGCCAGCAGCTGCAGGAACTTGAGTTGGAGCACCAGCGAAGAGAAGAGCGTCTGCGTGAGGCGCACTGCTGCGCCATTCATGACCTGCAGGAGGCGCGTCAGCATGACCTCAAGGTATCGATCATTTATAAACATCTTGTTTATTATCAACTTCAGTCGCTACCTGCTCCTCAGTTTGTGGAACTGAGTTGTGAACCAGCTCTCTACTATTACCTTCCACCCATCCGTCCAAAATCTCTCCCACAATTCTGTCCAACCCAACTACCCTATCCTGTCCCACTCTATCACACACATCTCATCCACTTCGTCAGATACATCTGTCCAACTCTGTCCAACCTTACTGTCCTGTCCATCTATCTGGCTTTATCACACACATCTGTAGCACTCTATCCCACAAACTGTCCTACTGTATCACACCCATCTGTCCCACTGTATCATACCCATCTGTCCCACTCTATCCCACCCAGCTGTCTCACTCTAACCCAGACATCTCTTCCACTCTATCCCACACATCTGTCCCACTGAATCCCACACATCTGTCCCACTGAATCACACTCAGTTGTCCCACTCTATTCCACCCATCTGCCCCACTCGATCATACACATCTGTCCCACTGTATAGCACCAGTTGTCCCACTCTTTTGGACCCATCTGTATTCCTCCTTCCAAATTTATCCCACCTATCTGTATTCATTTGTCCTGCCCACCTGCCTTTATTACACACATCTGTCCCACTCTGCCACTCGCATCTCTTCTACTCTGTCACGCACATCTGTCCAACTCTGTCCAACCTTTCTGC
The DNA here is from genome assembly GCA_024760905.1 of Plotosus lineatus. Classification (NCBI taxonomy): domain Eukaryota; kingdom Metazoa; phylum Chordata; class Actinopteri; order Siluriformes; family Plotosidae; genus Plotosus; species Plotosus lineatus. The sequence continues at coordinate 4,266,580 of CM045751.1, read as the reverse complement.
CCTCCCCTGTCCCACTTATATCTCTTGCTTTATTGCACACATCTGTCCCACTTCATCATACACGTCTGTCCCACTGTATAGAACCCAGTTATTCCACTCTTTTGGATCCATCTGTCCAACCCATCTGTATTCCTCTGTGAGACCTCATCCCACCCATCTCACCCACTCCATCAAACACATCCGTCCCACTCTATCCCACCCATCCGTCCCACTCTATCCCACACATCTCTCACAGGCTATCCCACCCATCCATCCCACTTAATCCCTCCCATCCGTCCCACTCTATCCCTCCCATCCGTCCCACTCTATCCCACCCATCCGTCCCACTCTATCCCACCCATCCGTCCCACTCTATCCCACCCATCCGTTCCACTCTATCCCACACATCTGTCCCACTCTATCCCACCCATGTCTTCCACTCTGTGCCACACATCTGTTCCACTCTATCCCACACATCCGTTCCACTCTATCCCACGCATCTGTCCCACTCTATCCCACCCATGTCTTCCACTCTGTGCCACATATCTGTTCCACTCTATCCCACCCATCCCTCTTACTTTATTCAACCCATTTGTCATACTCTGTCTAGCTCAAAGGTCAAACTGTGTTCCAGCTCTGTCCTGCCATCTTTCAAATTCTGCCATGTATTTGTGTAGGATTTAATAAGCCTGAGAACTGATGTTTATTAAGTTTTATTTATTCTACAGTGATATTAATGATACATATGTTAATGGTAATAGCTATCATGCTGGCATGATTGTACATTTAATATCAAAGTGCATACATTATGACTAAATGCATTCTACATGATATAAGTTCTTAAGGAGAAAACTTTTCGGACTGGAGAAAGTCAGATATTTGCTTTGGTACAGTAAATGAGAGCAGCATTTTCCAAATGGAGGCAGATAACATCCCACCCTGACATTCCAAACTTGGCCACAAATGTAATGCGGTTACTGTATTTATAAACTAACATTGCCTTGCAAGAGCTTATAAAAGCTTCATCATCAATTTTGCTAATTAACAATCCTGTAAAATGTTACACTACATGGATAATGATCCTATAAAACCTGCATTTGTGTAACGCCCAAGGATTTTTCTGAAGTATTCTATGCCAGCAGCTGCTGCCTGTTTGCATAGACATTGAAGGATTGCCAGAGTTATAGGACAACCGACTGATAAGATATCAAAGAGGAGTAAGACACCAAGGCAGCTTTGGATGCACATTTAGAGAACGCCAGTTTCCAGCCTCCCATGATGCTCTCTTGTTCTCTTCTGCCAGTGGATCAATGCAAGAGGAGGATCTGTTGGTTACCCAGCCAGGTTTAGTACGATCCCAGCTTCTTTCTCTGAGCAACAAAGAGCTTTAGCAGCAATTGAAGGCTTAATTTAGCAACAACTGAGTGCTCACTGACTTTGGCCCCGAGCTGCAGTTGTGCATTCATAGGGTCTGGATGGTACTCAGTTCGGGAAGTTTGTACTGTAGAACCGGGAGTCACTTTCAGATGGAATATCTTCAAGATTGTAAACAACTAGTTTACTAGTAAACATTTCTGAACAACCCTGTCTGAATAGAATGATGTAATACATCTGGAATTATTATATTATGCTATATTATTATAGACCGACCCAATTGGCTTCACCTTAAAGTATTGCTTTGATGGGTATTTTTATTGGATCATTTCCTGAAATGTCTACCTTAAGGGAAGTATTTTAAACTGAATGCCTTTCCTTCTACTGACCATAGCTGCCAACTGCAATGTTCTAAATATTTAGATTTATCTTCGTGTTCAAGCTGTTATGATACATGATGCACCATTTATAGGTCAACTTAAATACTTTGACATTTATATCTCTAAACAGTTATGATGCTAAAATATCTCACAATCTATGATCCAGAATCTTTACAGCTCTCTACAACATCCGCAGGTTAACCGTGTAAGATTGTCAGGCTGAAATAAAAGCCCCAATCCCTTCTTTTAAATAACATTCATTTCCTGTGCACTAGACTAGAAAGAGCTCTGAATGGCTGCTATCTAGTCCAGCATGTTATCTGCATATTGAAACAGCTTTGAAGTGCTACTCTGCTTCATCATGGGCTCTGTATAAAACCGGAACAGAAATGGTGATAAGACTGAACCCTGAGGGACACCAATAGTTAAAAGCTATTCGTGAGACAATATGCCATTAATATTAACTCTTTGGGCTAAGTAAGTAAGTGTGACAGACTTCCACTTCTATTTAAATTACATTGGTGAAGTGTAATAAAATTGTGTCATACAATTTGGATAAAAAAGCTAATAAAAGTAAGAGATAAAGCAAACAAATCTTGGTTGTACAGTCCATTAAGGAAAGTAGGAGAAGGAGTCCTGGATGAGTCCAGATTCTGAATCTAGTGTTTGATTTGTGTGAATTGGATTGCTCTGGGTTATAAAGTGAGTTTGTGGTTGGAAATGGATTTTATTTGGATGGCACATTTCCTCAGACTTTCACAGTAAATGAGATTAAATGTGATACACAGCTCTCTACATCTAATCACCTTTGTATAATCAATGCCTCGCACTGCAATGCTGAGGCCATGGATAACAATTCAGTTTATATTGGCAAGACGCTGCAGTGATGAGGATACTGTTCAGGCACGAGTTCAATACAGTAAGGAGATTTAAGAATCCTACTTCTAAAGTATATGACTCTGTTGAGCAAGCAGACGACACCTTTGGCATATCAGGATAAATAGCTATTTATTGCCCATTAACACTTTTACCATCAAGTACAGGTATACCTCGAATTAAGTCGTTTCGCTTTAAGTCGTTCTCGATTATATGTCGGTTTTCAAAAAATATATGAAAAAACATAAATAAAGTTTACGTCATTATTATCATATAATCACGCCCCACTATTTAGGAAGCACTGAATTAGTAGCAGCCTCGGCAAATTATGCATACAGTATGCATCATCACGGCATTACTCACATGTGATTCAAATTTAGCCAATGGTTGAGAGCTTTTGTTTCTCCCTCCTGCTGATTGGTTGCAGATGATGTGTACACCTCTTTTTTTCTCCTTCGCAGAAATGTTATCAATGTCATTGCTTGAATTATGAATTCATGGTTTCTTTTAGTGCTTTTAATGATTATTTAAGCCCTATGATACCACTGATACGCTCCGCACCTTCTTTAGCTTTTGGTAAGGTGTCTGAGTGTTTTATTTATTCATAAATATGATCACAGTACAAAATTAAAAAGTTTTTCCTTTATCATTACTAAATTTTCTGCATTATTACTATATTATTGAGTAAGACTGGCTATAGAATGTGTTTAACAAGCACAATTTAGCGCATGTAATATCATAATATCATACATAGGGTTTTAAAACTGCGTCAATATTTCGCGGATTTCCAGGATCCCTGGGTGGGGGAGGAACGTAACCCCCGTGATTAATGAAGGCTTTATGCATATTATATATATTTAGTATATTAAATACTATATATACATATATAAAGATGCACCCCAACTTACGAACATTCGTTTTACGAACATCCAGAGATACGAACAGAGCTGTCCAAGGTCGAAAGTGAAATGAAATTGAAGAACAAGTAGAAATAGAACTAGAAGCAGCATGATAAATTTCTGAACTCTTTACAAAACTTTCAAAGAAGAAACAAATTGGCTCCAGTATTATAATGAACTGGATAAGAGTGAAACTCGCTGTAAATCTGATCAGATCCGCTGTGCTGTTCTTGAAAGGAACCAGGGGTTTAAACACGGGACATAATGATATTGATAATGTACAGATGATTATGTAGAGAGAGGGGGAGAGAGAGAGAGAGAGATTGTATCCAGTCCAAACTTGTATAGGCTACTTATACAAGGTTGAAACATACAGTACGTTCCCTCTCTAAAAAACTCCCTGTAACGACTTACGAACAAATTCATCTAATGAACGGCTGACCGGAACCTAACTCGTTTGTAAGCTGGGGAGCGTCCGTGTGTGTGTGTGTGTGTGTGTGTGTGTGTGTATGTGTATGTATATGTATATATATATGTATATATACATATATATGTATATGTATATATATATATGTGTGTGGATATATATATATATATATATATATATATATATATATATATATATATATATATATATATATATATCTTGACCTCAAATCCAAATGAACTGAATCGACCCTTATGCAGTCTCTGGAAAATTCCTCCCAGCTACAAGACTGTTAAAAGAATGGTCATTTTCTGTCTGTTCTTTCATTATTCAGTATGAGTGTTTCCGTTGTGCTGGGGAGAGATCCATCAGCAGGCCTCGATTTTTACACGTTACCACACCGAAGCCCAGCACGGCTAAGCAGGCACTCTGGTTGTGGAGGACATTGTACTGTTGATTTATTCACTGCTTTTAAATAAATAAGAAAGTGGACTCTCTTGTTTTGAAGTGGTAAGGGAAGTGAAAGCAGCACGCCTAGGTATCCTGATGGATTTTTTTTGTTCCTGGAGATGGAAGCTTCAAATATTAGAGTATTGGCAGGAGGTTTGCCAAATTGTCTCTTAAGCAGTATCCTCCCAGGCCTAAATAGGAATATCATTATTCTGAATTCAATTTTTTTTTTTTATTTCAACAATTAGGGTGAAAAAAACCAATTCTCTAAACATCCCAGAGGTATTTCTTCTGCTGGTGGAAAACTATTCCTACTTTTCTTTGATTTATACTGATAGACCAGGCATACTTCCCACTAGCTGCTATTTACGGAGCTATTGTTTACTCTACACACTTTTTCAAGGAGCCAAAGGAGGCGATAGAAAGAAATCTTATAATGGTCATTGGGAGGCTGCCACCAGGTGACACAGGTGGGCCACAAGTCTGCATCTTGAGCAGCTTTAAAACCTGCCACAGGGTTAACACCCACAGAACAATTCACATCCACACTGACACCGAGGGAGAATTTGGAAGAGCTGAGTAGGTAAATGTGCATGTCTTTGAACAGTGGGAGGAAACTAAAGTACCTAGAGGCAACCCAAGCGAGCACGGGGAGAGCATGCAATCTCGATACGAAAACAGGACTTAAACCCAGGACCTTCTCGCTGTGGGACGAAAGCACTACTGCATTTACCTGAAATGGAGCAATCTGATTGGTTCACTATCTTGGAATAATTACTAATTATGCTCCGAAGCAAAGATGGATGTGGCTAAATAGTCCCCAAGGCAGAGCGTCAGAAAGACTATTTGATTCATTATTTTGGAAAATTAGGTGTTTCTTTTTTTTCCCAAATGAGACTTTAATGGTCTTATCGATCCTAGTTTCAAGTCTTGTCGTTGGCATGGACGTTTTTGTGAGGAGTTTTCAGGCTGTACCTCTCCTTCTTTCAGGTAATCTGGTTTCTTCCCACAGCCCAAAAACATGCACATTAGTCAGCCGCTGACTCTAAATTGCCCCAGGCTGTGAATGTGAGTGTGAATGAATGTTTTACAGAGAACACGTTCTAATATATATATATATATATATATATATATATATATATATATATATATATATATATATATATATACACACACACACATCTCAGCAGAAAGTGCAGCAACGGACCAGTGCACCTAACAGTGCGGGATGAGAACAGAGAGATACGGGAATACGGATTTTTACAGAATACAGATAATTTTTTTTTTTCTTGCCCGAAGCAATTATTTAAATAAAGCTTTCGGTAAAATCCTTTTGCTTCATGAACATCGATAATGAATTTCCATTTTCTGTGAAAAAAAAAAACTTACTGAGCCTCCCGTTTTATCATTCATTCACTTGCCGAAGTGCTTAATCCTACTAGGGTCACTGGAGGCGAGAGCCTATCACGGCTGACTCTGGGAGAAGGCAGGGTACACCCTGAAGTACTTTCCAGTATATTGCAGGGCCAACACGCACACAGCTGTTTACGTGCACACCTGGGGACAATTTGGAATAATCAATTAGCCTAATGTGTATGTGCTTAGATTGTGGGAGGAAAACAGAGTACCCCAGGTAGATAGATAGATAGATATGTAGGTAGATGGGTAGATAGATGCGTAGATCCATAGATGCGTCGATGGATGGATGGATAGATAGATAGATAGATGGGTAGATAGATGGATGCATGGATGGATGGATAGATGGGTAGATAGATGGGTGGGTAGATGGTAGATGGGTAGATGGATGGATGGATAGATAGATAGATGGATGGATGGATAGATAGATAGGTAGATGAATGGATGGGTGGATGGATGGATAGATGGATGAATAGATAGGTAGATGGATGGGTAGATGGATAGATGTATGGGTAAAAGGATAGATAGATAGATAGATGGGTAGATAGGTAGATGGATGGATAAATAGGTGGGTGGATGGACGGATGGATGGATAGAAATCCTCCTGAGTTTATTATGTGTGTTGTGTAAATGTATATTTGTACACACAGCTTTTTCACTGAGTGTAATTCATTCAGTGTTGGAGGCGTGCGTGTGTGCGTGCGTGTGTGTGTCCTGTATGCTTGTTATACACAGCCCGTGTGTGGCCTCTCCAGTGTAGAGGAAGCTAGACCTGTGAG
>CM045751.1:4237500-4255000 GCA_024760905.1 Plotosus lineatus | reverse complement strand
CAGAATGGATTTGAACAGTTTCTAAAGGAAGGCGCGTGTATTCTTCCAGCATAACCACAGGGCAAAATGTAGGAATCTTTTCGCTCCAGGCATGTGGCGGCGTGTGCAGTACAACTTCAATGACTCATCATCCGCTCTGCATACATATCAGTTTTAGGGCTCTTTAAGGATGAATAAAGATTCTTAGCCAGCTCTCTGTAAGGGAAACACTTTCACTAAAATTCTTCATAAAGTTTCTTTCAACTTCCCAAGAGTTCTGTATGCAAACATATTGAAGAATTATTATAACTTACACTTAGAATCTTAAATCACTTTACCCTCCGTGAACGCCAAATTTCCGCAAAGTAGGATCGACCTCCCTGACTGACCTATACGTACATGTATATGTGTATATAATATCAATACAGTAAATACATATTAAACACTATAAATGCTTATAATAACAACAATTAAACATTCAAAAATAATGCATAAGATTTAAATAAATTACAAATACGCACACACTCTGATGCGTACCTCACATAAAAATGTAAGTAGTTTTGTTGGGTTTTTTTTTTTTTTGTTTGTCTTTGTTTGCCTGGGTTTTTTTTTTTTTTAATAATTGGCCTTGTTTTGTGCCATTTCCCTTCACTTTTCCCCCTATTTTTCCTTAATTTCCTTATTTTTGAATTTTTCGATGAATATTTTTGAAAAACCCACGATGCACCGAAGCCGCGGGAACTGAAGCATGAAGTAGCGAGGGATCACTGTATTCCACAATATTGCATCATTTCCTTCATTCTTTCACGATAATTTAAGGAGATCTCAGAAAATTCTCATCCGACTCATTCATTCAATCATTCATCTTCAGCGTGAAGGTTGGACGACTCCCAGGAACATGGTAATGGCCAGGATGCAGAAGTACACCCAGGAGAAAACTCATCACAGAGCACCCTGTATACACGTCTTCACTCGTCCCTAATTTAGAAGTAGAAATCTGTATATCAGCTAGTTTTCTGGCTGTTGGAGGAACCTGGAAAAGCCCAGTGGTACCCACGTGGACATGAGGAGAACATTCGGAATTCCTTTCAAACAGTAAAGATGACTGAATCAAACTGAGAAGCCTGGAGCTGTGATGTAGTGATGTAGTGATGTAGTGATGTCCTTCCCCCACCCCCTTCATTTTCTCCCTAATTTCTGTCATATTGCCTGCCCAATCAGATGACCACCACCAACCAGGGAGTGGCGAAAGCATGTACACGGAATGCTACTAGTCACCCGCATCTTTTCGAAACGAATGCGCATGCGTATTTGGGGGCGGTGTAACACACTTGGAGGGAGAGCACTATCCGCCCCGTCGTACGAATGAGCTCACAGACTCCCATGATTTGCTGATGATCGCTGTGAGTGATAGGGAAGTGACTGTATGCTGTCCCTCCCGCTCATGAGAGCTCGGCCAATTAGCTCCCATCAGACTCCGGGCCATGGAGGTAAGGTAAGGTAAGTCTGTTGGGTTTTTACACCCAGGTTTTGGACCCCACCTTTGCCCTGAATCGGCTGAGATAGGCACCGGCCTCCCCATGACCCTAATTAGTATTAAACAGCTTAGAAAATGAATCTTTTATACAATATAAATAGGACTTGAACTCTAAAAAAAGTGTAAAACTAATCATCTAAGTAAAATTTTCAAGAGTATATATCTATATATCACACTGTAGATTTTTCTTTTCCAACCAAGAGTCGGTGCTGAAAGTTTTTCTCAAAGGTGTTTGTAAAAATTCAGTGGAAACTTGCTGTGTCATGAAACCTTCCTGGTGTTTGGCTCCAGGTTTCAATTAAAGTTTTCTGAGTCTGAATGTGATTTTTTTTATTTTTTATTTTATTTTTTCCTCCTGTCTGAGGAGCTATGAGGCAGTGACACCGATCTTCTCTGAAATGTAACCATAAATATGAGAAATCGTAAAGTGCGGAGAGGACGGGACTGAGGGAGGAACTCGCTATTGTTAGAATAAAAGCAATTACTTCCTCGACTTGACTTTTGTGCGTAGAACGTCAATGATTGATGATTTTTAATATAACATAGAGATTCATGTCACAAGAATAATCTCTCTCTCTCTCTCTCTCTCTCTCTCTCTCTCATCTTTTCCTCGGTTTAGCGTCTCTGCGTTCAGAGCTGAATCATCTCCACGCTTCTGCTATAGAACACCTGCGGCAGACTCATCAGCAGGAAGCTGCGGCTGCCAAGCAGGAGCTGGAGAACGCCCTGGAGAAGAGCAGGTTACAGGTGATGGCCACACCCATCACCCTTCTGTCCAATGATCTGTGTACTGTACTGTATTTTACTGCAGCTCCAGCTCATCTTCACTGCATTCATTATCCCTGCCGAGGAGGCGGTGTTTTAACTTCGGTTCATTTGATTGATTGCAAGCATGATTGCAAAAAATAGATATGTGCAAATTTTCATTATATTTATACCGGAGGCGGAGCATCGGACGAGAAAGACTCCATTCAGTTTGAATTATTTTTTTTGTGTGTGTAAGTTTGCTAAACTTTTAATTATATTAAGGTTATGGGGAGGCCGGTGCCTATCACACACGAATCTGAGTGAAGGCAACCGTGAGCAGCTCACCAGACCATCGCAGGGCAACACACTCAAATATTCACACTCACACCGAGAGTCGTTAGGCTATCGTGGATGTCTGTGGACTGTGGGAGGAAACCGGAGTTCCCAGAGGAAGTCCACACAACCTTGAGGAGAACGTACAAACTCTACACAGAAATGTTTGATTCTGGGAATCAAACCCAGCACCTTCATGCCGTCAGGTAGATGGACTAACCACTAGAGCTGAGATAGGCTCCTGCCTCCCTGTTACCCTGGTAGGATTAAACAGTTCAGCGAATGACAGACGGAATGAAGGTTTCCTACACAGGAACGGTTGCCAGATTTGTTCAACAAGAGTTTTCAGCAGACTCCGGGAGAGGGCGGCGTACACCCTGGACAGCTCACCAGGCCATTGCAGGGCGAACACTCAACAACCGTTGACACTCACACAGGGCAATTTGGAAGAGCCGATTAACCTACTGTGCATGTTTTTGGACTGTGGGAGGAAACCGGGGAACCTGTAGAAAACCCGTACAAGCACAAGAACAACATGCAAACTCCACACAGAAACGCCCAAGCTGGGAATCGAACCCAGGACCATCTTGCTGTGCTTTGTTCCTGGTTGCATGTGTTTTGTGTTGATGTTGTATATGTGACCTTTGATCTGTGACTTCAAGAAGTTTAGACAATACATGATAGTAGAAAGCAGCAGGGCAGGACTGGGGTCTTTTTTTTTTTTTTTTTTTTTTTTTTTTTTACCCCCCTTCAGATCGTTTACTGTGGGCTTTATTTTGGATCCTGAGACGAGCACAAACGTTCTGTGTACCAGACCGACATCATCAGGACACCAGAGTAACCTTGTACGACTGGCTAAACACATTTCAACTCAGCCACGCACGTTGAACAGATGTGAGAATGTTTTTCTTTCGAATTGTCAGAGATTGGCTGTCGATCACTGGGCGTGACGGGAAAGTGAGCATATGAAGCTCACCATCCATCCTTCCCTTGAGAGCTCGGCCAATCAGCTCCCATGAACTCTCAGCCACTGATAACTGTGGAATTAACCCCCATTTGAACTTGCGATCTCCAGGTTAATAATGTTCTATGTACTTCTTTTTTTTTTCTTTTTCTTTGACTGTTGTGAGTAATCAGTGCTCGGTGGACCGTCTGCTGTGCCAGAAGGTGTTTGTGCACCTCAAGGCAGCAACCATGCAACGCAAATACTGATTGGATTAGAAATGGAAGATCAACCAATCATAGTCTTTGTTGTGAAAAAGATGAGCTTGGCGGTGGGTATTCGGATCAAGCTGTGCCTGTCCTTGCGAAATCAGCGTCGCGGGTTGTCAGAAGTTTGCAGGCATGGTGGGAAAAAAAACACAGTTGGTAAATGTGAGAAGTGCCCCCTTCCCCGGTGCTCTTAAATCTAGTTTTGTGAGCGTGAAGATGATGCGCACTGATTTACGGCATTGGGCAGACGCTCTTATCCAAAGCGACCTACTTTCTTGATGTCAATTATTGTATGCAACTAAGCAGTCACGGTTTAAGGGCCTTGGTTAAGGGCCCAACAGGGGCAGCTTGGACTGCCGCCCTTCTGATTGGTAACCCAGAGCCTTATTTCTCTGAGCTCATCTCATTAATTTTACCATGAAAATGTATAAAGTTTGATATCAGCATTGGGAACCCAGCTCACAGCACAGCCATGTAAAGTTAATTAATCATCGTACACTGTCAGCTCGTTACAGAATAAGAGCACGGGAAAAAAAAAAATCATAAAAATCTTCATGTTGGTGTTAAATGCGGGCACGATCTGTCAGCAAGGAGTCAGTGGGGTTGATAGTAAAGACACAGTTTTTTTAACCCCTGTGTCTCTCGTGCTTTAAAAACACACTCATTTGTCTGCATCATTCTGCTCGTCTTGAACCACGACTTACCCAAAGATTCCACTTCGTCTTTTACAATTGAGGAAACGTTACATCATCCTCGTTCACAACGGGGTCCGATGAGCACCGGGCCGGAGGCCAGCTGGAGCCCTGTGATTTCTCCAGCAGGATCTCGTTTCGGTTTCACCTCCGCCTTCGCTGAAGTCACTCCCGCATCAATCACCTCCATTCAGTTCTCACGATCACTGCGGCGCATCCTGCAGATGGCTCATCCAGATGTTCTTCCAGTGATGCACATCATTCAGTGACAGAAGCTCAGTAAGTTTCAAACCAGTCAAGTGCTGAAGTTAGCAGTAGAAATTTTTAATTATCTCACTCTCTTTCTTTCTCTCTCTCTCACACACACACACACACACACACACACACACACACACACACACACACACACATATTATTGGCCGCAAAGCCGTCAGCATGTTTCTGCCCTTGCCCGGGGTCAGCTAGGATGGGCGCCAGCCTCCCTGTGACCCTAATTAGGATTAAGCGCTTGCAGAAAACGAAATGAAATGAACAGTTTGACGAGAGATTATTGGCTATAATCATGTCTACCATGCAGTTTGGAATATCCCGGCTGTAGTGCCAAGCTTTCAGAACGTCGACTTCCACAGGAGATCATATCATATACACCTCCTGTAAAGCTTTTAATATTTAATTAAAGAAAATCTTCAGCATCATATATAAATAGTACATATCCTGGTACCGACAGGGCCGGTAATAAAATCTCTGGCAATGAGAACAGGAACAAAGCCTTGCCCGCGTCTGAACTCGATCCATGGGTGATTTAAAATAATTACAGCGATCACTCATCATGGCAGAGAATTTCTCGCACTTTCTCCATCCTTCCATCTCTGCAGCTTTTTATCTCTCTTTCTTACTTGCATTCTTGAGTCGTTGTCTCTGTGCTAATTTTCTCCTCATCCCCCCCCACCTCTCACTCATTCTTTTCTCTATCTCCTACGTATTGATCGTTCCCCTGTGAAACATCAGTGTGTGTCCGGCATAATGAGCTGCGGGCGATGGGCCGGTCAAAGCCACAGCGTGAAGAATCAGGTTTTATCGTCATGACAATCAACAGAGCTGCGTGCCACTTTTACTGCCCATGAGTGCCTTCTTTTCCTCTCTCTCTCTCTCTCTCTCTCTCTCTCTCTCTCTCTGTCTCTGCCTCTCTCTCTCTCGCACACACACACACACACACACACACACACACACACACACACACACACACACACACACACACAGACGTGAACATACACACCGTGGTCGTCTAAAATGCAACGACTGTGATCAAGCTGATGAACGGTTTCTAAATGCAGCGCACAAATCCATCTTCTGGATGCACTCGCTCTCACTCATCATGCTCATCTTTATACCAGCTTCTGCAATTCTTTGATTAATATTTGTGTTTATGATGCAGTGCATTGCTAAAGGCTTTTAAGAGATAAATTGCCATAAACATATTTTCATGTACCGAAGCTTTTACAGCTGCTGATAAATGGGCGGACTTCTTTTTTTAACCTTAATAGAACACTGAAGTCAGCCTGCATTAAGTAAAAGGGTTGTCTGAGTGTATTAGGGCTTCTATTAGAGGATTTCCTAACTGTGCTTCGTTTCAGATGTAGATGAGAATGATTGAAAGATTGAGTGAATTGTAGGGCAGTGGTGGTCTGGTGGTAAAGGTGCTGGATCACTTGTCCCAAGGCTAGGGATTCAAGCCCCACCCTCAATAGGTTGTCACTGTCCTCCCAGTACAGCTAACTGGGTTATCAAAGGCCATCCATGTCTCTCACTGTATACGGTGAGAGATTCATGTAAAATAATAATTGACTCGAGGAGCTGCACAGCCGTCAGTGTGTTTCTGCCCAGTGATGTTGCAGACTCTGGGGCCTCTCAGAACAGGTGTCAATCCTAAGGGTTTTTTTTTTCTTCCCCTTTTTGTTTTTGAAATCAAAATTTAAAATGTTTACTTTATTTTACTTCACCAAGTTGGACTTTGTGTAGGCCCAATATGTGATATCAGGGGGATCCCATTTTAATTTTAGGTTGGTAGGTAGGGGGTCCAATACTTTTGTCAGCCACTCTATGTACATCCATAATTTAAATACACAATTTCACGCTTTGAATCAAGCATTATCCTCATGGCATAATGTTTTTTTTAATCCACAGCAGACCAGTCAGGTCACGCAATTCCTGTGATGTATGTACTATTATATCGTGGGGCCGGTGGTGTAGTGGTCAGGGTGCTGTGCTCATGATCGGGAGGTTGTGTTCTCAAATCCACATTAGACCCCCACTGTGCTAAGACCCTTGGACAAGGGCCTAACCACAAGTGTGCCTCTGTCCACCCAGCAGTATAAATGGGTACCAGTAAAAATATACTGGGAAGGTAACCTGCGATGGACTCGCATCTCATGGAGGAGAAGTTGTACTCCTGGTTGCTTCACGCTACGGAAACCGGGGATAAGCACCGGCCTGATGAACCACTGGGTTCGTTTGTAAAAAGCTCAGACAGATGTTCTATTATATATGTGGTTAAGTCTCTGCACAGTGGATAAGGTTCTGGATTACTGATTTAAACGTTGGCGGTTCAAGACCCAGTGCTACCATGATACCACTGTTGGGCCCTTGAGCAAGGCCCTTACCCCCAGGATTTACTGTTGATACGGTAATTTTTTTTTTTTATTTTTACATTTATTTATTTGTAAGGAGATGTTTATTTAACATTTGTGGGAGGAGTCTCCAGTATCACTACCTTATAACAGATACCTGTAGCATGATGGCTTACGACAATAAATTCCTCAACACAGAAAAACTTTTTCCTTTCTGGTTTCTCAATAACATGGCAAAATATGTGTGGACTCAAGAAAGGCTAATGATGCAGCTACACTTTATAGCATAAGTGATAATAAGACCTGATTTTTATTTATTTATTTTTTTAGATGTTTCACAACATTAAACATAACTATTCAGGATCAAACGTGATTCTCGATGACAACGACACAATAGAATAGAAACAGTCCGGTGCTCTGTGTGATTAGAAAATAACCATCAGTGTTAAAAAATGTAATTCTCTTTCACTCCGAGCCACAACACTCCACCCTGACATTGATTATTTTTCTGGTGAAGCGTGCACCGTTGCGTTTAATCCAAGCTTTGTTTACAGTGTTTTGTGTAGGAGTTAATATTTGCTTTGATGTGATGGAGTCCTTATACATTTAAAGCAGCTTGATGTTCATGCTCAATCTGAAGAAGATGATAAAGGGAGGATTACAACCTCAAGTTAATTAAAATCGCTGATATCTAAGAAAGCAAAGTGACAAAGACCTGGAGATGCCATGAGGGACGGATGGGAAACATGGACACAATTAGCGATGAAAAGAGCGCGGATAGGGCGGCACAGTGGTGTATTGGTTAGCACATCCAGCTCACAGCAAGAAGTCATGAGGTTCGAGTCCCAGGCTTGGGGTGATTTTAGGCGGGGTTTGCATGTTCTGTCACTATGTTTGCCTGGGTTTCCTCCAGGTCCACTTGTTTCAATCCACATTAAGCTTATTTGGCTGGTCTAAATTGTCCAAAGGTGAGAACTGCTGTGTGTACTGCAGTTCAGCGAATGCAAGGGAATCTTCCTCTGGGTACTCCAAGTTCATCCCACAATCCACAGGCATGCTAATTGGCTGTTCTGAATCACTGCTATGCATAAGTGTGAACAGCCGAGAGTGTGTTGATCTGAGAGTTGTTCAAGGCATACCATGGTTCTCCCAGTGCCGGCTGAGCGAGGTTACAGACTCCCCACGACTATGATAAGATTAATGCGTTCGGCAAATGAGAAGTATAGATTGAAATGGCGGTACTGTACAACACCAGGAAGAGAACATATAATTACATTTATGACATTTGGCAGACACCTTTATCCAGAGCAACTTGCATCACATTTATACAACTGCGCAGTTGAGGGTTTAAGGGCCTTGCTCAGGGACCAACGATGGCACGGGGACTTAAAATACCAACCTTTTGAACCAGTAACCCAGAGCCTTAACCACTGAGCTACCACTGCCCATATAATGACTTTTATATATAATGAAAAGGGTACATGGGTAATAAACCCAGGCCTCATATCAGGATTATTTGCTACATTATCCACGCTGCGTCTCAGATGATTTCGTTATTGGCCAAGGTGACTGCCACGTACTTTTATAACTTCCCAAAAGATTTTTACAAAATGTGATGTTGGCTTCTTGCTCATGACGCTTCCATCTCTCTGCCTGTCAATTTCAACAGCTGCTGATTACACCTGATGCAAGAACAAACCCTGGATCTGCGAATATTCCCAAAAACAATTTCGGTGGAACAACAAAGTGGCGCGAATGGAAAGAAAGACGATTTACGTAGCTGTTACTTCAGTCATACTCATTGATATGTATTGGAGCGTTGTTATATTTTATGCAACTAGACATAAAGATAAGACAAGAGCAGTAGCTAGAGAAAGCCGGAAGTATGTAGAAAGCAGATACGGACACCTTCTCATACTCTTCGTTTTAGTGCTGAGAGAAATATCGCCCGGTCTGAGCCGGTCTTGTAGTTAAAGAACCAACACAGACACAGGTACATAGCGAGCAGGCGGTAAACCACAGGGCTGTGTTTTTCCCCATGGGATGATCTCCTGAGAGATTGTGTGTGTCTGGGAGACAGGCAAACGCAACAGTCGTGGAGCTTATGAAGTTCAAAAACTACGAATGTTAAATGAACGACAGAGAGAGAGAGAGAAAGAGCGAGAGAGAGATGTTGCAATGGTATTTAGTATTCTGAGCAGGTTTATCATCTGGCATACAGACACAGTCCAGACATTATTCCAAGCCGACACTAATGCATTTAAAAACGGACGTGTTTCACTTGTTTATCTTTAAATAGAAAACCAGCATCGAGAATATGATTCAGAGTAAATGATTCAGAGGACAGGAAATTAAGGAAGAATATGGGAAAAGTTAAGGAAAATGCCACAAAAACAATGCCAATTGTGCAAAAAAATAAACCCTAAACAAACACAACAAAAACAACCCAAATTCTCCCTTCAAAACTATTTTTGAATGTTTAATTGTTATTATAAGCATTTATAGCATTGAATATTTATTTATAGATATTATATACACATATACATGTACTTATACGTCAGTGGGGGGTGCGGATTTCGATGGTTGCGTGGGGATCTCGGTCCCAATTATCTGTGGAAAGTATAAATACACACACAGATGCGCGTGCACACACACACACACACACACACACACGCACACAAACGCTTACCCAGACGCGCGCACACGTACAGACATGCACCCGCTCGCACACTCAGATGTGCACCTTACTTAAAAATGTAAGTACAGGGATCCCTAACTTTACGCGGGTAATTGGGGCCGAGATCCACACGCGACCATCGAAATCCGTGAAGTCGGATCACCCCCCGACTGACGTATACGTACGTGTATATGTGTATATAATATCAATAAATACATATCCAATGCTATAAAAGCTTATGATAACAATTAGACATTAAAAAAATAACATAAAATGTAAATATAATATAAATACCCATTCATACAGATGATATTGCATGAGAAGAAGATGACACACATACATGCATGCACACATGCGAAGATGCGTGTGCACACACAGATATGTGGTTTTGAAGGGAGATTTTGTGTTGGTTTTTTTTGCATAATTGGTCTTGTTTTGGAGGCATTTTCCTTAACATTTTACCCTATTCTTCCTTAATTTCCTTATTTTTTAATTCAATGAATATTTACTTAAAAAAAAAAAAACGCGATGTACTGAAGCTGCATGAATTGAAGCGTGAAGTAGCGAGGGATCCCTGTAGTTTTGTTGGGGGGTTTGGGTTGTTTTTTGGTTTTGTTTGGTGTTTTTTTGCATAATTGTCCTTGTTTTGCGGCATTTTCCTTAACTTTTTTCCTTAATTTCTTCATTTTTTAAATTTTTCGATGAATATTTTTGAAAAACCCGCGATGCACTGAAGCCGCAAACTGAAGCACGAAGTAGCGAGGGATCACTGTATATGATTCGGAGTAAATCGTTCAGAGTATATGATTCGGAGTATATGATTCTGAGTATGAATCACTCCTGCCTTTCTTTCTCTGAAAGTGAATTTGTAATCATAAGCATAGCATGTGTAAATTTGGAAAGTAAGTGCAGTAGAGAACTAAAATGATGTACACGTCTCGGAAAGCACTGCAGTCAGGGCTGTTGTCGGTTGTACACGCGAGCATACGCCGTATACTCACTTATTTTAGCAAGCATGTAGCTTGTACACAGTTATTTTTCCTTGTTTATAAGCTTCGCCCTCTCGTGAGGCTGCCGAAGCAGCCCCATAGTATGCCAACTTATTATTTTTTTTTTTTAACCACTACAGCACTGACTGCAGTTACCCACAATGGCCACCCGGATAGATACTGACAGCACCGAACAAGTCACGGTTGTTTGCTCACGATGGATGGCATTTGTGCAAAAGAAAACAAGAGAAGGATCCAGATTGTTAAAACAGCAATAAACATGTTACAAAAAGCTCTCGGCGTCGAGAAAAATATCACCGGAATCAAGATTGCATGCATTGAAATGCTGTGTTATGACAACACTGATGTATGGAACATGCAAAACACGGACCATCAACCAAATTACCGTAAGATTAGGGGCTTTTGAAATGTGGTGCATTTGAGGATTGATGAGAATATCATGGAGGGAGAAGAAAACAAATGAGGGGGTTGTGAAAATGGCAAGGAAAGAAAGAACATTAATGAGACGTTACCCTTTTCAGACTCAACTATTGGAATGGAGGGTGAATGGCAAAAGAGTGAGAGGAAGATCACGCAGACTTTGGATAGACAACATCATATACTGGAACCAGGGGTGAAAATAGGCTTAGAAGAAAAAAGAAGGAAAGTGGGTAGGGGTTCAGGGGGTTGTGTATGCGATGAATATGTATTTATTAATATTATATATGCATGTACGTATACGTCAGTCACTGGGGTCGATCCGACTTTGCGGAAATCGGCGATCGCGGGGGTGTCTCGGTCCCCATTAACCGCGGAAAGTGAGGGATCCCTGTATCGATGCTTTGCATTCGTAATGAGCCATGTTAAGCCATGAAAGATTTGGCACAGAAGGCGGCGGCAACGCACAGCATCACGGTGAAATCCAGAGTACGTTCAGCTGGGTAATAACTATATGTCATAAGCTGGGCCCGCCATGCTACAGCTGGCTCAACACATCTCCCTGTACTTGCATGAGTTTGTTCTGGGTACTCCGGTTTCCTCCCACGGTCAAAAGACATGCACGTCAGGATTACTTTTTGTTCACACTTGCCCTTTTTCTGTGAGTGTGAATGGTTGTGTTTTGCCCTGTGATGGACCGTTGAACTCTTCTGGGTGTACTTCTGCCTGTACTCTGTGCATCGGTAGAATATCTCTGCAGATATTACTGTGTTGGTCGATCATTTTTAACACATACTGAACTGCTACGTCCAAGTTTTCCATCCTAAGTTGATGGAAACAGTAATCTGAGGAGCATCAACATACACTGAGCTCCAAAACTCAGTATTATACCATCGTTAAGTTACCTCTGAGGTGTGTAATGATATTTACTGAAATATAAAACTAGATGAACAGATTATATAATTAAATTAAACAAGATTCATTTTGGTCTTAAATGCAGCTATAGGCTGGGCTCTGCAACACAGGAAGAGCAGGCGTTTTCAAAAAGGCAGTTCCATTACAGTGAAGCATTACGAGCATAACTCCAGCTGATTACACTTCTTCTTCTTCTTCTTTTTCTTTGTCTTTCGGCTGTTCCCTTCAGGGGTCGCCACAGCAAATGATCTGCCTCCATCTCTCCCTATCATCTGCCTCTTCGACTCTTACTCCAACGACCTTCATGTCCGCCTTCACCACATCCATAAATCTTCTCTTTGGTCTTCCTCTGGGCCTTCTGCCTGGTAGTTCCAACCTCAGCATCCTACTACCAATATACTCACTATCCCTCCTCTGTACATGTCCAAACCATCTCAATCTAGCCTCTCTGACTTTGTCTCCAAAACATCTAACATGTGCTGTCCCTCTGATCTACTCGTTTCTGATCCTATCCATCCTCGTTACTCCCAGAGAGAACCTCAACATTTTCATCTCTGCTACCTGCAGCTCTGCCTCCTGTCTTTTCCCCAGGGCCACTGTCTCTAAACCATACAACATCGCTGGCCTCATCACCGTCTTGTACACTTTTCCCTTCATTCTTGCCGATACTCTCCTATCACACATCACACCGGACACTTTTCTCCATCCATTCCAACCTGCCTGCACGCGCTTCTTCACCTCTTTTCCACACTCTCCATTGCTCTGGATTGTTGAGCCTAAATACTTAAAATCCTCCACCTTCTTTATCTCTGCCCCCTGTAACCTCACCGTTCCTCTTGGGTCCTTGTCGTTCACACACATGTATTCTGTCTTACTGACACTAACCTTCATTCCCCTCCTTTCCAGGGCATACCTCCACCTCTCTAGATTTTCCTCCACTTGTTCTCTGCTCTCACTACAGATCACGATGTCATCTGCAAACATCATAGTCCATGGGGAATCTTGTCTAACATCGTCTGTCAGCCTGTCCATCACCATAGCAAACAAGAAAAGGCTGAGAGCTGACCCTTGATGCAGTCACACCTCCACCTTGAACTCTTCTGTCACACCGACAGCACACCTCACCACTGTTTTACATCTCTCATACATGTCCTGCACCACTCTAATATACTTCTCTGCCACTCCAGATTTCCTCATACAATACCACAGTTCTTCTGTCGGCACCCTGTCATATGCTTTCTCCAGATCCAAACTCCAGCTGATTACACTACGCTCTTCTTAATCACTGCTCGAATTAATTACTGCTCGAATATCACGTAATATATGATGATGTGCTTGATGATAATTCATTCGTTCATTTTCTAAAATGCTTAATCCTAATTTGGGTCAAGGTGAGGCTGGCGCCCATCTCAGCCGACTCTGGGTGAGGGCAGAGGCCATCATGGGACAAAAACAAGCTGTGCAGCTCCTCTTGAGGAAAGTCAGCAATGTTTTTTTACATGAACCTTCCACCAGAAACAGTGAGAGACATGGCCGACCTTTGATAACCCAGTTCGCTGCCCTTGGGGGGGGGGGGGCCGGTGACAACATGTTGAGAGTGGGGCCAGAACCCCCAACCATGGGATCAGTAATCCATCACCCTATTACCAGCCCACCATTGCCCGTCATCTCATATTATTATTATTATTATTATTATTGTTATTGTTATTGTTAGTTATGATAATTTTTAATTATATATTCAAAGCAGGGCTTTGTTCATATGGGCACTGCTCCTGATGCCTGTAAGTTGCACCCAGAGGGAATCGGGAATCAATTATCAGACGCCTTCCCTCATCTGGTCACATTCAGGAAGTTGGTGGAAAATTTATGCAACAGCCCCTCACTCATCTCACTCATTTCCCATTGCAGAGCCAACACACATACTACCTTTCGTACTTACATCTACATCTTGGAGCAATTTGGAACAGCCAGTTAGCTTACTGTACATGTCTTTGGACTGCGAAAGGTAATCGGAGTACCTGGAGGGAACCCAATACAAGCAAAGAGAGAACGTGCAAACCCCACACAGAAACAACCAAGTCCGGGACTCCAACCCAGGACCTTCTCTAGTAGTGAGGCGGATGTGATAACCACTATGCTACTGTGCTATACTGCACCGACTTCAGTTCCAAAAAAGGTTGCATGTGGCTTGGGTTGCCCGGAGGAGACACATATGTTAAGGTCTGATCTCATGAGATAATTGAGGAACTTGGTGAAACTGAATCGTTTTGTAATATTTGTCAGTTACATTGGTTTTGTTGTGCTTATCTGGAAACCCAAATCATAACACGTTCAATATTTAATTCCCATCAAAATCTAGACTACAAATGACAGTCATTCAATTTGTTTGATTTACAGTATAGTTATTGCAACCGGGGATAAGCACCGGCCTGATGAGCCACTATGGCTCGGGTGTAATTGGCTCGCATAGTTATTGCAAATCAAATTACTTACCATTAAAATAATAAAAGCCAAAGAATTCCGCTAGTATAGGTATTAATTCCCACCCACACATCAATCCCACATCACTTCCACATCAACCCCACTTTTAAGGTACTCGCATTTTTCTTGAGAGAGTTGCTGAGGGTTCTTCTCTCTGATTGGGTATTATGGGGGCTACACCTGATGGACTGTAACTTTAAAACAGTGCATCAGATTCTCAATAACATTTAATCAGTACTTTTTTATTTCGAACACTTTTTGAAGAACTTTTTTTTTTTTAATGGTTTTTATGCTGGTTTAGATGGTGTTGCACGGAGACCATTGTCCTGCTGAATGTTTGTCCCAAGCATCATTATTATCATTATTATTATTATTATTATTATTATTATTATTATTTGTTAGCAGCCTGAAGCTAACATGCTTTCTCCAAACAATTTTGACAAGGCTTCCACAGATTCCCGGGAACAAAAGCATAATCAGATTCACGATGCTGTCGCCACGATGCTTCAGTGTTTAAAATGTATACCCCACATATAATGAATGAAACCTGGATAAAGGTAGTATTTTGATTTTGGTCTCATCACATATACACACATGAAACTAAAACACTGCTTCACCGTTTTCCTGCTTTCGTAAGACTCTACATTCACTTCCAACACCTTTACTCTACTCTCAGTCTCTGTAAACTGCAGTGCCTTGATAATAGATATTGACCTCAGTGTGGCCAACCTGCTCGATATAATTTTATACCCTAATTTATAAAATTGTATTACCATATCCTTAACTTTTTTCGAATGCTGATTAGTCTTCATTTTCGGTCATTTCCTTCAGACTGACACTCACTTCAGCTCTTTAACTCTTGTAATATTTCAGAGGTGACAGCCAATTATAAGTCAGCAGTGTCCTTGTAAAGTCAGTGTCATTCATATGGATAGTCTGGAACCTGGAGGCATTGAATACGTATTCAAGCAGCAGTTTTACCTTCGCTAAGGTTATGTTTCACCTTTGGTTTGCTCGTTTCATTTGTAGCAGGATTATGATATATATATATATATTGAAGGATTTTCATGAAATTCTTACCAGAGATGAAGCTCAGGACAAGAAAGATGCTTTTGGCGATGACCTGGATCAAATTCTGAATTCAGGAATTTTTTAACACTGAGATTTTTACCTTTGATGAGAATAATACTAATAACAATACAGCGGTACCTTGACTTACGAAGTCAATACGTTCCGAGGGAGAGCTCGTAAGCCAAAAAGTTCATTAGATGAAACAATTATTTCCATAAGAAATAACAGAAAACCAATTAATCCGTTCCAACTCCCTCCCAAACTCATATAACCTGACACAAACACGCATATTTGACCTAATATATTAAAGATAAACATGTAAAACAATAAATATTTCATAATAATAATAATAATACATTTACATTAATATTGAGAGTAATTAATAAGAAAAACAAGAATAAACAATAAGTCAACTAACCCTTCTGATCATCGACTGTGGCAAAGATGTCACGTGGGCAGGCAGGAGGTGGCACGTAAAAGAGGAGGAGGAGGAGGAGGAGAATTTTGTGCATGTGCACGCTACAAATGCCAGCGAGGAAATGCTCGTGGTGAGCTCTTACAAGGCCAGTGCTCCTCAAACAGTGGGTCACGGTGTGATGCCAGGAGGGGTGCGTCTAACCCTGGGGAACATGCTTTTGTTTTTGCCATACTGTACTAGAATTAAATGTAATTCCACATCCACTACAGTGTTGGCATCGGCGCTCTCATTGACGTGCTATGGTGTAGGGAAATAGCATTGAGCAAATGATATGAAGTGCAGTAAACACTATTTATAGTCGCATGCGGGGCGCTGGAGGGGGCACACTTTTTTTTTTTTTGTTCCTATAGGGGGCATCACAGAAAATAATTGAGAAGCACTGCGCAAGGTGTTCTCAGAGCGCAGAGGAATACACACAGAAGAAACGAGTCTCGGTTCCCATTAACCATGGAAAGTGAGGGATCCCTGTATTTCCTATGGGAATTTTTGTTTTATGTAATGAACATTTTGACTTACGAGCTTGCCCTTGGAAAGTATTAATTTCGTAAGTCAAGGTACCACTGTATATGGTTTTGGGTTTTATGTATTTATTTATATATTTTATTATTATTATCTTAAATAAGTGTGTGTTGAGCTGCAACCTTACTCACATTCTTCTAACCCTAAACAGTGACTACGTCTCTTTTGCCTGTGCCACCTTTAGTTATTCATAGCAGTGCTACTTTTATGCAGTGTGTGATCTGGAGCAATAGGAATAGAGGCAGAGTCATCAATATTACATTACTTCCCTTCTAGAATGCTGCATGAGTCCAAATATATTGCTCCAAGAAAAATTCCAGATTTTACACAAAGCATCAGTGTACAGGTAGATGATGGTACCGTGTGATTAGCAGGATATCGACAGTGATTCCTAAAGTGATGCATGTGTGCGTCTGTGTTGCAGGAGCGGGAGCTGCTAAGTCGTATCTCCGAGCTCCAGGAGGAAGTGACTCGCAGGAAGAACCACATCGCCGATCTGGATCATGAGATCCACACGCTGAACGAGAACATTAGCACTCTCACCAAGGAGCTGGAGCTCAAGGGCAAAGAGGTGCTGAAGATCCGCAGCGAAGCCAACCAGCAGATCAGGTGTGTGTGTGTGTGTGTGTGTGTGTGTGTGTGTGTGTGTGTGTGTGTGTGTGTGTGTGTGTGTGTGCGGTCCTCACGATGAGCGTAAAACAAGTTTAGTCATGTTCTGTAACCCTGCCGCATCCATTCTACCGAGTTTAATGCCAGTGCATTCTCATTGCACCTCCTACTCATATTTCTGTCTGATATTCATCAG
>CM045751.1:3905000-4232500 GCA_024760905.1 Plotosus lineatus | reverse complement strand
TCAGGTATTACCTTCCCTATCACACGACCACCACTGACCAGTGAGTGACGAAAGCATGCACACGCCTCCTCTGTGACATGCAATGCTAGCCACCAGCCTCTTTTTGATAAGAGGCGTATGCGTTTTTGGGGGCGGTCTAACACACTCTGAGGGAAAGAGCTATCCGCCCCCTCATATGAATGAGCTCACAGACGCCCGTGAGTGGCTGGCAATCGCTGTGAGTGACAGGAAAGTGAACGTATGCAGTATTGGCTTAGTGATTAATGCAATGGGTTGGTAATCCAAAGGTCAGCGGTTCAATCCCCACTATCACCACTGTTGGGCCCCTGAGCAAGGCCCTTAACCCTCAATTGCTCAGTTGTATAGAAATGATAATTGTAAGTTGTCTGGATAAGAGCGTCAGCCAAATGAACATATGCCGTCCCTCCCTCCCGTGAGAGCTCGGCCAATTAGCTCACATGGACTCCCAGGTACGGCCAGCTGTGGCATCAAACCAGATTCAAACTCGCACTCTCCGGGTTAATAGTAAAGCACCTTGTCGATCCGCAACTCCAACTAAGATGAGAGCTGGGCAACATGTCCGCCTCACAGCAAGAAGGTATTGGGTTCGAGTTCCTGACTCGTTGAGGGTGTTTCTGTGCGAGTTTGCATGTTCTCTCCATGCCTGCATTGGTTTCCTTATGGTACTCTGGTTTCTTCCCAGGGCCAAAGATGTACATGTTAGGCTGGCTGGCTGTTCCAAGTTGTGCGTATGTTGCAATGGTTTGACGAGCTGTTCGGTGTGCACCCCGCCTTCACCCAATGTCAGCTGAGATGGTCACCCCTCACCCTCCCCATGACCCTCGTAGTATTAAGAAAAACAAAAATTTTTCCCTGTTTTCTTTAGGCTTGAGGGGACGGAGGAGAAGTTCAGGAACCGGGAGAGCAGGCCAGAAGATCTGCAGGTGATCGCTGAGCTCAAAGACATGGTGGCAGAAAGAGAAGCTCTGGTCAAGAAGTTGGTGGTGAGTGGGACTTTCGTGTTGATTTATACGTATAGCGCAAATCAGTATTTCATCGCACAGTCGAGCCTTTAACTACAGCAGCCGTCTGAACCATCTGTCCAATTAATATCATCTGGTTTAATCTCATGTCTCGTGTGTCTGCAATGAGGTTCCTCCTTTTCTTTTCATCTTCTGTTGTGCACAGGATGATAAGAAGTTCTACCAGTTAGAGCTTGTGAACCGAGAGACCAACTTCAATAAAGTGTTCAACGCCAGCCCCAACGTCGGTGTAATTAACCCTCTCATTAAGGTAAGCTCACTTCCTGTCTTCGCTTTTGGCTTCCTTAATAAATATCTGGCATTTCTGTTTACAAATGAGTGGCATCAGTGATGTTAAATATTTTTGCCATCTCCATTCATAATATATGAAGCTGTATGTCAGTCTTCTGTGGTGTCACTCATCACAAAACAAGAGATTTCCTGTATACCAGATTCATAAGGAACAGTGGTGTCGTTAAACACATGTCCCTGCAGAACAGATGATTGGCACATCTGCTGAATGGGCAAAGGAACACCCCAGATCTGTTTATACAGCATCTTACAGCTTCACTGCACTACAGTCAAGGATTTGAAATGAAGCCTTTTTATTTATTTATTATTAGACGGGTCCGAGTTTGAGTCTCAGGCCCGTGTGGTTTGATGTGGAGTTTGCATGTTCTCTCCATGCTTGTATGGGTTTGCGTCCGGGTACTCTGGTTTTCTCCAGTCCAAAAAAACATGCATATTAGGCTATTTGGCTGTTCTCCTAGGTCAGTGCTTCTCAATTATTTTCGTTGGCGCCCCCTCTAGGAAGAAAAAAACATTTCACGCCCCCTCCACCTTGCTCCGCCTTGCTAGCGACTATAAATACTGTAGTGTTATTTGTATATGAAATTGTTATTAGTATACCTCTGCATAACATATAACATTGTATCTTTAACATTAAAACAAACAAACAAAACAGAAATATAGTTCAACTTACAATAAAGAAAAACTTCATATCACTGCACTTCGTATCGTTTGCTTGTGCGAAAAACCGCTACATCATAGCGTGACAATGACAGCGCCACTGCCAACTACTGGAGTGGCGGTGCAATTACACTAAATTCTCATACACTATTGCACAAAAAGCATGTTCTCCAGGGTCATACGTGCTCCCCAGGCACACACACACCCCCCAGCATCACTATATGGCCCCACTATTTGAGAAGCACTGCCCTAGGTGTCTGTGAAAGGTTGTGTGTTTGCCCTGAAATGGTCTGGTGAGCCGTTCAGGATGTCCCCCCTCTTCGCCCAGTGCCGACTCAAAGCGGTGGCTCAGCAAGTGAGTGAGTGTGTAGTGCATTACAAGTTCGCTTGCTTGTGAAATATTCCACAAAACACACGTCTATGCTGAGGGGAAAAAACAAAAGCAGTGAAGGCAGAACCTCAAACTAATTTCCACAAACTTGTACGATGTGATACAAAAGACACAACAGGGCATCGAATAAATTTTTACAAATAATAAACTGTTGCGAAAAGGAAGTGAGACAGCTCCGGCATCCCGGGTCCAAACTAAATCTCGCTTGCAACCATGTTGTCTGAGTTTTCAAAGGACGGCCATGTCTCTCACTCACTGCCTGTGGTGGAAGGTTCATGGAAAGGAACCATTGCTGACTTTCGTCAAGAGGAGCTACATTGCAGTCAGTGTCTTTCTGCCCTATGATGGCCTGGCGAGCCATCCAGGGTGTACTCTGTCCTCACCAACAGTCGGCTGAGATGGGCACCAGCCTCCCCATGACCCTAATTGGGAATAAGCGGTTCAGAAAATAAATGAATGAATGACGATAAGTTGTGTACTTACTCATATTATAGTATACAGGCTACCGTTACAGTGACCCGCCCGTCTTCGTCCACATTCAACGCAGCTCGAGTCGTATTCGAAACTCATTCTCAACACTTCATGGTTTATAAGATGGAAGAACTACAGCAAATCCCAGGAGGGTCCGACAGCGGTGCGGTAGTGAAGGTAAATCACCACATGTGCAAGCGGATTAGTGGTTCAGTAGTGGACCATATAAACACACCCAAATATGGCGCAGGGGCGGAGCATTCAATGTGCTTATGGATTGTTTCTCTGTGAGTATTACCAGACTTCCTGAAGTCTCCAGGGTTTTTGTTTCTTCCCATGATGTGTTAAGCGCTCTCTGTTTGGTTCTTAGGCTGTGCTATGGATATGTTTGCACATTATCTGAATAAACAATGTATTAGTTCTGCATCCTTGTCGCTGCCCTTCACTTCAGTCACACAGTGGTGGGGCAGCTACATTTCTCTGCGTTATAGCGAATAATCTTTCCATCACATCAGAAGCAGACGTCCAATAAGGCTAATAAAAACGAAACCGTGTATATGTTCAAATTCCAGGTTCCATCACGGCTTGGAGTTTTTTGGGTTTTTTTTCATTGTGCCATGCTTGTTAATCCTTGACTGTAGAAATATCAGACAGACAGGCATGTTTTCATTGTCCATTTTCATGATGTCTAATACTTAAGACCTTTCAAATATCAACGATATCTGTTTTTACAAAAATGCTATAAAAGGAAATTCACATACGGAACATCAACCTGACTAACCATGTTTTACTGATCAGAGCCTCACTCGTAGCAAAAATTGCTGTGGCTCCGTTTCAAATGGTTCCTGTCATCTCATATGTGCACAATGGTGGCTTTGTGCGTGCGTGAGCGCGTTTGTGCGCGTGTGTGGGTGTGGGTCTGTGTGTGTGTGTGTGTGTGTGTGGGGGGGGGGTGTTGTTTGATTTAGATCAATGGTTCTGAATTTGTTTGTTAAAATAAATAAAATCATGAAAGCCTGGAGGAAAGAGAAATGCGTATTTCCCATTCCAGCGTAGCTGCTTTAGCCTCGTGCTAAATATGTCCACACGCATGAGCAAGAGAGCTGTCACCAACATGTTAATGTCATGCAAAGCGTTAAACATGTTTGGCGGTTTTTTCCTGCTCCAACACAAATCATTTACCGTGTCTACAGTTTCATCTAATCGGATTAATCAACAAGTCCGAGCAGGGCAAAACACCAAACTGGTCTCAAAGTAGGAAAAAATATCTATAGCGCCAAACATGTTTCATTTTCAGTGTTGTGTGTGTGTGTGTGTGTGTGTGTGTGTGTGTGTGTGTGTGTGTGTGTGTCCAGTGTGTGTCATACACATTTAGACATCCAACTCTTTGCTTTCCAAGCCATTCTGTCAGTACAAACTCTTTTTTTTCTGCCACTTCTGGCTGAGCTCGCCTGTCGCTTTCCACAGCTGAGCAGCTGCAAGCTTGACCATCAACACCTGATCTAATCTCAATCTGTGAAGAGTAGAAATTATAGCAGCGGGCGTCAGGCTACTCCAGCTATTATCAGGCTACTTCAGCTCGCCCAGCTTCTATACATACATATTTTTGTTGTTGTTGGGTTTTTTTTTTTTGTGTTCTTCTGTGTAGCAAAAGCGAAAGAATGACAAATCGTCCACACGATTCAGCAGCTCGCCCAATCTAAGGGCCAATGTGGAGGCTGGGGGGACAGGGAGCGGGCTACCCCAGCCTAATCGCCTCGAACCCATCCCCAACTCCCCTATTCACCAGCTGGAGCTCAACACCAGCAAACCACTGCCCCCACCGACCCCTCCCTCCGAACCCAAGAAGTTCACGAGGTGAGCTACACCTCTCTCCGCCACAGACGCCTCTCTCTCGTTCTCTCTCTCTCTCCTCTCCTCTCTCTCTCTCTCTCTCTCACTCTCTTGCTTTCTCTCTCTGTGTATCTCTCTCACCCTGTGGACCAGCACGACGCTCACCTCTCCGCTCATCTCCAAACCTTTCTCACCACTGCTGCTGTATCCCTTTAGAAAAACTGGAAAGAATCCAAAGTGACACTGAGGATCGCTTTTCTCTGATAAACAGAGGGCGTGAAATCAGGAATTAGACACCGAAAGCGCCAATCTCACCCCTCTGAAATATGTCATTAACTTAAGTAATGAAAGCCATCAACCTTTCAAACTCGCTGGCTTAAAGGAGGGGCGGAGTGAAGATCCTTCCCCCCCACCCAATCAGTTTGCTTTTTTTTTAGAAGAAGAATTTTTTCGTCGTCGTCGTTGTTGTTGTTTTTGTCTCTGAGAGATATCGATTGTGTCATGGCAGAGACACAGTTTGGTTTCTTTCCAGATGACAGGAAAAGGGGATACCTCTTCTTAACCTGAATGTTTATGTATGAGTATTAATGACTCTTAATCATTTAAATGGCATTGGAATGCAAAAGGGAGCATGTGTCCCCACCGACAGAGTGCACGCTGGGAGTTGGTGTCTTTACGTCTCTGTGTGATATCGGACTCATACGTAACATTTCCACTGTTCTGAATTGCACTTTAAGGTCACATGATCCAAAACTGTATTGAATTGTTAATTCGTTATCATTCTATGTATGTCCGGTTTGTACATTTGTTTGTTTGTTTGTTTGTTTGTGTGTGTTTGTGTGTCGTGTGTTTGTCTTTCACTGCATTCTGATAAACGCTCTCTATGTTCGTAAGTGTGTGACTCTTCAGCATGTTCTGCGTGTGTGGTGTGTGTTGTGGTTTGGTATGGTATGGTTTGGTGAGCATGCGTGGCTGTGCTTCGTGTCTGGGGCGCCACTGCGCGTCCACGTGCATGCTGTCCTGAATGGGAATGAAGCAAGCGAGGCGGACTGGCCTACACTGTCATGAGACTCGTCCATCTCCTCAAACATACACTCACAGGCTGCCAGGCTCAAAGCAGGACAAGGTGACCCTGAATCTAGAGCCATGCTTACAGACACACACAGACACACACACACACGCACACACACACACACGCACGCACACACACACACACACACACACACACACACACACGCACACACTAAAATGGTGCCATCTTTACCTTTGTTTAGTAGCTACAGGTTTGCACTTGTATTAAATAGTATGTAAACTAAGATGCTCGTGTTATGCTAAGCGAGTATGAGATACGCCTACCATATTGGGCGCTTTGTAAATGGTAATAATTATAATTTAAAAAATTATACTTTGATTATCTGACCACCCCTAAACTGAATTGATCCAGAACAACAAAACAAGCCTCAGGACCACAATTCTTATTTAAGTGATGGACCTCGGCAGTAGTGTTGGGATTTTTAAACATCTTCTGAGGTTTAAAAATGGGGTCATTTTTATCAGTAATTGGTTGTCGATGGAATCAGGTTCATCAGTGATTGGTTGTGGATGGGATCATGGCTATCAGTGATTGGTTATGGGTGGGATCATGGTTATCAGTGATTGGTTGTCGATGGAATCATGGTTATCAGTGTTGGGTCATGGATTGGATCATGGTGATCAGTGATTGGTCGTGGATGGAATCATGGTTATCAGTGATTGGTCATTGGTGGGATGGTATCATGGTTATCAGTGATTGGTCATGGGTGGAATCATGGTTATCAGTGATTGGTCATGGATAGGATCATGGTTATCAGTGATTGGAGGTGTTTGAGATCATGGGCATCATCGATTGGTCATCCTAGGGATCATGTTTATCAGCGATTGGTTGTTGGTGGGATGGGATCATGGTTATCAGTGATTGGTCATGGGTGGGATCATGGTTATCAGTGATTGGTTGTGTTTGAGATCATGGGCATCATCGATTGTTCATGCGAAGGATCATGTTTATCAGTGATTGGTCGTGGATGGGATCATGGTTATCAGTGAGTGGTCATGAGTGTGATGGGATCATGGTTATCAATGATTGGTCGTGTTTGGGATCTTGGGCATCATCGATTGGTCATGCGTGGAATTATGGTTATCAGTGATTAGTTGACATGTACATTTTGAAATACAGTAGCTGCACTGTAACTCAATCAGTTGTGAAACTGCTTAATCCGACTATTTACTATGGTTACAGAGTATCTGTGCCTATCTTAACCAACACTGGGTGAAGGCGGGGTACACACTGAGCACCTTGCTGATTCACACTAGTATGCACACTTACATCATTGTGGAACAGCCAGTTAGCCTGATATACACATCTTTGGACGATGGGAGAATTCTGGATTACTGGAGGAGACTCACTCTAGCCTGAGGAGAACACGTAAACATCACGTAGAAACATCGGATCCTGGGAATTGAACCCAGAGATGCTAACCACTATGCCAGTGTGTCACCCACTGCACTATCATTTGTATGTTAATAATAATTTTAATGATGATGATGATGATGCTAATAACAATGTGCTGAGCTGAGCTTGGACTACCAGTTTAAATTTCATTAGCTTCATCATGTCGGTGTCTATGGGCTACAAACAGACAAATATTTTCCATGTTGATATCAGTAGACATCTATAAATGAATGTTTTATGACCTGATGCTGTTCCAGATTTGCACAGGAAAATACTAAAAATAAATAAATATACACAAATCAATTTCCTGTAGTCGTGCTGATGCTCAGTGCTAGTTTGTGAGAAATGTTCCATGCTGTGTGTGCAGGGAGTTGTAAGACCAGTTAGATGGTTTTGGTTTAGTCTTCGAGAAACAACTAGAAGGATTTGTCGCTTGGCAGCGTGGCTCCGGTCCCTTATCATTCCGAGTGTTAAGTTAATTAACTAGCATTAGATGCTCGTGTTTAATGGTGTGTTGAAATCGAACTTGTGGATTTGTGCCTTCAACATAGGAAGATGAACACAAAACGCACACGCTGTTCAAGTGCCTAAAGTGCCATAAGAGCACTGTTGCTAGGCAACTGGGAAATCAGTGTAGTTAATGAGCGACGCTAATTACTTTACTATCTAGCGATTAAGTCTTTGATATGAAAAATGTTAAGGAAGGACGACAATAGAAGCCAGAAAGAGTCATCGGGAATATCCACATTCCCCTCACATGGTGGTAAATTACTGAGAAAAGGCTCGGTGAGAATAAAATCTGCAGTACAGTATATTATAATTAGCAATTTGTTTAGCAATTAACGCTAACTTCAATGAGGTCGTCAATACTGAAAAAACAACACTGGCTCAAACCCCAGCCGTAGGAAAGTTTCAGGACTTGTCTGATATCAGACTCATTCTGACACTCATCGCCGTCGGAAAACAGAGGACGGATGTCTGGTTGATGTTGGTACTGCAACCAGAAATAAACGAATGCTCAACATGTGAAAGCCCTCCGTGTGAAAACCTGAACTGGGGACTGGGAGCGAAGAATGAGAGAAATGAGCGTCATCGCTAAATCATCTTCTCGTCATCAGCACTACTGAAGCGGAGCCATAAACTCCTGTGCACGTATTTCTCACGCAATGATTCTGTATTGAGCGTCGCCGTGGAGTAGTGGTCAGCACGTCCGCCTCACAGCAAGAGCATCCTGGGTTTGTGTTCTGCAATCGAGCGTATCTGTGTGGAGTTTGCATCTTCTCTCCATGCTGCGCGAAGTTCCCTCTGGTACTCCGGTTTCCTCCCACAGGCCAAAAACATACACATTCGGCTTAGGCTGTTACAAATTGCCCCTAAGTGTGAATGTTCGTGTGTCGGCCCTGGGGGAGTCACCCTATTATGAAGCGTCTTCATGTGTATTAATGACATATTTTTGATTCAAATTGCAAGCTTCCCGAAAATCTCATGAGTTTGCTATTGATTTGTTTTTCTTGATTTTAATTTCGTGGCACGTTTCGTGGCACTGATTGTTAAAGTGGGGCCGGTGGTGTAGCGGTTAGGGCACTGTGCTCATGATCAGGAGGTTGTGTGTTCGAATCCCAGTTAGACCGCCACTGTGCGAAGACCCCTAGGAAAGGTCTCAACCACAAGTGTGCCTCTGTTCACCCAGCAGTATAAATGTAAGGTAAAGTCCCCGGTTTCCAGAGCGTGAAGCGGCCAAGAGTTCAGCTCCCCCTGGATGGGACACTAGTCCATTGCAGGTTACCTTCCCAGTATATTTTTTACTGGTACCCATTTATACTGCTGGGTGAACAGAGGCACACTTGTAGTTGAGACCTTGTCCAGGGGTCTTAGCACAGTGAGGGGTCTCAGTGGGATTCGAACTCACAACCTCCCGATCATGAGCGCAGCACCCTAACCACGACGCCACCGGCCCCACCAGCAGTATAAATGGGTACCAGTAAAATATACTGGGAAGGTAACCTGCGATGGACTAGCATCCCATCCAGGAGGAGTTGCACTCCTGGTCACTTCACGCTACAGAAACCGGGGATGAGCACCGGTCCGATGAGCCACAATGGCTCAGGTGTAAAAAGCCCCTTTTAGCCTTTACTGATTGCTAAAGTTCGTTTCATGGCTCAAAGTCAGTATGGGGCGAGTTTTCTGGAGCTTCTGCTGTGTGTAAAGATTTGTGTATGGTCGGACGTGTGCTCGGGTCGTCTTATCGTTTTCAGGATGTTTATAAAGGCTCCACGATCTTTGGAAAGCGTCTCCAGATGTTTGAAAAGATATGATGATGTATGTAAGGAAAGCCAAGTGATTTTTAAAACATCCAGATGTTTGTCAAGAAATCAGAGGATGTTTAAAGATGATCAGATTTGTAAGAATGCCCAGATGTTTGGAAAGATCGTCCATTTTCTTCTAAAGTTTTCATGATGCTGCGTTTGAAAGTGCTTCCTGGTGATTTATAAACTTATCAGTGTATTTGTCAAGGTGATCAATTTGTTCTGAAGTTATCAGGATATTTTTTCGAGGCTATCCAGATGATTGTAAGATAATGATATTTAGAGAGACGTCCAGATGTCTGTAAAGACAGTCAGATAGCTATAAGTACATCCAGATGTTTGTAACAACGGAAGGATGTTATTAAGGCAATCCAGATGTTTGTAAAGATATGAGGTTATTCATAAAGGTGGTACATGTTGTGTAAAGTTATCAGCGTATTTTAAGGCCGTAGTGGGGTTAGGAAGGGTATCGGTATGTTTGTATGTGGATGTCGATGACCTGCAGATGTTTGTGAAGATGTCAGGATGTTGAAAGGGATAAAAGATAGAAGATACAAACTCTCCGCAATCACTCAATAAATCAATAACTTTACATTCATTCATTTTCTAAATCGCTCAATCCTAATTAGGGTCACTGGTAGGCTGGCGCCCATCTCAGCCGACTCTGGGAGAGGGCGGGGTATAGGGCTCACCAGGCCATCACAGGGCCAACATACATACAACCATTTACACTAAACCAATATATTTTTAAATAAATAAAACATGCTTCATCTAATTATAATTCGGGGGAAATATTTCAGGATGGCAAAGGAAGTCATCAGTTTACAGATTTATTTGTTTATTTATTTATTATCTATTTTATTTATTTAAAAAATGCATGAATGAAATCTGCATGCACCCAAAAAACCAACAGATAATCTACAGTTTTCAGCATAACCACTGCACTCCTACCTCTCTCTCTCTCTCTCTCTCTCTCTCTCTCTCTCTCTCTCTCTCTCTCTATTGCTCTCTTTATCTCTCGCTCGCTTCTCCCTTTCTGTTTCTCTCACTCTCGACCCACAGCCCTCCTGAGACAGAAGACTCACCACCAACCTCCCCAGATTCTCAAAGACAGGAATGGTTCGCGCAGTACTTCACCTTCTGACTTTTAGCATCTCCAAAGCATGTCAGCCAAGCCAAAAGAGGAAAAAAAAAAAAGAACCACGGAGAGATAAATAATAAGAAAAAAGTTGTCTTCATCTTTACATCATTCTAACTGTTCAGTTTTTTATCCAATGTGATTAGGTTTCTTGTTTGTAAAGTGATTAATAATAATAATAATATTAATATTAATAATTAAATTAGGTATGTTTGACATTGCATCTCATGATGTTCCTAGAGAGTGCTGCATATTCTGCTGCTGATGATAACGATGATGATGATGATGATGATGATTGGTTAAATGCAGTATAACGTCCTTGTTCTTCTCCCTGTATCTTATTTTAGATTATTGGCACCGTAATGAGAGTTTGTTTACAGCTGCATAAATCCACTTTTGGTAGAATTAAAACTGTTTGTATGGTCGTCTCAACACAGATACAATGATGTCTCGCCAATTTTAAAAAGAAAAAAGTGCATATTTTATATTTATATTACACTGTATGTATGCTTACAGAATAAATTATTGTGAGATTTAAAAGTGTGCTGCCTCTCATTATTTAATAATAACTGTATTAAACAGAATGGAGAGGATCTCCACGTTTATATGAAGCCTGAGCCCAGATCATTTATTTTTTGCAGGTGATTGTGGGTACATCGAGTCGCTGTTTCTCACAGGCTTCAGAGAAATGAGATCAACATGTAACAATACAGTACTGTGCAAAAAATCTTAGACAGAAAGATGCCCTCAAAAATATTGAAATTAGATATTTCTAGACTAAAGCTTCGATGAAGACCATCCATCCATCCATCCATCCACTGATCTTCTTTGGCCTATCCCAGGTTGGGTTGAGAACACAACCCAGACATCCCTCTTTCCAATGACACAGTCTAGCTCCTCCCCTAGAGATTTCAAGACATCCCCAGGCCAGATGGGATATATACTCCCTCTAGCGAGGTCTGGGTCTGCCCTGAGGATTTCTCTCAAGCTGGACATGCCTGGAACACCTCTAAAGGGACACGACCACGATGCATCCTAATCAGATACCCAAACCACCTCAGCTAACTCCTTTGCAGTGAACAGTCATAAATGAAGCAGCAGTATTTGGGAGTTGTCTCATGGACATTGTGTGCAATTTTATGAGGAACTGAGTTTGACTGCGTATCTTCCAGCACCAGCCAATGTTCTTCTGGGGGTTTTCTTCCGGTTATTACATCCACCTCAAATGAGGATGGTCCCAGTTTCACGTCCTGAGCTTGGGCATTTCTGTGTAGCGTTTGCATGTTTTCCCCATGCTCATGTGGGTTTCCTCAGGGTACCCTGGTTTCCTTTAGCAGTCCAAACACATGCAGAATAGGCCGAATAGCTGATTAATTTCCCATATGTGTCAGTGTGAATGGTTGTACAAGTTTGGTAAGCTGTTCAGGCTGTTCCCTGTCTTTGCCCGGTGTCGGGTGAAATAGGCTCCAGTCTCCCCGGGACCCTTAATAGGATTAAGTAAAAACAAAACAAGATTAATGGTTTTGTACTAATTTTATGATGTACAAGCCATAAAATAATAATAAAAAAATATTAATAATGACAAATAAATAATTGTGTCAGACTTTTAGACAAAACTATATACTGTATGTGTATTTGTCAAAGTTTATTAAAATTACTTTCTGAAAAGAAATTAAACATTGCTTGGAAAAAAATTATACACATACTGTATATATGAAATCTCAAATGACTTTAGGGTCAGTAACTAGTCCACTACGTACACTGTTATTATGTACCCAAGCTAGTGTACTTGTGTAGGGAGCAATAGGGTATATTGATTATAGTCCTAGTTTTTCCCCCCCCGAAGTTCTCTGGAATGTTCCATCATCTCCACTGAAGGGGTGAGCTGCTAAATTATGTTTTTTTTTTTTACGAGCTTCGGAATGGCACAAAATTAGAATTTAACAGTATAAATTTTTTTGTTGTATCTGTATGGATATATTTGTATATATTGCTCATTCATTGTTCAATAATTAATTTGGTATTATAGTTTAACACACCCCTAAATATGAAGAAAATGAAGTGTCCGGCGCCAAATCTAAAACATGTACAAACACACACAAGTGTCCGGATAAACTTCGACGAGTGAAAAGTTGGGAGACTTGAAGGAGACTTCCACAAACAGGTCAGTATTTTATTGTTACGTACTACGTATTACTATAAAACTGTCAAATGAGTATTAGAGTATTTTTTTTTAATGAGAAAGTTTAGCTTAGCTTGCAGGCTAACATGCTAAAATGCTAACAACTCTTTCAGGATTAAAAGGTTTTACACACGCTGACCTTTTCTGGTTCTCTTATCGGGTTGTGTTTATAAGTCGAGATTTGGTTCTACACGTTATCTGCAACCGGCCTACGTCGTTTTCAGTATATTGTCAGTATGCTTGTTAAAATGCTAATAATTAATAATACAGAGTAATTGAAGGGACTCAAAGACTGGGCAATTTCACCGAAATATCGTCGAACCTTTCCTAATCCGCTGTGTGCATCACCAGTGTTCCAGCTAGGATTTCACATGGGCATGGTAAAGATTTCAAAATGAGGGCACATTTTTCACAAAAATGTTATTAAAAAAAAACAAGACACTAATATTTGGTAAGTGTTAAACTGTTGGATGTAATATATTGTTGACTTCTGCAATAAATCTACTCAAGTTGTTTTTCATCTTCATTTACAACAGTCTTTTTTTTATTATTTTTTATTTTTTTATTTTATTATTATTATTATTACTTAACCAGTTTTTGGCTATTGAAGAAATCAACTTAAGAAACAGATCTTTGTTGAAATTAAGTCAGTCGGCCAGTCAGCAACAGGTCCTTAATGAATTCCCTAAAATTCGGGAACGTTCCATTCTGGAAAATTCCACATGACCTAACCCGCCACCAGGGCGCATGCGCAGCTAGGTTCCCTAATGGAAAATTCCAGACCCAAACGATTGAGTCATAGCATCTGTCTCTCTTTCCAGCACATTAACTGAATATAATTACACTCAACGTTTATACATCTATTATTTTATATTTACATTTATACAGATATTTACATGCCCATAACAATACGGTAAATCTTCGAGTACACTTTTTTTTTAAACGAAATTTAAAGGTCAAAATCGCTGGTGTGTTTAATATACGAGGTTTAAAAATATATACAGTATTTCCGAAATGTTCGGCAACAAACGTTAATAGTGAAAATTTAACTGTAGATGTCTAACGTTCGTAGTTTACTAATAGTGTGCTAGAATCTACATACCTATTTGTGAGAAATGAAAGCATCGATGCTGTGCCTTTAACCGACTTGCTTAGCTCTTGTAATTTTCGTTTTCTAGTCGGCATGTTGATAGATAGTAATCCGTGTAGATCTGAACAATTCGATGAAACGCCATAGTTAATACTCCTGGAGGGCGATTTCTTCAAAATAAATCTCGGCCTATTGTTCAAAGTAACGTTCGATTTTAGACTGCCGCTCCGCTTCGAAGCATAAATAAAATGGGGTATATTGCGCACGCGCACAACATTACTAATTTGTGGAGCAGTGGGAAAGTTTCCAATGGGGGGGGCTCAAAAAATTTCTGCGTGCGGCAGTTGCATATAAAAAATTAAGCATGGTGCTGCACATTTTGAGCATGGTGTTGTGTACAGGGGCATGGCGCTGTAAACATGCTAAAAAGTCCTAGCTGGAACACTCGTCACGATATCCAGCTTTGCTTCCACATCATGCAGCAGTCGAGACAGGATTCCGTTGCCCAGTAGTAATCGTAGTAGTCTATGTACAACAGGCAACATTGTGGGGGAAAATTTATTTCATTCATTTTTCACCACTTAATCTTAATTAGGGTCCCGGGGAGTGTTCACCCGCGGAGTGGGATACACCTTGGACAGCTTGTTAGGCCATTGTAGGGCTGATTTGCACACAACCATTTAGACCTGGGGTGATCTGGAACAGCTAATTATAACCTACTGTGCATGCTTTTGGACTGTGGGAGGAAACCGGAGTACCCGGAGGAAACCCACACAAGCACGAAGACGATATGCAAACGCCACACAGAAGATGAGAAGTTGACTTCTTTGTTCCCATTCGGTTTGCAAAGGACAAGCAGGCTTTTGTGTGTCTTGTCTGGAGAAGTCGTGTCCTCTTTGGT
Source organism: Plotosus lineatus (assembly GCA_024760905.1). Classification (NCBI taxonomy): domain Eukaryota; kingdom Metazoa; phylum Chordata; class Actinopteri; order Siluriformes; family Plotosidae; genus Plotosus; species Plotosus lineatus. Next base: position 4,217,709 of record CM045751.1, on the reverse strand, counting down.
CTGCGTGGAACCTGGCAGTGTGCAGTGTCCGTTTTACCGCCAACCTTGAGACACTTGCGATCGGCAAAGCCCAGATTCACAAGGATGGGCTTGGTTTTGATCCATGGATATTTTTTTCATCCCTCTCACTCTCCTCCTGGTCAGTACAGGCACCACTTTAGGTTCCTGATGACTGTATGTCCTCTGCAGGCATGTGATTTTTCCGCGAATTCATGGAATCCCGATTTTTTTTTTTTTTTTCATTGGCCCAATTTTAAAAAAAAAAGATTTTTTTTCATGCCGAATATGTCAAAATAACCTTTTCCACTTTTATTCCGTTCCAAGATTTGCGTAAAATGACCTCTCTTGAAACGTTACTGCTGATTGGCTGATGGCTTTCTAATAGCCAATCACTGATGTTGAAACATGTACGTAGACATTACGCGCCATTTCCGATCTGTTCAGCTACAGAAAGCATGTCGGTAATCCAGAGAAAAGATGGAATCAAAGAAATAGACAAAACCGTGAAAAACAAGTTTAGGTGGGAATGGATGGAAAAGGGAACCGTAGCATTCAATTGCAGGAACATTTGGTGTTCAAGCAAAGATTCCAGAACCCTACGGACTTAACCCTTTGTTTGCCGTTCGACCAGAAACTTCCGTGCAAAGAAAAGAGCCAGTCAAACAACCAGTTTCTGTCGCTGATCGAGTCGTTAATTTTGAGGTATGTTTGAGAGTTTTGTTGTCTAGCTTTCGATTATATTTTTTAAATTATTGTGAATGCATGCATGTTTTAGGTGTAGGACCTTCATGTATTTATTTCGTGAACTGAATCAAATGAGCTGACTCTATGGTCACTGAACCATTTTTTCTGCTGTTAGAATAAATAAATTATTTACGCAATAACTCACCAGTTTTTCGTAATTAACTTATGTAAATAGACATTTACAGCAGCGGGAGTGTGTGCTTGTGTAAGTAGCTCATTAATATTGGAAATGTAAAACTATGAATCAAACTCGACCGAAATGCCTCAGCATCCAGAAGGACAACAAACTTTCTAAGGCGGCCTCCAGAAGGACAGTTCAGGCTGCACAAAAGGAACACGAAAGTGCCATGCTAAAGCACTAAAGATAAAGAAACATCAATTCAAAAAACTTATGTCATATATAGCATGTCATGTGTATAGTTTGTTTCCAGATTGTGTTTTAAAGACAATGACTGTTGATAAGTGTTGTGAGGCAGGACATATCTATAAGAGTGACTATTTGATTTGTGACTGTGACACTTTTATTAGTGTTGGAATCCCACATGATAAACCCACAAGTTGAGGTACAGTATGCATATGGAGATTAGAAATTAAACTTTCTAGAGCGCTTTCAGTGTCATGAAATAGCCTTTTTCCCCCTTCTGAAATGCTTAAAACCTAGGAGATTGAGGGGGGGGGACTTCACCCCCCCCCTTATTTTTAGATATTTTGGTGATGGTCAAATCACATGCCTGCCTCTGCGAGAGAACAGTGCAGAATGTCTTGTATTTTTAAATATTAATATTCTGCACTGTAGCCACTGGAACTTGAAAACATTTAGATATGGCTTTTATAGCCCTTTCCTGACTTGTGAGCAGCCACAATGCCCAGCTGCTGGTCCTCAGTGAGTTCCTTGGTCTCAGCCATGACTGTTCACAAACCGGCTGCAGAGAGCTGCTGTCTCTCACCTGTTGAGTTGATTAAAACAGCTGTTCCCACTGCATCAGCTAACTGGGATGCGTGAAAACAGCTGGGACTATTTGAAATGCAAACTTGAGTCTAGAAGTAACTTGAAGTTCAAATTTGGCAGCGGTGTGAATAATTTTTTCATTGTGTATATCTGTAATGAAAGATTTTTTCCAACGTCGTCTTTAAACTTTTTTTTTTTAATTTCTTTTATCGTCACCATCATCATCTTCCATTTAATCCAGGGTCGGGTCACAGGGGCAGCAGCCTAAGCAATGAGATCTGGATGTCCCCAGCCACTTCCGTCCAGCTCTTTCGGTGGGACAATGAGGAGTTCCCAAACCAGCCAAGAGACATACTGTAATCTCTCCAGTATGTTCGAGGTCAACCTGTGGTCTCTTCCCGGTTGGACATGCCTGAAACGCCACACCAGGGAGGCGTTTGGGAGGCATTCTATCCAGATGCTCGAGCCGCCTCAACTGGCCCCTTTCAACATGGAGGAGCAGCAGTTCTACTCCGAGCTCCCACCGGATGGCTGAGCTTCTCACCCTGTCTCTAAGGGAGAGCCTCACCATCTGGCAAAGGAAGCTCAATTCAGCCGCTTGTATCCATGACTACCTAAATCTCATGACCATAGGTGAGGATTGGAGCGTAGATCGACTGGTAAATTGAGAGTTTGGCCTTATGGCTCAGCAACAGACCGGTACGAGCTCAGCTTTACAGCAGAGGCTGCAGCGATACACCTGTTGATTTCCTGCTTCATCCTTCCCTCATTCATGAACAAAACCCCGAAGATACTTGAACTCCTCCTCTTGGGGCAGGACCTCATTCCAGACCCGGAAGGTGCATTCCACCCTTTTCCGGCTGAGAATCATTCTTTTATTTTTGCTTTTTTTGTTTGTTTTTTTACTTTATATTTTATTTAAACACTTCTTTTTGTGCAATACTTGTTTCTGTATGTGCAATATTGAGGGGGCTCGGAGTCCAAGAATTTCATTGCTGGTAATGATGTTTTATTGTTACCTGTATAGGACAATAAAGCTTGAAACTATATTAACACTATGTGGTTGTTGGTTTTGAGGAGGAAATATATCACACTCATCACATTTAAAGAGGGAGAAGTTAGCATGAATATAGAGACTTTTATGGTTTTTCCTTTCGTCTGCAGCTTGAAAATACGGAGGACAAAAACGTCGTAATTACAGCTCAAGTCCAGTGCAGCCGAAGCTCAAACCTGAGTGATGTTTGAGGATATGGTTTTTGGTAGAAAGTAGCTGCTTTTGGTTTGAGGTCCATCACTTTATTCATTCATTCATTCTGAACCGTTTAATCCTAATTGGGTTGCGGGGAGGCTGGTGCTCATTTCAGCCTAACTCCGGGCGAGGGCGGGGAACACCCTGTCCATCGCAGGGGCGACATTCACGCCGAGGAGAAATTTGGAACTGCCAATTAACCTACTGTGCATGTTTTTGGACTGTGGGAGGAAACCCACGCAAGCACGGGGAGAACATGCAAACTCTACAAAGAACACTCGAGCTGGAAATCGAAACCAGGACCTTCTTGACGTGCGACCACTACACCACCGTGCCACTTATTTTCTTCTTTATTTATTTATTTTATAGGAAAGTGTTTCAGAAAGGATGGCTTGCTGGTTAGCAAGTCTACCTCATAACAATAAGGTCCTGGGTTCAAGTCCTAGACTTGGGGATATCTGTGTGGTGTTTTCATGACCTCACCAATGTTGTATGGGTTTCCTTTGGGCTCTCCAGTTTCCTCCTACAGTCCCGTGACCTGCACATTAGGTTAATTGGCTGTTCCAAATTTCCTCTAGATGTGAGTGTGGATGGTTGGGTGTGTGCTGGCCCTGAAGTGATCTAGCATGCTTTACAGGCAGTACTCCACTTTTGCCCAGAGTTGACTGAGCAAGCCTCCCAACAATCTTAGTAGGATTAAGCGGTTCAGTGAGGATAAGTGTTGCAGAAATCACATTGAGTGACTGAAGACCTGAAGATTTGACGAGATGAATATCTGTTCCAGGCTGAAGATGTTCCTGACCTCGGAGCAGGTGGCCTTCACAAGCCTGATGTTTGAGACCTATGTGACCGATCATCACTGGAACGATATTCTGCAGATCCTACAGGAACCCGACAACGATGCTCATTACTCACTCGTGGTTAATGCTATGACCTTATTTGATGCCAGCATGGAGGTGGGTGAGTATTTTAACGCCTTCCCCAGCCAGGTGCTGACCATATTCGATGAGGCTCTTCACACCGCTGCGCTCGCCATCTCTCGGTCCGAGCCACAGCAGAGCTCCTTTAGGCTGAAACGCAACCTGCACGTTCGTGTCTCAGGTAAGAACACCGGAGGAATTATGGACAGGACTTTGAGGAAAAGCTGCAATGCTTTTGCTGAGCGAAACTGTTATTTATGATCAGTTTGTGCTCGATCAGTATCTTGGACCAAAATAATAAGAGTAACAGCTAAATATGGACACGAAAGAGGAAGTTAACTATTTAATAAATAACAATCTTGCATTATTTGTTCTGGACGTTTTTTTCTCCACACTAATCTTATTGTTTTCTAAATCAAGTCTCCACTCGTTTTTTTACGTGGTCATTAATTCTTGCATATTAATTTCCTCCGCCATAATTTTTAGTTCTATTCAATTCCCACCCGTCAAGTATTGTCTCCAGGGCCGGTGGCGTAGTGGTTAGGGTGCTGCGCTCATGATTGGGGGGTTGTGTGTTCAAATCCCAGTTAGACCTCCACTGTGCTAAGACCCCTGGGCAAGGTCTCGACCACAAGTGTGCTTCTGTTCACCCAGCAGTATAAAGGGGTACCAGTAAAAAATATACTGAGAAGGTAACCTGTGATGGACTAGCGTCCCATCCAGAAGGAGTTGAACTCCTAGTTGCTTCACGCTACGGAAACCAGGGATAAGCACCGGCCTGATCAGCCAATAGGTTTGGGTCTTTAAAAAAAAAAAGGGTTGCCTCCCCATTACATATGACCACCACCAACCAGGGAGTAGCGTAAACATGAACCTGCCCCTTCCGTGACACCTGGCTCTTTACGAACTGCTGTGCATGTGTATGCACATTTGGAGACAGCCTAACACATTTGGGGTGGGGGGCGGTGGGGAGCGCTATCTAGCCCCTTAGTATGAATAAGCTCACAGATGCCCATGGATTGGCTGGTGATTGTGGCACCAGCCCGGATTGAATTTGAATTTGCGTTCTTTGGGTTGATGGTCACATACATCGTCAATGCTCCGCGATGTGTCTCTTTTATTAATAGTTGAGCTTGTTAAGCAGAGAATGATTTCAGTCATACGAACATGTTCCTGGAAGAAGATTGTCTCAATTTTGAACATGTAGTGCACTGGATGGGGTGGAGAGATGCACTCGGGTTGGTTTGTTGTGTTTTTGGTGTGAGTGTAGGGAGTTGGAGTAATATCCGAGTATTTAAGGGATTCAGGTCCCTTGCTAAAAGGGTTGTGTCAGGAAGGGCATCCGACGTAAAAAAAAAAAAAAAACTATGCCAAATCAAATGTGTGAATCAGATGATTCGCTGTGGCGACTCCCGAAAAAAAAGAAAGGAAGGTCTGCCACCGAGGAAATCACAGAAAGCTTCAGAAGCTTTCGAATTGGGATGTTCCTCCGAGTGTCAGATTTATTCATCCTGTTCTGTTTATATTGTCACGGACGAACCAGGGCATGAAAAGCATCAAGCTCAGAATGAACATCGCTCAGAATGAACATCACTCAGTCCTCTCTTTGATTATCCGGTGCCTGAAAGGAGTTATTCCTTCCTTTCATTAGTTCTGTTTCATGCACGACGTCCTAAAGTAAAGCGGCGAAGATGCCGGATTTCCCCTGCAGACGTTAGGGTTAAAAAAAAAAGTGAAACCTCAGCTCCGATGCTCCAACCAGGCAGGTTTGAGGAGGAAGTGCCCTCAGCAGGAGCTTTATCGATCATCTAGATGAGGAGAACTGTTCTGTTCTCACCTGAGACGTCGGCTCTGAATGAGATAGCGAGAGAATCGTTATTGCATTTGGGTTGGGTTTTTTTTTTCCTTTTTTTTTTCATGACAGAAGCATATTCGCTGTGTGAAGTGAACTTTAATTAACTTGTGAAGTAACACATGTCTGTTTTCTGGTGATAATGTTGTTTCTAGTGTCAACATGAATATTTAATCAGGACTCGGAATACTTTGTAGGCTGTTGTCAGAAAATAAACAATTCCAGTCGGGGTGCTGACCGTAACGTCGAGTCGTCTCCGGGCTAAAGTCGATTATCCTCCTAGTACAGTGTGATAAGAAGTGTTTTATTCTGCTTCTGATCCACAGCAGGATTCAGTTTTATTTATTCATGAACATTTAATACTTTATAGGCATTTATAATAATCTCTTTAATGGTCTGTGAATCCGTCAAAGGTTGTAAACTATTGGTTCTGGTCCCACTTCCATTTTTATGATTATTTTAAAAGATATTTATTCGGTTTTTTTTTCGACTGAAGTAGCTCTAAAACTAGTGTTCCCCAGTTGTCGTTGTTCCCAACCCTGCCTCCCCACACACAAAGTTATTTGAATTTTGTAACACAATTTATTTCATGCCCAGAGAAAAACAAGTACTTCATTCATCTTCTGAAGCATTTAATCCGAATTAGGGTCACGGGAAGGCCAGCACTCATATCAACTGACTGCAGGCGAGGGTAGAGTACATGCTGACGGGCCATCGCAGGTCAGAAACACACTGATGGCAACCCAATGAGAGCATTGGTTCTTTTACATGACTCACACGATAGACCATGAGAGACATGGCTGGCCTTTAATTACCTGGTTAGGTGCAGGGGGGGGGGGGGCAAGTACTAGTGGTACTTTGTCTAATGAATTTAATCCATTCCGAGGACGAGCTCGTAAGTCGAAAAGTTTGTTAGATGAAACAATTATTTCCATAAGAAATAACAGAAAACCAATCCGTTCAAACCCCCTCCCAAACTCGTATAACCTGTCACAAACACGTACATTTCACCGAAATATACTAAAGATAATCATGTAAAAACAATAAATATTTCATAATTATAATACATGTACATTAACATTAGTAATAATTAATAATAAAACAAGAATTAACAATAAGTCAACTAACCCTTCCGATCGACTGTGACGAAGATGTCATGTTGGCAGGCATGAGGTGGTGCGTAACAGAGGAGGCGGAGGAGAATTTTGTACATGTGCATGCTACAAATGCCAGCGAGAAAAGGCTTGTTTGTTGTATTACCCTGGGGAACATGCTTTTTTGCCATACTGTACCAGAATTAAGTGTAATTGCGCATCTTGTACAGTAGTTGGCAGTGGTGCTCTCAGTGTCATGTTATGGGGTAGGAAAAATGCACCAAGCAAATGTTATGAAGTGCAGTAAACACCATTTGTAGTCGTGCAAAAAAAAAATTTTTCTTCGTAGAGGGGGTGTCACAGAAGATAATTGAGAAGCACTGCGCAAGGTGTTCTTGGAACATAGAGGAATACGCGCAGAAGAATAAGAGGCTAATCGACCTGGAAAATCCATTTCCTCAGCAGAGCTTGTAAATCAAAATTTTGCTTTTTGGATGGGGAAGATGTTTGGTGGTATTGAAGCTCATATCACGGAAAATTCATTATAAGGGACACTTGTTAGATGATGTACCACTGTACTGTACTTTCTTTCTAAATTAAAAAAAAAAAACCAAATATTACAAAACTACCAAACTATATGTGACCCGCTCCAGCATAATGCAAATTAAGTCGCAAAGAATTAAAGTAAGTCAGAAACAGGGAACCTGAGTGAAATTGCAATTTTTCCAAATATATATCCTTCAGTGTGAAATCTTAAACAATCTGTGCATGATATCCACTTCTGTTTGCGATTTTTCCAAACGGCTTTTCTTTGTGCTCAGGGTGTTTCCTTATTATCTGTATTCACTATCAGAACCTTCTCCCAACTAACAGAACCCCAGAACGATTCCCTCAGTCATATAACACTAAACCAGGGGTCACCAACATGGTCGCCCACAAGGACAACATGAGTCGCTCGCGGGCCTGTGCACTGCTATTTTTAGAACAGGCCCGTGGCTCTGTAGCGCACCATTGAGCTGCATCTCATTTTTTTGCTTTTTTTTTTTTTTTTTTTTAATCAAATCAATATCTTCACAGAGATGAGAACATATAATTAAAGGTATAAATTGAGCAAATATGTTATTTCAGAAGTGTGTCCCGACCTGGTAGCCCTTCGCATTAATTGGTATCCAAGAAGGAGCTCTCACTTTCAAAAAGTTTGGCGACCCCTGCACTAAACAAATGAGACGCTTCAAAACAGACATTCCTTGTTGTAAATGGAACTCGTCCGTTGCTTTGAAGACGCCGGTACAATGGTGCTGATTGGAAAGCCAGATTTATTTAGTGTTGGGTGTTCGGGTGGTTCAGATGTGGACATTCAGAACCTGGTTTTATAACTGTAATTATTATTTTCTCAAAACTAGCGTTTTCCTGATTAGCGACATACAAAGCTATTCCTACTGAATCCGCATCATGCTAGAGCCGGTACCATATTTCTCAACAATGCTCACAACGGAGCACCCAAATCCAGTTTTTCTAAAAGCCCGTCTAAAGACCTTTCATATGCACCAAACATCAAATTTCTAACATGGGTAGTCGTGGAGACAGACAAACCTGAATGTTTCCATAGCAACCATGGCCACCATAACATTGAGCAGTTACAGTAAAATAACTGGAAGGCAATAGCAGGAGAGTCACAAGTTAATTTTAATGGCTTTATGATGTTGGTTTTTATTCTATTTACCTGAACTCAAAGATAAGTCATTGTTAACGATGTTGCAGTGCTTCATAGAAACGCCCCTCATTCGAACAGGATATCCTGAGTTTCTATAAAGCCTCAGTCATCCTTCCATCGGCCGCCTCAGACTCCTGAGAATCGCCGCTCGTTTTCTGATTACGCGCTGTGTCTGCTTCTGTTGCATGTTGGTGGCTCAGCCGAGCATTACACCTGTTAAACAACTGGCTGTTCTAGTACATCATTATCAAGGGACACGTTTGGCTGTTAATTAGCCTGGCACACCTGTTGTCCATTTTTGCACGTAACACTTTGCTGGTGTTTCTGTATTTAATGCTTTTAAATGAAGATATTGAAGCGTTTTCTGACTGCACTTGTGAGTTTCTATGGATGATGTACGTAATGACGCAGCGCCGAACCACAGGATGGGGTGTAGTTCAGATAGAGGATATTACCGACTGTGTCCATGTCACGTCGATTTTAGAAAATCGTTTTTACCTTTACAATTGTACGGTCTGGGATTGGACCGAAAATAGCCGCAGGTCGTTCTTCACCCAGGGACATGATGAGAACATAATGGACAAGCTATAAATAGCACACACTGAGAGAGGGAGAGGGGATGATGGTGTTTGCCCGGACGTTGTTGCATTTGACTTTATTTCGGATCTGTACGGACAATGTTTGCTGGAGAAAAACAAAGCTCCAGGAGTGCGAAAATACTTTATTTATTTATTTTTTATTTATTTATTTATTTCTATGTCTTGTAGGGAACAGTGAGAAAATGCTTTTATCCCCTGTGATGTTTGTGTGGTGACATGTTGCACTGAATCACAATGAAGCAGAGTTTTTTCTTTCCCTTTATGTTTCTGGGCACGTGGGATGAAGAAAGGAAGTGTGTCACCTGTAATTACAGACACACTTTGTACACTTACAGATATGGCCCATCAGGAAATGCAGACGTAATTACGTCACCATTTCCTGTGCACTAATTGGGTATGAAGCATCCATGACTGATCCCATCTCCCTCGAATGAAAGTTATTAAGGCATTGCTTTAATTAATGAAAACAGCACTGAGCTTTTAATAAATATTTTTGGGTTAGTTTATCTGCTGTTTCCTTCAGTGAAGCAGAGTGTCTTGTGATTGGGTTTTTTTTTGTTGTCTTCCCCTTGATTTGTGGCCTTTTACCGTTGCAGCAAGATCCTTCTGTGTAGATGAGTTTACACTGCCATCTGGTGGCTGTATCACATATGCAGCACTGATGGATAGTGTTTTTTTGTGTGTGTGTGTGTGTGTGTGTGTGTGTAGGACTCCTCCTGAAATATGTGTAAGGTATTTTTATATAGAATTCTGAGGAAATGTGCAACTTAAATGAGCAGTTTCAATAAAAAATAAATCTTTCTAATTTACTACTTCTCCATGAGGCCAGTGGTGTAGAGCAGGGGTCACCAACCTTTTTGAAACAGAGGGCTACTTCTTGGGTACCAATTAATGCGAAGGGCTACCAGGTTGATACACACTTGTGACATAACAAATTTGCTCAATTTACCTTTTATTTATGTATTATTATTAATAATTAATGATATTCATCTATGTCAGGGGTCGGGAACCTTTTTGACTAAGAGAGCCAAAAAAAAAAAAAAAAAAATATATATATATATATATATATATATAGATATATATAAATCTAATCCTCTGAGAGCCAAACACATTTTTTTAATGCTGAGACCAACAATTTTAGAGTATAATACGACTGAATATAACATTATTATAACGAAGTTATTTATGAATAAGAAAAGTACTTCTTACTATTAATGTGACTTGGTGCTGCATGGTTTTTATTTTACCACCAGTGTGTTAGAATAGCCAACTTAACAGGAGAATATGGGGTGCAAACCTCCACCAAGCCTAGCAAACCACCATATGAGCTAAAACATTAAAAAATCTACAGTTATCATTGTTTCAAAATGTTAAAGAATACTTTAAAAATTCCTTGATCTTTACTTATCTAACATCGAAAGAATCTTCCCTGTGCAAAGCACCACCTCTGATTTAAAAAAAAAAAAAAGAATCCTTACATTTTTGTGTGATCTTGTTAAACAAACAAACTGCAAGTAAAACATAACCTCCTTGGTTACTGTCCATGATCTGTGTCTGAAACTCTAGGTTTGCCTGTGTGTCCCGAAATCACCAGAGAGCACATCCCTAAAGCCCGCGACGTAGGCAAGTTCCTGTCTGTCACCGGCACCGTAATCCGCACCAGCGTATCCAAAGTGCTGGAATACCAGCGCGAGTACATATGCAACAAGTGCAGACACGTGTTCTCAGTGCAGGCCGACTTCGAGCAGTACTACAGCTTCACCCCGCCCGGCCGTTGCCCCAGCGAGGACGAATGCAACTCCTTAAAATTCACCTGCCTGTCAAAAGCAGACACTCTGCCATCATCATCATGCAGAGACTACCAGGAAATCAAGATACAAGAGCAGGTCAGGACCCTGGCGAACCCGGGAACTTGTGGGAATTGTTGTGGGACTTGCTGTGAGGCTTCAGAAATTGTGTCTGATCTTCTCCTGCTGTTTTAAATATGAATTGAGTGTGATGTCCTCCTGGGTGATGGGGTTGTGATGCTTTGTTGCAGGTACAGAGACTCTCCGTGGGAAGCATCCCTCGCTCTATGCTGGTCATTTTAGAAGATGATCTGGTAGACAGCTGCAAGTCAGGTGAACGTGACAATGTAGTTCTGAAACAGACTCTGAGCTCAGTTCTGCCGTAATTAATGCAGTGTGATGATCGTGATTACTAGGCCAACACTGGGCTAAGACGTGGTACTCCCTGAATAGTTCACCCAACCATCGTAGGACCAACATACACAAAACCATTGGCACTTACAATGTACATTCACACTTGGGGGCAAATTGGAACCGCCAAATAGGCTGATAGGCATGTTTTTTGGACTGTTGGAGGAAACTAGCCTACCCAGAGGAACTCCACACAGACTAACCAAAGCCCAAGACTCCAACCCAGGACCTTCTTGCTGTGTGGCAGACATGCCCAACTCAGTGTCCTTGGTGAATAAACATATTGATGATGAAGTGTCGCATACTTGTTTGATATTTCTATGACCTTGACCTTTGACCTCCAGCATTGAAAATACTCATTGAATGATTATGGCCCTTGTCTTACTTTAGCTATTTTTTTGCGTGGCATCTGTGTACCATGAACACCTAGTTTCATTCATTCATTTTCGAAGCCGCTTTCTCCTGATGAGGCTCGCAGGGAAGCTGGCACCCATCTCAGCTGACTCTGGGCGAGGTCGGCATACACCTTGTAGAGCTTGCCAGGCCATCACAACACTAACACACATACAACCGTACACATACTCGCACCGAGGGGAGATTTCGAACAGCCAATTAGCTTAATGTGTATGTTTTTGGACTGTCGAAGGAAACTGGAGTACCCAGAGGGAACCCACATAATCATGGGGAGAACATGCAAGCCCCACACCGGATTTCCCAAGTCCGGGAATCGAAACCAGGACCTTCTTGTGTGGAGTCGGACGTGCTAAACACTACGCCATTGTGCCGCAGACATTCTAGTTATCTTACGATTTTCTTTTTTAAGAGCTGAGATTTAAATAAATAAACAAATAAGAGTGAGCGCCTTTTACACGTGCGGCATTTAATCTCGTCTCTTTCAGAGTGGAACTTGAACTTACAGTGACATTTTCTAATACCGTGACCTTTTAATGAGGTACTGCACACTTAAATGTGTTGTTTGAGCTCTAAACCAAATAATTGGGATATACTGTGAAAAAACGTGTGTGTGCGCGCATGTGTGTGTGTTATAGAGCGGCCTTAAAATAACCATAAGCCTTACTAGATCGGTGTTGACGACATCATCTGCTTTGCGCCTCATTACATTTTGGATTTATTTATTTTTTTATTTTTTCCCCCTGTCTATCCTGATCCTTGGGTATGTGTCTGTGTAACCACTCTAATTTTTAATGACCCTGGTGCCCGGTTACGAGGTCTTGCACTGTCCAGACTGCTACTTTATTCCACCCGGGCTCGGCTCTTCAGAATCATCCTAAAAGCATACGTATGATCTGGTCTATTTTTGCCACTTGCTTTACTTGAGCCGATCGGCCACACATGAAACATTATAAATGGTACAAAATTGTACAAATATCACACTCCACTTCTAAAACACGCCCCGTGTCAATCCGAGCATCGTCCAGAGTGGCACGTGTGTCATGACCCGCATTGCTTTAGCAGTGGATAGATGTGCTCTGAATTTTAAATTAGAAATTAAACACACTGGAATTACAAACGACGGTATGTTCTAATAAAACCATAACGATATATACCAAGAGCGGCACCTCAAGATCGTCCTGGGTTCAGTTCTCGGTCTGTGAGTTTGCATGTTCTTCTCATGTACGTGAGGCTTTCCTCCTGGTGCTCTGCTTTCCTTTGAGAGTTTAAAGACTTGCAGATTTGTATAATTGGCTGTTCCAAATTGCTCCAAGGTGTAAGTGTTTATAATAGTGTGTGCGTGTGCGTGCATGCGTATATGTGTTTGCCCTGCGATGGATTGATGAGCATTTCAGGGTGTCCCCTGCCTTCACCCAGCGGTTTCCCCATCACCCTATTAAAGCTACCATAATTTCTGAACTATAAGCCGCAACTTTTTTCACATGCTTTTAACCTTGCAGCTTAAACAACGATGCAGCTAATCTATAGATTTTTTACGGACTAACGACCTCCAGGAGGTGCTCCAGCAGGAAGCGCAAGAGCGACACCTGCAGCTTATAAGGAGGTGCGGTCTATATATGTACAAATTATTATTTATTTATTTATTTATTTGTTTTCCTTTTTAAATTTAGTTGATGCGGCTTATATTCGCAAGTGCTCAATAGTCCGGAAATTACTATAATCGGTTTGGATAATGAACAGGATTCGGACTTTTCTATTAATATTCGCAGCCAGAGTTTGGTGAACCTTGATCACGGAAACCACAGATATGGCGGTCCCAATGTCTATGCTAATTTAGATTTCACTTTCACGGGATGTGGGGTGTGGCTGCCTACTTTCATGGTCATTCAGGCGCAAGAGCATGAGGTCAGGACTGGTGTTGGATGAGGAGGTCTGGGATTGAGTTGTTATTTTTGTGTGGTTAAGGTCAGGGCTCTATGAAGGACAGTTCCTGAGAGACCATGTGTTCATGGTGGTGCGCAGGGGCGTCGTCGTCATGCTGGAACAGGCTTGTGCCTCTTGGTCCCAGTGAAAAGAAATTTTAAGGCTACAGTGCACATCTACAGACAAGTGTGTGCTTTTAAGTAAAGAATAGTGTACTACAAATTCCTATAAGCTCATCGAGGTGGTTTCTGTCTTTTTTTTTCTCCAGGAGATGATATCACGGTGTATGGGGTGGTGTGGCAGCGTTGGAAACCGCTGTACCAGGATTATCGCTGTGAGGTGGAGATTGTACTGAAGGCCAACTACATCGAAATCAACAACGATCAATCCACAGCAGCAATGGCGCTAGAAGACTTTCAGAAAGAATTTGAGGAATTCTGGGAAATTCACAAGCACGACCCTGTTGCTGGTATGTATGTCACAGAGTGGGTGGGGTCACTTACAGGACGATGCCATCCCCACCTATATCTGTGTATACTGTACATTTGTGTTTACACAACACACATAGCCTTCTAATCATGATGGAGATGTTTATGGAATCATTCATTCATGTTCATTTCATTTTCGGAACTGTATAATCCTAATTATGGCCGCGGGGAGGCTGGTGCCCATTTCAACCAACTCGGGGCGAGGGCAGAGTACACCCTGTACAACTCACCAGACCATTGCTGGGCAGAAACACGCAGCTCCTCTTGTCGAAAATCAGCAATGGTTCTTTAACATAAACCTCACACCACAGACAGAGACACGACCGGCCTTTGATAACCCAGTTGGCTGCACTGGGGGAACAGCAGTGACGACTGTTGACAGTGGGGCTTGAACCCCCAACCTTAGGATTGGCAATCCAGCACCTTACTACCAGGCCACCACTGCCCTGATTAATTTTCTGAACCGCTAACTGCTAATTAGGGTCTCGGGGAGGCTGGTGCCAATCTCGGCCGACTCTGGGCAAGGGCAGAGTACACCCTGCACATCTCACCAGACAAGTGCAACAACTGCTTACTCCTAATTAAGGCCACGGGGAAGTTGGTGCCCATCTCAGCTGATTCTGGGCGAGGACAGGGAACACTTTGGACAGCTCACTAGGCCATCACAGGGCTATGTTTATTGTATGATTTTGTAATTGTCAGATCAGCTTGAAAAAAAAACCCTTGGATTTGAAGACGTGACTTTTCTGACTAAAATCAATGTTAAACTCGTATATTGAAAACGAGTGGCTTGAACCGTTTCTAAGGCCGACGAATCATTTTATTAAATTGAAACTGTTCTCTCAGCACATTATTATTTGGATCAACATGGAAATAATGTTTGTTTTTGGTTTTTTGGGGTTTTTTTTCTTGAATGACTCGTACAAGACTTTTTAAACCCTTTGATTTTTTTTTTCTCTTGACTCTCATTCTTTCTCTCTCTCTTTGTTCCACAATCTTAAGGCAGGAATCGGATTCTGATGAGTCTCTGCCCTCAGGTGTTTGGGATGTATGTGGTAAAGTTGGCTGTGGCTTTGGTTTTGGCCGGTGGAGTGCGGCGAGTCGACGGTTCAGGAATGAAAGTGAGAGGTGTGTGTGTGTTTGTCTTCACTTGTAATTAATTAATAAAACACACTGGGACATGCTGGTGTAGATAATTAATCAACTTGAAGGTAGTAGCAGGAAGTGTTTTTTACCCCACACGCTCTCACTGGTTTCTTTTATTAAAAACACTTCTCCGGTAGTACAATAAGAAAGACCTGATGCATAAATTTAATAGGGTGCCACACACAAAAAAAAAAATCTAATTTTTATTGCCCCGCCCCTAAATATGTTCATAATATGAAAAGATAAACAGTGCTAAAGTTTGGATGTACTGTAATATAATACTTTTTACTGGTAGTGCCATCGTCTCAAAGTTACAAAATTGTGTGTAATATTCCGCACACATCTGAAATGGTCATCTAATGTTAAATTTAACAAAAATATAAAACCGCAGAAATCACTTGTTGATTTGAAGGAAGTTTGCTTCCAGAGATTGTTTCCAGAGTTCCTCCAATCAGCCGCATTCTACACACCTTCGTTGGCAGAATACAACTGGAACAAGCCATCATTTCTGAAAACAACAACTGTGTACCACTAGTCCAACACTATATTTCAAATTCTGCAATTATCAACTTAATATATACAGAAAGCCCCCATTATTCGCCGGGGTTGCATTCCTCCCCCAACCGCGGATCCCGGAAATTCGCAAATTATTGATGTGGTTTTAAAACCCTATGTGTGATATTACGTGTGCTAAAATCTGCTTGTTAAACACATTCTTTCGCCAGTCTTACTAAATAATACAGTAATAATGCAGTAAAATATAGTAATGATTAAGTAAATTTTAATTTTGTACTGTGATGTTTTACGACAGAGTTGTGCTAAAATTTATATAAAATTTTCAAAAATTGAAAAAGGCTAAAATTTGATTTTCTTTTTGGAAATAACTTTTTTTGGTATGAAAAAAATCTTAGCAAAATTCTATGTTAAAAATAAATTTGTTCTTGCAAATAGAATTATGTTAAAGATTTGTTTCAGTATTTGAAAATAAAATTATGCTAAAAATTATCATTGTCGATAGAATTATGCTAAAATATGTTTATCTTTGTAAATAGAATTGTGCTAAAATTTGTTTTTGTTTGAAAATAGCAAGTTATGTGCTGAAATGTATTCTTTGAAATTCACACATTGTTTGCTATAGCCTGGTTTTTAAAACTTTCTAAAATTATTTTTAATCTTTAAAAAGAGCGCCATGCTTGCTATAATTTTTATTGTTTTAATGTAGCATTTTCTTGTCCCCTGAAAGTTGCCCTTGATTACATAATGCATCTTTCTTGTGATTGGGTTGTTGCTGTAGAAACGATAAAGCATCACATGCATCAATACAAACTTGAGATTGGTCTTGTACCTGCTGCTGCAGTCAGATCTGCAAAAAAATAAACAAACAAGCAAACAAAGACAAATAAATAAATATGAGAATGTAGTATCCCGACCAGTAAGAATTTTTAAAAAAAAATCAGAAGCCGGGAGGTATAACGGTGTTTCTTTTCACCAGGGGAATCTCACCTCCTGCTGGTGGGCGACCCTGGTACTGGAAAATCTCAGTTTTTGAAGTACGCAGCAAAAATCACACCACGCTCCGTCCTCACTGCTGGCATTGGCTCCACTAATGCAGGTGCTGACTCCACTGTACCGCAATTACTTGCACATCAACACAACAAAGACTGTCACATGGCTGAAAGTGTGTGTGTGTGTGTGTGTGTGTGTGTGTGTGCGTGCGTGCGTGCCTTTTCCCGTGTGCCCACCAGGTCTGACTGTAGCGGCAGTGAAGGACTCTGGGGACTGGCATTTAGAGGCAGGAGCGCTGGTTCTCTCTGATGGGGGTCTGTGCTGTATAGATGAGTTTAACAGCATTAAGGAACACGACCGTACGAGCATCCACGAGGCCATGGAGCAGCAGACCATCAGTGTAGCTAAAGCTGGGTTTGTAATGCTGCACTGCCTTAATTTTCATTAAAATGATGTTGAATTGTTCAACTATATAATTCGCATCAGGCACAAATGGCTCGGTAAAGATTTTGCCCAGTCATGTAAATTATAATCCTGACAATATGTAGCGGTTAGCATGTTCACCTCACAGCAAGAAGGGTCGATTCAAAGCTCGGGCGTTTCTGTGTGGAGTTTTTCGTGTTCTCCCCGCATTTGTGTGGGTTTCATCCGGTTTTCCGGTTTCCTCCCACAGTCCAAAAACATGCACAGTGGGTTAACTAGCTGTTCCAAATCACCCCAAGATGTAAATGTGAGTGGGAGTATGAATGATTGTGTGAGTGTTGGCCCTACGATGGCCTGGCAAGCTGTCCATGGTGCACCCCGTCTTCACCCAGAGTTGGCTGAGATGGGCACCGGCATCTCCCTGACCCTAATTAGGATTATGCGGTTCAGAAAATGAATGAAAGGATGACTGGTGGCGTCTAGCAGGGCTGCAGTGTGTGACATCAGAGCTGTGTTTTAATTCCAAAAGGAAATGATCATCATTCACTTTGTCTTGTTTACAGAATGGTGTGTAAACTGGACACAAGGACGACGATCCTGGCAGCCACTAACCCGAAGGGCCAGTACGACCCCAGCCTATCAGTTTCCGTGAACATAGCCCTGGCCAGTCCTCTCCTCAGCCGTTTTGACCTGGTTCTCATCCTGCTCGACACCAAGAACTCTGAATGGGACAAAATCATCTCCTCATTTATTCTCCAGAATAAAGGTACATCGCAAGGTACATGCCCCCCTCCAAAAAAAAAAAAAAACATTTTATCATCACTCTCATACCGTCATGTAGCAGAGCGTCACGCTCACGTCTCATCTATTATATCACAGGTGTCATTAATCCCGTCGTGTGAGCTTCAATACTGTCCTGACACACGTAGACCCAGCATCATGCATTTACAGTGGCTTTCAGGGAATGATTTAGGACAGAAGGTCCGCTGCAACACTAACCAGGATATAAAGCCTTTGAGTTCTTCTACTGTCTTCCGTGTTTTAGCTAAATTGATAGAAAATGAATAAAATGGGCCCCTTAATGAAAGCTGAATTACATTCCGCCTCATCTGTTTTCATCAGCGTCTTTTATGATCTCGGATTGCCCCAGGTGTTCCGAGTCAGTCTTCATCATTATGGAGCATGGAGAAGATGAGGGCGTATTTCTGCGTGATAAAGAGGCTGCAGCCGCGCGTCACTCAGGACGCCAACTCTATCCTGACCCGCTACTACCAGCTACAGAGACAAAGCGACAGCCGCAACGCCGCACGCACTACCATACGCATGCTGGAGAGCCTCGGCCGTCTCGCAGAAGGTCTTTGACTCCCACGCGCAAGCACCAACAGATTCCTTTGTCATATCACCAATGTCTCTCTTCCCGTCCTTACGAGTGTATAAAAAGCGTATTAAAGTTCAGGTCTATTTTGGGTTGTGTTTACTTTTTATTATTTTACATAATAATACACACATTTTAGAAATACAAACGTGTGCACTGATCCTCAGCCAGAGAGCCGCCGCATCACTTTCACTTTTTTGTTCTTTCAACACGTCTTCACTTTGATTTCCAGCCCATGCCAAGCTGATGTTCAGAGACACCGTGACGGTGGAGGATGCCATCGTGGTGGTGTCACTTATGGAGTGTTCCATGCAGGTACATCATCTCCAGGAGTATAAATATTTTACTGTTATTTAAATAAATTCAAACGAGATATGAATTTACATTTATGGCATTCTGTAAACAGCCTTAATTTAGAATGACTTTAGTGGGATTTTTAAATAAAAATAAAAAAAAAATCTATCCGAGCAATTTGAGTTAACGGCCTGCTCATGGGCCCAACAATGGGAAAGTGGGGCTTGAAAGCCAGGGGATTTTCAACCCAAAATCTTAACCACAATTGCCCCCTCACACACACACACACACACACACACATTTGGGGATGTCGACTACGCCGCTGTACAGCTCAATTGTTTCTCTCCCACAAGTAAATTACAACAGCTAACTTGTTTTGTTAATCCTTCACAATCTTCCGTGTGTGTGAGTGTGTGTGTGTGTGTGTGTGTGTGTAATTATAAATGAAAAGCATAACGATGATGATGTACTTCAGGCCTGTTGTATGTGACCTCGGCTTTGCGTACACTTTCTCGGATTTATTTTGTGGTTTTCTGTCCTGGCCACAGGGTGGTGCACTGCTAGGTAATGTCAATGCTCTGCACACGTCCTTCCCTGATGACCCGGCAGAGCAGTACAGAAGCCAGTGTGAGATTGTGCTGGAGGGGCTGGGTCTGACTCAGATCCTCAACAAAGAGCGGCAGAGACTCATGAGGTAAAGCACATGATCACCTGAGTCTTAGTAAATACACATCTTCAGACAAGCTGCTTCATTCCGCAAGGCGACTGTGAAGTGATATTTACTCTCATGGCATTGTGCGTAGTTCTCTTTGAATGTATTACTTTCATCCAGCATGAAAAGCATCTGGGTGTGTGCATTTCTGATAAATAGCCAACAGTCCTGAACTGAACTTTTTTTTTTTTTGTATAAATGGCTCATCACATGGTGCACTGTAGTCATAGTATAAAAAATATTGCACAATAGTTTCCCATGAGACACTCGGTGAACCACCTCACCCCCATTCTCGGATCGTCTGGGTTACCGTAGTATACATTGTACCGACCACAGGTTATGCCGCCTCGAAGCAGAAGAATAAAAACTCAATTGGGATGTGCTCTAATTATCTAAATATATAAAATAATCTTTTAAACTTTAAAGCAGTCGATTACGGCATGAGGAGAATTTTTTAATATGGATCCGATGTCGCATGCTGTCGATGCGTCTCTCCCTGGGATTGAAAGAAAAATTTATGGTGTGTTCAGGAGAAAAGAAGTTCACCCAGGCGTGTTACAATTCCTTAAATCTGCAATTCAGTTTAATATTAAGGGCAGTGGTGGGCCTGGTGGTAAAGGTGCTGGATCACTGATCCCAAGGTTGTGGGTTCAAGTCCCACTCTCAATGGGTTGTCACTGCAGCTAACTGGGTTATCAAAGGTCGGTGGCCATGTCTCTCACTGTCTATGTTGTGAGGTCCATGTAAAAGAGCTATTGCTGATTTTCAGTAAGAGGAGCTGCATGGCTGTCAGCGTATTTCTACTCTGCGATGGCTTAGTGAGCCATCCAGGGTGTAATCTGCCCTCGCCCAGAGTCTGCTGGGATGGGCCCCAGCCTCCACGCGACCATAATTAGGATTAAGCAGTTTACAGAAAATGAATGAATGAGTTTGAGTCACAAGATTTGAAAATTACATAACAGCCACATATAGTAACCTATCAATATATTCCTTTTATTAATAAACAAATAGACCACTTCTTGATCATTAAGAATGTTGGTGAAGGTTGTGCTCAGGCTTGAATATAAAACTGTTCGCTGCATTTTCATTTCAGCAGTCTGTGGGGAAAAAAAGAAAAAGTCTCTGATTCCTTATTAAATTTGTTTTTGAAGCCAATTGCACACCAGCTAGTCTTGTGTGTGTTTCCACCCCCAGCTGTATTACTTCTGCCCACAATGACTCACATACACTCCTTTCTATAGGGCAGAGTTCGATATTGTGCATTAGTGCCCTCTGCTGTTTAAATAACACAATTACAGATATCAGAAGCATCTTTTGAGAAATAGCCCAGGGAAAATTGATAGTATGGAGTTTATTTTGACGAGGTCTAAGGTCAGACAGAGAAATTGATTAGCCTGTGGATGCTTACACAGCATAGGAAAAGTGCCTGGATCGTTTCCAAATGATCCACCCAGCATTTATTGAGGAAATAGTCTCGGCAATATTTTGAATAGTATGGTCATTGTGACAAGGTTAAAGGTGATGCAAGGAAACTGACCCCAATAGATGTACATGCAGAAATTCCGGATGATCCGCTCAGCAAATGTTTGTTTTTTTTCTTTTGAGAGATAGTTCGGATCATATGGCTCTGCGGTGTAGATGCAGGCGTGGACGCAAGCCCAACAGAGAGCTATAGAGCAGAATAGAATTTAACCTGATGGTGGATGTATTTGGGTTTTTTTTCGGTGAATAGTCATAAATTCGTACCAAGGATTATTGTCTCAGGGTGTAACATTTCTCTTGGGATGTGTCTTTATGGGAGAATAATCAGTGGCGGTGGGATGTGCCCTGTTTATCCCACAGTGGCTTATCATCAGCATTACCTTAGAATTAGCATCTAATATTCTGTAATACAAGATTAATATCACCTGAGAAATGTCTGATACTTTTAAATGCACTCGAATCCATTCCTCATCCCTTATTCTCATGCTTTTTTTTCCTCATTCAGGAAGCAGGACAGCGCTTATGAGTGTTCTGTGGGTGGCCCAGATGACATGCATAGGGAGAGTGCGAACAGCGAAGAGGCGTCGACCTCTGACCCGGGCCTCGACTGGTTTCACAGATTAACCAGTCCAGCTGAGGGGAATACAGCATTACTAGCATCACCAATCTGTTCCTCTACACAGTATCACTCGGACAACACCCCATGCCCTAGTGTGTTGCCTAGCAACAGTGGCGAGGGCTGTGCATGGGAGAAGCAGACCAAAGACGACAGCAGTTCAGTGCTGCAAAGGAGCTCTAAGAACCTCCGTGCCAAAAGATTACAAGGGATGAAAGCTGAGTGCCCTGAGAATGAGAGAAAGAACTCTGTGGATGAAAAATTACCTACAGAGAAACCATCGTTTCCACACGCACGTCCATGCCACAGCACACCGACAGTGGACAGGAAGCGGCCTTCTAAAAGAAAAGCCGCCCCATTCAGTCCACCCAACACTGAACAGTCCGAGAAGGAAAATCAGGTTGACCTAACGAGCTTCACCTTTAGAGCCAGAGAGAGAATGAAGCGTCCAGATCAGGCTAGCGGTTCAAGTCTGACCACTGACATGGACGATCACCCGAACACCTCACAGCGATTTCCACGAAAGAATCGCGAAGAGAAACAGATGCAAAATCAATGTCCTGGGCAGCCAGCAGAGGGCAGCAATACATGTAAGAAACTCGGAGCGCGAGCGCAGGACGAAGTCAGAGACGTTTGCTCCGAAGAGCTGCAGGAGAGGAACGGAACAGCTGACGAGGCACATAGCAAACGCCAGCAGCTCCTCAACAGCCTGAGCACTGCCACCTCAAACGATCAGCCGCGTCAACCAAAGGCTACAGTCGCTTCCTCCACCCTGGCCAAGCTTTCCGCATTCTCTTTTGCTCCTTCTTTGGAGGAAAAGCCCAGCCAGAATTTGACCGCAGCTCCAATACAGGAGAACAACACGCCAGTTTCTAAGGGCAACGTAACAGAAAAATTCACCAGTGCAGCAGAAAGCGTACACACAAGCACCGCAGACAACGGGCTGAAAAGCTTCACAGATACGACCGTGGAGACTCGTCAGGAGACGGACAGGCCACATGCAAAGACCGAGATGAATGAAGAACAATCGATGAGCTCCAGGAAGAGGAAGTGCTTTGACTTGAGCTCAGCACGTCCCGGAGGCCTTTTCTCGGGTCTGGCTTTCTTCGGCTCCTCTGTCGGAGATGATGAAGCTTTCGATGTGGACTGGGAGGAGGAGACGAGAAAGAAAGTGAATCTATAGTGTTGGCAAGAAAATGTGTGTAAAGTTGCATTAAAGGAATACTGCGGGCGAATATCGATCAAGGGCTTTTTCACTTTGTACTGTTATAATGGACGCGAGGGGGCCGATGTCACGGCAGAGGGCGCGTATATGAAGTGTTACTATACACTGTAGCTGAAATTATATATAAAAAAATACCGACTGCTCTATAATATCCAAAGAGGTAAAGGATGAAGTAGACACTAGAGATGGTTTCGGCACAAATATTTTATCTAGATAATATAGTCTTCATCACAATTCATGAACATGCTTATCACCCCACATCTGTCCGTAGTATCCCATTTCCCAAATTTTCTTCCCTTTATTACCCAATACATGAGCTGATGTGTGCTCTTGTGCCGAGAAATCACGCACGCCTGCACTACAGGGCTGCAATGAAACCAAAATCAACGAAGACTTGTCACATTTTGAAATGTTACAGCAAGAAGGACCCAGGTTCGGAAAGGGTGTTCAGGGCACAGAATTAAGAAAATTCTCAACCGGACAGTGGGGCAGGCAGAAGAAAAAATCTGCAAGACCCCGAAGAATTTTACTGGACCCCACTTTTTCTGTAATGATAAATTGTGATAATCTGGTTTTTTTTTTTTTTTTCCATTCACTTGTTCACCTGTCGATATGTTTGGTGTACAATTGCGATCATGACTGAATAAGAAACATACATGTAAAAAAATTCTCTATATACAACTCTTTTATTTATAAATTTAAAATATTTATATATTATTTAGATAGTCTTTATTTATTTCAATCCGCAAACTCGCGGATTGGGGACAAACCCAGCAGTAACTGGCATGTGATTCAAATTTAGCCAATGGCGGAGAGCTTTTGTTTCTCCCTCCTGCTGATTGGTTGCAAATGATGTGTACACCTCTTTTTTTTCTCTCCTTCGCACACGTCATCAACGTGATTGTCTGAATTGCAATGTAAATTTTTTTAGCCTCTTTTTAATAATTATTTAAGCCCTATGATGTCAATCAAACGCCCTGCATCTTCTCGAGCTTATGGTAAGAAGCCTAAGTGCTTTATTTATTCAGAAATATCACAGTACAAAATTAAAAAGTTTTTATTTAATCCTTATAACATTTTACTGCATTATTATGATACTCGCGGATTAACAATAAACCTGGCAGTTACTGGCACTTGAATTCAAATTTAGCCAATGGCTGAGAGCTTTTGCCTTCTGCCTGACACGGGAACCGGTATTGGGTTGGATTTTTCCGGGCTTCCCACAAAAATGCCGGCAAGTGCCGGTGGACCGACACTAATTTTCATGTCCTGGATGTTTATATGTAGGGTTTACATATTCTCCCTGTGCTTGAATCGACTTCCTCTCACAGTCCAAATACATATACGTTAAGCTAATTGGCTGTTCTGATTTGCCCCAATGTGTAGATGTGCATGTGAAATGGTTTTGTATGTCGGCGCTGCAACGAATTGACAAACTGTGCAAGGTGTACCATTTGCCTTCACCCAGTGTCAGCTGAGATAGGCTCTAGACCGTCCCATCACCATGTACAATTAAGCGGATCAGAAAATGAGCAAGTGACAGTTTTCCTTTAATGCCAAAAAAGAAATATGTATACATGGTTACATATATCAGATGTAAATATGAAGCTTGTTTTATGATTCAGAATTTGTTGTATTATGTGAAATGAAAAGTTGCTCGATGGAAAAATAAATCTCACCATCTCCTCCTGCAGTGGTGAAACCCTGCCAAGTTATGAATCAACAGTAAAAAAATGCACTCTGAGCTCCTTTATCAGCAAAAAGAACGTTCCTTTTGTGGTCCCCTGTGTTCAGTGATGTAGTAACCCTGCTTCTCTTCATACTTCTCTTATTGCTGCATTTTTTTAATGTCTGCTTCCTTCAGCACTGCAGGGGAACTGCTGACGGGGTTACAGCTGATCGTCACATTGCGTTTAGGATATGGTGCTGAACTTCTCCAGCTTGAGTACTGTAAGTACAACTTATCAGGATTATAAAATACACTTCATGAAGACTTGTGCAGGTTCTCTTCCTCTTTGCTATGATGATAAATTTGTCTCTTCTGGGAAGGTTGTCCACTAGATTTTGAAGTATGTGCTGGTGGGGGGGGGGTTGTCATCATGCCTCCACAATGAGGACGCCTGGGGCAGCCGGTGTTCTAGTTCATCCCAAATGTGTTCGATAGTCTGTGAGCGACTCACATTCACCCATTCCAACCTTGGTAAGTCTCGTCTTCATGGAGCTCACCGTGCGCGTAGGGACGACGCTCATGCAAGAGCAGGTTCGAGCCTCATAGTTCTTGCAAAGGGGAGGGAAAAAAATTGTGACCCAACAGCAGATGACAATGTTCTACACCGTTGTGTGCTTTCAACTTTGTGGTACTGCCTTTGGGAAGAAGCGACAAATAGGTGTGATGGTTAAATGTGTATAAACGTTTGTCTTTATAGTGTATATTCTATCGCTCTCTACTGTAGAAATGAATTCTGGATGGCAGACGCCGATTTTGGTGGATCTTTTGAGACGGACTGAAGTGATTCCGAGATTAAATGTGTAATAAATACTACAGCCAAGCTGATTTTGTTTGTGCTCAGCATTGTGAGAAGGGGAGAGAAATAAATGCACTTTATTTAATCAACAGCAGAAGAATCTAATAAATAGTGACGGGGAAACCTATTGGATTGCTCAGAACATGACAAAAAGTGCTTTGTTTGTGGGGTTTTTTTGTTTGTTTGAATTTCGGTTGTCTGGAACATATTATAGTAACCCCCCTGTTATTCGTGGGGGTTTGTGTTCTGCCCCTTCCCGCAGATCCTGAAAATCCACTAATTCTTGACGCGGTTTTAAACCCTTATGTATGATTTTACATACGTTAAAATATGCTTGGTAAACCCATACTGTAGCCAGTCTTACTCATTAGTGCAGTGATAATGCAGTAAAATGTAGTATTGATTCAGTCAAAACTTTTTAATTTTGTACTGTGATAATATTTATGAATAAATAAATTCTGAGGCTCCTTACCGGAAGCTAGAGAAGATGCAGGGCATTTGAGTCCACGGCCAGTGAACCGTGAATGGGCGTGGGTTACTGTATACCTAATTTTTCAATGATGTAGAATTTATTTATATATTTTTTACATCTTACATCACCTGGCTTTCCTTTATAGATCATACTGTGTTTAAAGAAAACCCTCAATCTGTCTAAAAATGCTAAAAGTCCTGTTAATTAACTGTGATTTTCTCAATGGTTCATCAAGCTGATTGGATGGCTGAGGGTGTGTCCTCGCAAAACGGACAGTAGCCAATGTAACTTATCTGCTGGCCATTGAGATGATTGTAATGATCCTGCACCATGACATCGTCATAACAGAGAAGAGTGCTTCTCCATGCATGTGCAGACAGAACTGGATTTAAGAACTTTGAATAAGCTGATGAATATACGCACAATACACCAAATAAAGAGTGATTTATCTCTGATCACAGCATGCAATGTCCATGGCATTGATGTGCCGATTGGTTCGGTCAAGGTAAGCTGGCAGAAGGAATGATTATTTGGCAAACACTGGGTCTTGGTATATATGTTGATAGTTTTGTATAGTACGTATAGCACCCCCCCGATGCGAGTGTGAATGGCTGTTGGTGTGTTTTCCCTACAATGGCCTGGCGACATGTGCATGGTGTACCCTGCCTTTGCCCAAAGTCCTCTGAGATAGGCGCCAGTCTCCTTGTGATTCTAATCAGGGACAAACGGCTTAGAAAATGGATGGTTGGAGCAACACGACGAGGCATTTTAAGTTGTTTGTCTTTGCCTCCAGATCCCAATCCAGTGGGGCATCAGAGGTATTGTGATGTGCTGAACAAATATATCAGACTTTGAGGATCTGCTGCGAATCTACTGGTGACAGATTCAGCAGCACAACCTTCTGAGATCTTCTCCAGCTTGTGATGTGATGGATCAGAGCTGCTTTGGTTTTTGCATTGCTATTGATATTTTATGAATGTGTTATCTGTCCATTAGAAGACTTCTTTTCCCCTTGAATTAGGAAATGAGGCAAGGCCAGTACTGCTGTCTCCATTACCAAATGAGGTCTTGTCTCGAGCAGGTTAAATTCTAGTCGATGTCAGACGCTGAGGTGTGTCGGATTCGGTGTTCCTCACACAGCCAAGCTGTACTCGGGAGAAAACGGGTGGTAACATGAGGACTTAATGGATCCCGGCTTCCTGCAGATGAAGCACCAGCAGCATCAATAATGAAGTGTTATTGACTCGAACGTCTTTGGTTCTGTCATCAAGACTGCACAACCCCCCCCACACACACACACACACACACACACATTACGTCATCCTCAAAGCGGTCAAGAGGATATTTTTTGGTGTGTGTTTGTTTTATTGCGTTAGTTGCAGACTTTCCTTTTATTTTGTATTCTTTGTCATTAATCTACTACTGAAAAGACCTTGGGAGCTGTTTCTGTCCCCAAATTGTACAATGTGAGCGGAGAATATATTGAAGATTATTGAAGCTTTTGGTTTTCGTAGCTGAAGTCTGGTCTATTGTTGCTTCATGCTTAGAACAACAGAAATGTGAAATAAGGTATCATCCTATGAATTCTAAAAATAATTTCTCATAATTTTGATGTGTGGCACGTTGGTGTCATGGTGAGCACATCCAACTCACAGCATGACGGTCTGACTTCGGTTCCTGGTCTCGAATGTCTGCATGAAATTTTCATGATCTCCTCATGCTTGTGTGGGTTTCCTCCACGCACTTTGGTTTAATTTCACAGTCCAAAAACATACATAGTAGGCAAAATGGCTGTTCTGAATCTACCCAGGGTATGAGTGTGAATGGTGTGTGTGTGTGTGTGTGTTGGCTCTGCGATGGCTTGGCGAGCTATTTAGTGTGTACCCCACTCTCGTCCAGAGTTGGCTGTGATGGGTGCTGGACTCCTCACGACGTTAATTTGGGTTAAACGGCCTAGAAAATGAATGAATAATAATTTTGATATGTATTGTTGTATAATATGTATTATTATGATTGGACAAAACATGCTGAGCAGGTTTCTCTCTAATTTTGCAAGTAGGCTGCACCATGGAGATGCAATAAAAAGCTTTATATCAGTGCTTCTCAATTATTTTCTGTGATGCCCTTCTAGGAAGAAAACAAAGATTTTAGCCCCCAGCACGCCACGCGCAACTTTACTGTACCTCATATCGTTTGTTCGGTGCTTTTTCCCTACACCATGGGGAACACAGAGCGCCACTGCCACATACTGTAGAGGATGTGCAATTACACTTAATTCTTGTACAGTGTCGCAAAAAAGCATGTTCCCCAGGGTCATACGTACCACCCCATCCCGGCCTCACACTGCGCCCCACTATTTGAGAAGCACTGCTTTATATATAAAGCTTTTCAAGGAAGAAGTGTTTAAAAATTACAGCTAAACTTGGATAGACTGCTTCACCACACAGGATATCAACAAGAACATCATGGTATTTTCTGAAGAATGAGTTTTTTGTTTGTGTTTTGATGTAAAAGTCACTGACTTGATCATTAACTGTTTTTTTTTGTTTGTTTTTCCTCTTTTGTCAGCAGGTTGTTGTGGCAGGTCTAACAGCATTAGGTGAGGTGCTTGCTCATGTCAAACACACATGCCGAGTAGAAACGTGGTACAAAATTTGCTTTCTGGTTTTGTTACGTCTGTCTATTCTCGATCAGAAATCCAGGGTCACCTTCCATCCATTAGAGGTGAATATTACTTCTCAGGTTTTCAGTGCTACAGTCTGATTCATGCTAAACTAGTGTAGATGTTTCTTCAAATAAAAAAAAAAAATTACAAAAGAGAGAGACTTGGGTTTAATAGTCACCAGTAAACCTGATTTATGAGGTGTTTGGCTTTTTTTAAACCCCAGAGGATTAAACGTGCGTGTTGCTCTCATGGCTACAGCAGTGTCTCATGGACACGGTTGTCCGACTTGTTTTTTCAGCTTGGTTTTGCAGCAAAGCCCTCAGGGTTGCCAGATTGGACAGGTTATTTTATTTATTTGTTTATTTATTTATTTTTAAATCAGTTTTGTCTTAAAATTTATAGACCAATGTAAACTAAGTATAATCGGTCCAAGTTGTGCTTGTTGTTCTTTTTGTTGTTATTATTATTATTTTCCTTTCGGCTGTTCCCTTCAGGGGTCTCCACAGCGAATCATCTGACTTCATCTCACCCTATCCTCTGCATCTTCTTCTCTTACACCAACGACCTTCATCACATCTATAAATCTTTTCTTTGATCTTCCTCTAGGCCTGCTATCTCTCTCGCTCTCTCTCTCTCTCTCTCTCTATATATATATATATATATACACCAACTTCCTTCATGTCCACCTTCACCACATCTATAAATCTTCTCTTTGGTCTTCCTCGAGGCCTTCTGCCTGGTAGTTCCAACCTCAGCATCCTACTACCAATATACTCACTATCCCTCCTCTGTACATGTCCAAACCATCTCAATCTAGCCTCACTGATTTTGTCTCCAAAATCTCTGATGTCCTCATTCCTGATCCTGTCCATCCTCGTTACTCCCAAAGAGAACCTCAACATTTTCATCTCTTCTACCTCCAGCTCTGCCTCCTGTCTTTTCCCCAGTGCCACTGTTTCTAAACCATACAACATCGCTGGCCTCATCACCGCCTTGTACACTTTTCCTTTCATTATTATTATTATTATTTTTTTTATTGTTGTCGTGAGGCATTGGTGGCCTAGTAGTATAAGTGCTGAATCACTTCAAGCCCCACTCACCACAGGTTGTCACACCCCACCACCCAGGGCAGCTAACTGGGTTACCAAAGGCCGGCAATGTCTCTCACTGTCTATGGTGTGAAGTTCATGTAAAAGAACCATTGCTGACTTTTGACAAGAGTAGCTGCAAAGCTGTGAGTGTGTTTCCGCCCTGAGATGGCCTGACGAGCTGTCCAGGGTGTACTCTGCCCTCGCCCAGAGTTGGCTGGGATGGGCACCAGCCTCTCCCCATGACCCTAATTAGGATTAAGCGGTTACAGAAAATGAACAGATTGTTGTTTTTGTTGTTACAATTATAATCACTGGTGGTTGTCTGTTTCGTTTTTGGGGTTTTTTTTTGTTTATTTGTTTTTTTTTAACTTTATGCAAAATATTGACTCCAAAGTTCAGAGGATTGTCACAAGATTTTGGTGACTGAGTGTGTATAACATTTGAAATGACTGCTGATACTATGGGACACTATACTATGGAGCAGTGGTGGCTTAGTGATAAGACCACCACACTGCCACTGTGGCAGGGCTCTTGAGCAAGGCCATAAACCCTTTATTTTTATTTTTTGCATCTGTGAATGCTCAGGTGGGGTTTTATGTACAATTTCAGTCCAACCGGCCGTGTTACCGCCAAGATATTTTTAAGGCTGACATTATTAGTTATTGTTGTTTTTGTTGTTAAAATGTTGTGCTACTTCACCTAACAATCAGGCTTTCAGAAAACGTAGCTCACTAACAAGAAGTTCAAAGTCATTCTTCTCTCAAAGCTACATTATTATTATATCTAACTTATCCTTGCATTTTCTACCCAGAAACTCGTTTACTTCTATTAATATTAACTCTGATCAGAAACTGCAAGATTTTTGACAGCGAAGATTACTATGGCTAATCCGATACATGACTATACTGGCTACAGGAAGAATCATATGTTTGAGGAAATAAAGTCTTGTAACGGTAAATTTAGGTTATGCTTTAGATAAATCCCGACTGATATCGAATTTTATTTATTATTAAGGAATGAAAATTTTAAGCATGAACAGACTTCTCCTTTCTTTTTAAATAATCAAACATGCAGCACGACTATGCAAAATTTCTGGCAACCCTGCTTGCTCTGTGAGGGGGGGGGGGGCAGCAGCACAACAACAGGGTTGTTTTTGAGGTTCTTCGTGCCTAAACACTGCTTTATATAACCAACCGGCTGCTTAGAGACAGATGAACATGTACTCCGTCTCTCAGCTGTGTGCACTTGATTTAAGCAAAATGAACAATTAAGCTCAGGGTTTTCCTGCTAGAGCCTGGACTGCTCAGTAATAAGCACATACATTCATGTGTCAGTTCATTGTGCAGTTTGTGGCGTGTTTCAAAGAGCTTTTAAGTTTGCACAGACCTGGTTCATACCGGAAAAAGGTTTGGTGCTTTTAGTTCAAGTGAAGGGAAATTATATCCTGTACAGCTTTTGAAAAAAACACACTTTGGTGTAATGGACGGGTCAAGTGTGCACAAACTTTTGGCCATGTAGCACATGTTGGTGTATTTTGGAGGCATAAATTGACCAACAGGAAAGGATTAAAACTGAAGTGTTCCCCGTGTTTGGCAGTGGCAGCCTGGTGGTAGGGTGCTGCATCACTGATGCACAGCTCAGGGGTTCAAGCCCCACTATCACCGGATTGTTACTGCTGTCCTCCCAGTGCAGCTAACTTCGTTATCAAATGCCAGCAGCGTCTCTCACTGTCTGTGGCACCATCAACGCCTTTCTGCTCTGTGTTGGCCTGGCAATCTGCCAAATGTATTTTATGAATTGCTTGAGCTTGCATGATCAAAGATTGCCTATTGCACTCCAACAAAAAGTGCTGTCCATCCCATTACACGAATTAGCTCACAGATACCAATGTTTGGCAGGGGGTCACTTTGAGTGACAAGGAGATGAAGGTATGCTATTCCTTCCTTCCGCGAGAACTCAGCCAGTTAGCTCCATAGACTCCCAACCACAGATGGCTGCGGCATTAACCTGGATTTGAGCTTACAGTCTCCTTGTTGTGCCATTCAAGAGCCAATGGCGGCCATGTTTGAACTGTGACCACACGGTCATTCTTATTTATTTAAAAGAAACAAAAGAACAAATCCAAGTCTTAATGTTAATTTATCCAAGTCCATCTCAAGTAAAGACAAGATCTTCACACTGAGCCCTAGACTCGAGCCCTATTCAGGGCCGAACCTCACAAGAGCAGTGATTAATTTAATAACTTTCTGAGACTGATGTATTTTCCTTGCAGATTTGCCCTTCAGGGCTTCTTTTACAGACAAGACAATCAAATCATGTGGACATTTCATTAATGTATGAGTGAGCCAGACCTTCATTGATCCACACAGGAAGTGCTTTGTGCCACGCTGGTGAGCAGACGTCTCCAGCAGTGAAAAAAACCCATGATTTCATCTTGTGGTCCTTCAGACAGGAGCCATACCAGGCCTGAGCATAGGCTCCACCCATACAGTCCTGCGTTAGAGCTTTGTCTCGGTGTTTAAAACTTCTTCAGGTCCTGTTTCTTGATCATTTCTGAAGATTTTCATGTCTGTCTCCTCTTACATGAACTACGTGTGGGACATCATGCCTCTCAGCAGCCGTTATAGCATCATCCTTGGCATTCTTTGTCTTATTATAGTTTCCCACATTTCTATTTCATGCACGAGGGTGTCGTGGTTCATGCGTTCACTTCACAACAAGAAGGTCCTGGGTTTGATTTTTGGGCTTGACTGTTTCTTGTGGAGTTTGCATGTTTTCACTTTACTTGCTTGAGTGTCCTCCGCGTTCTCTGGTTTTCTCCTACAGTTTAAAGGCCACAAATGATCTTAACTCATGATCATCATGTTCCACTTTATCCAGAGTCAGGTCATGGGGGCAGCAGCCAAAGCAGTGCGATCCAGACTTCCTTCTCCCAAGCCACTTCTTCCAGCTTTTCCTGGGGGACATCAAGGTGATCCCAGACCAGCCAAGAGACACAGTCTCTCCAGCGTCTTCTGGGTCGACCCGAGGGTCTCTTCCTGGTTGTACCTGCACGAAATACCACACAACAGAGGTGTTCGGGAGGTATTCTAACCAGATGCCCCAGCCACCTCAACTGGCTCCTCTGAACACGGAATAGCAGTGGTTCTACCCAGGGTTCCCCCTGGATGGCGGAGCTTCGCACCTTATCTATAAGGGAGAGCCCCGCCACGCTGCAAAGAAAGGAAGCATATTTCATCCACTTGTATCTGCGATCTTGTTTTCTGTCTCTACAAAAAGCTTGTGACCGTAGGTGAGGGTTGGAACGTAGGTTGACTGGTAAATTGAGAGCTTTGCCTTGTGGCTCAGCTCCATCTTCACCACGATGGACCAGTACAAAGTCCGTTTTACAGCACAGGCTGCAGCGATCCGCCTGTCGATCTCCTGCTCCATCTTTCCCTCATTCATGAACAAGACCTCAAGATACTTGAACTCCTCCACTTGGAGCAGCACCTCATTCCAGACCCGGAGGTTGCATTCCACCCTTTTCAACCTGAGAACCAATGCCTCAGACTAGGGGGTGCTGATTTTCATCCCGGCCACTTCACACTTCGTGGCAAATCGCTCCAGTGAGAGCTGGAGTTCTGGGCCTGATGAAACCAAAGGGACAATGTCATCCACAAAAAGCAGAGATGAGATTCACTTGGTGTTGGCTGAGATAGGCATCAGCCTGTCCGCAACCATAGAAGGATTAACTGGTTCTGCAAATGATAATTGAGTGATTATATGTATCATGTTCTTGATCTTTTTATTGTTATATAATTTTACCATATGCTATACAGAGATCCCTCACTTTCCGCAGTTAATGGGGACGGAGACGACACCCCCCCCCCCACGACCTCGATATTTGCAAAGTAGGATCGACGACACCCCCCCCCCCCCCCCGACTGATGTATACGTACATGTATATGTGTATATAATATCAATAAATACATATTCAATGTTATATATGCTTAGAATAACAATTAAACATTCAAAAATAATGCATAAGATGCACGCACTCAGATGCGAACCTCACATAAAAATGTAAGTAGTTTTATTGTTGTTTTTGTTTGTTTGGGGTTTTTTGCATAATTGGACTTGTTTTGTGGCATTTTCCTTGACTTTTCCCCCATTTTTTTTGCTCAATTTCCTTATTTTTAAAATATTTCGATAAGTATTTTTGAAAAACCCACGATGCACTGAAGCCACATGAACCAGCGAGGGATCACTGTACACGGATATGCTCTGCTTGCATATTTTCGATTGTTCTGTTTCCTGTATGTCTTGGGTTGCCAGTTCACCAGAAACGCCTCAGATAATCCTGTATATGATTCCATTTTCCACACACACATTCATGACAGGTGACCTTTAGCATGTTTCCCTTCCTGTGGATGCTGCTAAAGATCACACTGCGCTTAGCTAACTGCTAACCTGCAGGGTGATACACCCCCAGTCCATATGAGCTTTGACCGCTCATCAACCAATCAGATTGTGTATACAGTATTGATTTTAACTTCTTCTTCTTTTACTTTCGGCTGCTCCCTTCAGGGGTCGCCACAGCAAATCATCCGCCTTAATTATGTCGATGTTAAATGGGAATGTATTGGGCCTTTCAGAATAAATGCTTTCTCAGAATGTAATGTCTGGAGAGGGAATTCACAGGCCTGCTGCGATTGGTTGTGCTCCTTATCCAGCATCTCCTCACAGTTTGATATAGCTATCAGATTTAGGATGATTAGAACCATGTTGACTCTGTTGGAATCGTCAGTCAGTCCTCAAACTGAGAGTAAAGCACTCGAAGTTTCGGGGAAAAAAAATTAAAATCGACTA
Source organism: Plotosus lineatus (assembly GCA_024760905.1). Taxonomy (NCBI): domain Eukaryota; kingdom Metazoa; phylum Chordata; class Actinopteri; order Siluriformes; family Plotosidae; genus Plotosus; species Plotosus lineatus. Next base: position 4,183,182 of record CM045751.1, on the reverse strand, counting down.
TTAATGCTGTTTGTACTCTAAATGTTTCTTGTTGGATTGAATCACAGCCTTTGTCCTCGGGCATGACCAGTCAAAGCCCTACAGAAGCCACTCATCCAATAATGTTCCCCCTTACATTACAGATTGTTGTACAACTCAGCATTATTTAAAATAAATATTTGTTTGCTGTTGTTTATTCAGTAGTTCTTACTGAATAATTACACAAGCACAGACGCTTACAGGACACTTTCCTCAGACGTCATGTTAATTTCCTCATTGTAACCGCCATCATTCGCCTCCTTTACCTCTGACACCTGCTTATTTTTTTAAGTCAAGTCAGTTTTTGTTTCCTACTCTTCAACCATTTGAAAAAACTCTGTGATGCTCATTGGCTGAACGAGTTCCTCTGCCGGGTTTCACTTTAACTAACGTATACTGAAGCATCACCACTTCCTCCCGCTACTTCTGCATAATGCGCCTTTCTCATGAAGAAGAACAGCTGTAAGTTCTTTTCCAAATGATCTTATTTTAATCATGTTCTTTATTTGCGTTGCTCTTTTTCAGTATGAAAATGTCCGTTGTGTTAATGGAGGTGATGTACTGCTTCATGTAGAATGTAACCAGGCCACTTTTAACGCCTTTGCAGGGGGGAGAAAAACACCAGAATGTGATGGCTAGGCAGAAATACTTAGACAGGAATGTGCAGCATGTTTCATGTAGTTTTGTTTGTTGGTGAAATAAATCGTTTCACACACTTTATAAAGACTTCTGACTTGAATTCTGCATTGCTTGCTGATTTGTTATAAAGTGACACTTTTAGAAATGAGGTCACTGACCTGTACCTTTCCTTACTGTTTCCTTATTGTTGCTTCCATCAAAAGGACATGTGCTGTACCTTCAGTACCTATCACACCTGCCAATATCAGTATAGTTCACCTTTTAAACTTATCCTGAGGTTGTGATGTGATGTGATGTGTTTGGGATGTATCCTGCGACCCGGGAGTGACATATTTGGGACGAATCCTGAGACCCTGGATTATGACGTTTGGGACATATCCTGAGACCCGGTAGTGATGTTATTTGGGACGTATCCTGAGACCCAGTAGTGATGTTATTTCTGAGACTGTGTAGTGACGTGATTTGTGGAGTATCAGGAGATCCATTTGTGACGTGTTTGGGATGTATCCTGAGACCCGGTAGTAATATGATTTGTGATGTATCCTGAGACTCGGTCACGACATGTTTGGGACATCCTGAGACCCTGGGTCGTGACGTGATTTGGAAGTATCATGAGACCTCGTTGTCACGTGTATGAGACGTATCTTGAGACCCGGTAGTGACATGATTTGGGATGTATCCTGAGACCCGTTTGTGATATGATTTGGGACCTATCCCGAGACTCGGTCGTGGCGTGTTTGGGACGTATCCTGAGACCTGGGATTGTGACGTGATTTGGGAAGTGTTCTGAGATCCGGGGTTCTGATGTGATTAAAACACAATCTGGTGAAACAGGATAGGTCTTAAATAATCAGTACTCATTGGTGCAGTATTTAGTCCAGCAGTATGTGGTTTTGGACTGTCCTGTCTGTTCGGGTACTATTAGAATCATTAATATTATTTTTGCACACTCTATATTGTGGCAGTCTATGGTTTGGAAGCTGTAACTAATGTGTAATTTAATGTACACTAATCTGATGCACTTGTACATAAGTGTGATTTAGGACGTATCCTGACATTCAGGGTTAAATTTGAATTACATGCACTCCTTTGATTCACTATTTAGTACATTACGTGCGGTTTGGGTTGTATCCTGTGGCTGTATTCTAATTACACACTAATTTAATGTATCATGATTTCTGAGATAACACTGTAATCAGTACTATTATAACACATTCTTTACTGTAATATGATAGTAATGTGGTTGGAGCCACATTTTGAGCCCTGAGGTGTTTTCACCATTGGTGCTATTTTTGCATTATTTATTCGTACCGAGTGAATAGTTTGCGATGTATGAAGTCCTGATGTTGAATATTAAATTATCAGTATTATTTTTACAGAGTTTAGTGTGTTGTGTGTATTGGGCCATGTCCAGAGTTATGATGTTTGGTAGTGTGTGGTTTGGGTGATAGCCTCAGACAGGAAGAGACAGGAAGTGGGTGGGGGGGGAGTAGGTGGCGCAGTTAGTGTGTGTGTGTGCTCGCGATAACACATGGAAACAGTGATTCTCATTAGGGATTCTTGTTGACTTAATGTCCCACCAGTGACATGTTTTGACAGCGATTTGGGAATCATGCTGTATATCCATACCTGCCTTCACAATACAGACACACCGGGCGTGGAACACCAAACCAGTGACACGGTTCTATATCTGAACAGCAGCAGGATCAAGACAGTCAGTTTTCACTTTAACGGAACAGGATTTTTTTTTTTTTTTTTAAATCTAAGAATTATTTTGTATAAAATTGTTTTTCACACTGTTGTAATCTTATTAATGCTGCTTATATGTCATGCTCTTTGTGTCACTAAGCCACATAATGTGTACTAGTCATGTATTGCTGTGTGTATTTGTGGATCAGTAACAGCAGTAGGATTGTTCACAGCAAAGTGTGTTCTTTGTTTTGGGTGTGAGTAGGATGCAGCCGTTGCTTGGAGCCTGTGCGTGTCATTTCGACTGTTAGCGCTAACATGAACGGCCTGGATTTCGGACAATTAGAGCATACAGGGGGGACTGGAAACGTCGAGATAATCTAGTCAGAGATTTTAATGCAGTTTCCTCTGTGTGTAGAATACATGTACATATAAATGCACAAAATATTAGACAAAGATATCGATGGGCGGTAAAAGGGTGCAGAATCAGGGAGGTATACATGAATATGTAGTAGTACTGTATCAAGTACATGCGGGTTTATACCTGGAAATTGAAGGCTCATCCATCAGGAGTCCAAAGGCGCTAATTGACCGAGCTCTTGTTGGAGGCATGTGCTCATGTACCTGTCACTCACTGGGATCGCCAGGCAGTGCTGGGCATCTATATACTCATTCATACAAAGGGGTGGATATCACTGTCCCTTCGAGTGTGCAGTAGTTTGTAAAAGGTGCGGATGGCTGCATTGCGTGTTATGGAGGAGGCATGTGCATGTTTATGCCCCTTCCCAGAAACTGTTCTTTCACCATTTAATCTTCATATTCTGTTTTCATTCATTTTCTGAACCCCTTAATCGAATTAGGGTCACGGGGAGGCTGGCGCCCATCTCTGCCGATTTCAGGCAAGGGCAGAGTACACCCTGGACGGCTCACCAGGCCATCGTAGGGCAGAAACACGCTGACGGCTATACAGCTCCTCTTGTCGAAAGTTAGCAATGGTTCTTTTACATGAACCTCACACCATAGACAGTGAGAGACATGTCTGGCCTTTGATAACCCAGTTAGTGCGGGGGGCAGTGACAACCTGTTGAGAGTGGGGCTTGAACCCCCAACCATGGGATCAGTGGTGCAGCACCTTTACCATCAGGCCACCACTGCCCTGTTTTGATTATGTGGGAAGAAAAAAAAAACAGAATTGCAAGTTTTGAATTAGCTTCGGTTTATAAAAAGATTACCCACCACATTACTTAACGACACTGCAGTGCGTTCGGTTTGTTCCGACAGTAAATATTCACGCTTTCATGCCTTCGCGGAATATTCGGTGAGTGCTGTTTTACAGGAAGCCGTACTGGTCTTGTACTGGTATGAAACTCCAGACCATTTGGTTGACAGGTTGCTGTAAGGGAAACAATATACATAATAATTCTCGTTAATAATGTAGGTTGTTGCGCAGCCCCACATGGTCAGAGCTTTTGTATAAGCGTTTCAGGGGAAGGTGTCGGATTAGGACTATTAAATATTTATAAAGTGCCTGAAAAGCTTTCAGAGAAATTCTGTGACCTGAAACGACCCAGTAATGAATATCATTATTATTATTTTTATTAATCATAAAAATATTTTTTTACACAAGTTTGGTCACAAGGTTGGTCATGTGACTTTGATTGATAAAACAGACCAGAAATAAATGTGCTTTTTTTTTGTGATAATTATCTTGTGAAATAACATGACATTTGTTGTTGATCAGCAGGAAGTGGGCAGTAGTGGCTCAGTGGTGGAGGCAATGGGATACTAAGCCAAAGGTCAGGAGTTCAGTCCCTAGTACTGTACCACCACTGCTAGGCTCTTGAGCAAGGTCCTTCAGCATTAATTGTTTAAAAATATAAATTGTGTTTGTAAATTGCCTTGGATCAGAGCATCTGCCAAAATGCTGTTAATGTAAGCCACGATGATGAATATTGTTGAAATCGGAATGAATCTTTTCCATAAACACTCGACTATTTAGGATAAACATTTTAAATCCACGAATCACAACATTAAGGAACATAATCTCTATTTAGAAAGTGTGTTTAAAGGGCAGAACTGGATAAAATGCAGATTGTGGCGGTAGACTTTAATAAAGCTGAACAATGCAAAATAAATTATATTAAGAGGTATGAACAGTGAGATCAGAAAGTAACTTATTTATTCAAAAATTAATATTAATGCAAGAAATTTAATTCTGTGATTAGCACGAAATTGCTAGGTATTGTGATTAGCCTTAAGTTGTGGCGTAGGGGTTAGCAGTGTCTGCCTTACAGTAAGAAGGACCTGAGGTTGTCTCTGGTTCAGCGAGGGCGTTTTTGTGTGTTGGATTTTCAGGTTCTCCCCATGCATGTGTGGAGTTTCCTCCCACAGTCCAAACACATGCACGTTAGGATAACTGGCTGTTCAAAATTGCTGCTCGGTGTGAATGCTAATGGTTGTATGTGTATCTGTGATGCGATGGACTGGCGAGCTTTTCAAGGCATACCCTGTATTCACCCAATGTCGGTTAACATAGGCCCCAGCTCCCTCTCAGCCCTAATAGGATTAAACAAATCGGCAAATGAGCGAGTCCTTCACCTGGTATCATCATCATCAGCTTAGGACTAATACTACGGAAGAAGTTCAAAGGAAAGATTAAAGGGAAATCCTGATCTTAAAATAAAAATAGGTATGTACCTGGTACTGTTTTTTAAAAAAACAAACGAATATACAAGGGATCGCTTGCTACTTTGCACTTCAATTCATGCGGCTTCAGTGCATCGCAGTTTTTCAAAAAAAAAGAAAAAATAATCGAATTAAAAAATAAGAACTTCTGGAAAAATAAGGGGGAGAGTTAAGGAAAATGCTGCAAAACAAGGCCAATTATGCAAAAAACAAACAAACCAAAAAAAAAAAACCCCCCAAACAAAACTTACATTTTTATGAGGTGCGCATCTGTGTGTGTGTGTGTGTGTGTGCGCGCGCGCGTCTGTATGTGTGTGTATTTATATTTTATTTACATGTATTGCATTATTTTTTGAATGTTTAATTGTTGTAATCATTTATAGCATTGAGTATGTATTTATTGATATTATATACACATACACATGTACGTATACGTCAGTCGGGGGGGGGGGGGGATCGATTCTTCTTAGTGGAATTCAGCGGTCGGGTGGGGGGTGGGGGTGTTTCGGTCCCAATTAACTGCGGAAAGTGAGGGATCCCTGTATTTACAATTCTAAGCATACCCGAAGAGGCTAAAATAGAGGACAGGGGGCTGTTTACGAATACATAGAAGTTACCATGGTGATTTATTCGGTGCAGAAATCAGACAGGGTTTGTAAATCGTCTTGTTGATTCTGGTGTTCTTTGTTTGTTTCTCCTCAGTGTCACACTAATTTACAATACAGTAGTACCTCTATTTCCGAATTTAATCTGTTCCGAGCTCATGAGCCAAAAAGTTCGTTAGATGAAACAATTCTTCCCATAAGAAATAACAGAAAACCAATTAATCCGTTCCAAGCCCCTCCCAAACTCGTATAACCTGACACAACCACACATATTTCACCTAATGACCTAATATACTAAGATAATCATGTAAAAACAAATATTTCATAATAATAATACATGTACATTAACATTAACAATCAGTCAACTCAGACTTCGGATTGGTGAGGGTACCGGGCCAACATGCACACACGAATTCACGCTTGAACACGGAGAGAACATGTAAACTCCACACAGCACAGAAACGCCAGAAACTGGCACTTGAACCCAGGACCTTGTGCTGTGAGGTCGACGTGCAAACCACTACGCTAACAAAAGTATAAATTAATTTGATTGATTTCTTAAACTCTAATGAAAGTGGATTTTGGAAAGTAAATGATAATTTCACTCAATGTAGCAGTGTTTTAATTTATATTTAATTATAATTCTTTATTCAGTCATTTAAGGGACCAAATAATCCTACTGGGGCCTATTGTCAGGCTGTTCTGGGTGAAGGAAAGGTATACCTTGAACAACTTAACGGACCATCAGCAGGCAACACATGCACAGCCACTTACTCTCAAACATGCATCTAGGGGTGATTTGGAACAGTCAGTTATTATTATTATTATTATTATTGTGGATGCTTATATAGCGCAATTTCATACATGCATATGCTCAATGCGCATGAGACCCCTGCGCTCCGGGTACCCGTCGCCACTGTACGGCACCAGTAGTTGCGTTGTTCTATTGTTGTTCTTAGCCTTATATGTGTCTTGTACTGTTCACGGAACCAGAATACCTATACAAAAGCGACGCAAGTATGGAGACAACATGCAAATCCTACACAGAAATGCCCGTGACAAGCCAAGCAGGCTCCCTGAACCTCGTGCATACCATCTTTAAGCGTAACGTGAATAAGAGCTTGAACGTGAATCCTAATCAGTTATGATAACCGATGGCTGTATCAGGTCATGCACGTCTATTTTTTGTTTTCAAATACCACACGTTTGCTTTTCAGAGGCTCACTTCCCCTTCTGATTGACTTAAGTCTGGACTGATGCCAGCTGACCCCTGTCGGATTAATTGTGAGCTCATGGGTAATTGAACTTGCTCAGAGCGTTAATTTCCGTATGGATGCCCCTTTCTCTTTCAGCTGAGGGAGCTCTGTTGTTCTGTGATGCTGATGTTCATGCTTAAGATTGTGCGTTCAGCATTTAAACTCGAACCTTGAATATGTATTTTGTGGAAAAATGTGTTTCCTCAATTATGGCAACATCAGGATTTCGATTTAAAAAGAGGAACCATGTCTGAATAACACAATAGATGATGAAACTGTGGACCTCTTGCATGGAGGATTACGCTCCAAAGCATGTTGTGCAATGGGCAGGAAGTAAGTTCCATTCTGTAGCAAGGTTTTGGTAACTTTTTGGGGATAAAGAGATGAAAAAAGTACAGATTGGTAAAAGGAGGCAGGAAAAATGAATCGGTGCATCCAGGTGACGAAACTTGAATGAATTGCATTTCCGAGTTCATCAAGATGAACTTGGAAATACAGGGGCAGCCGTGGCCTAATGATTAGAGAAACGGTTTTGGGACCGAAGGGATGCTGGTTCGATTCCTGAACCAGCGGGGAAAAATGTGTGAACATGAGGGGAGGGGACTGTGCCTTGCCTTCCTCCACCTTCATTGCGTAAGTGCCGTTGAGCAAGGTACCTAAACCCTCAACTGCACACACATTGGGGTGTGTGTGCGTGTGTTTGATTTGGAAGGTTTAAATTCAGAGGAAGTAATTTCCCTTGCGGGATTAATACGGTATCGCAAAATTAAGACGACCCCCTGTGTTGATACATAAAGGCCTGTTATGATCTGTTAATTCATTTGGTGATTCCACATGTGCAATAAAAATAATAAGGTCTGATAAGCTCTCCACTGTGAGTGGTGTCAAATCATAATACATTGTTTTTCATTTTGTTAATTACATTTTTTTTTTTTTTTTTTAAACTGTCAAATTTTTTTTTCATGATCAGCACGAATCTACCGAGTTCAGTAGAGATAATCAGGATATGATCCCCATACTCATAATTCCCTCAAATCGTGTAGCTCTTGTGCATCGAGGCTCCGTGTAAATCCAGGGTGAGATTGGTTGATCACATGTCCCTAAGTCTGGGACACAACAAAGAATATTTTGCACACACAGCAAGTCTTGACTGATCAAACATTTTGTAACTGAAGTTCACTGCAGTAAATAAACGGGTTCTTGGTTAAAACGTATTATTATTTTAACTATTTTTTTGACAGACCCAATTAAGCAGTCAACATTATAAAGTCCAGAACCTGATGTAGAATATGGCGTCCCTGCCCTAAAGCAACACAATCACGGAAAATTTCATCAATCCCATCAGACTTTCGGTCTGTCACTGAACAGGTGCCAAATGGTTTCCAGCCACTTTAAATAGTCCCACTGAAATTCCTTTAAAAAGAATGTGTGTGCAGAACGGGGGATGAGACCTCCTGTGCCTTTTGTTGCTCTGGTTTGAATAAGAAAGCAAGCCTTGTTGTGTTAGGAACTCCAGCATTCCTGAATCTACAGTGTATGCTTAGATTCATTAATTTGATCAACGCAGTTCCAAGATGTTCTCTAATTAGCCATGAAACCGCAGTTCAGGTGGCCAAACCGTACATGATTTTTTTAACTCCATAATTCATCTAGAATGGCCTTGTTTTGAGACCCTGGGATGTTTTCGATTAAAAAAAAAAAAGATACCCTGAAGAAGTATATACAGTATTTGCATGTACAGTAAGTAGTGGCCCTCATTGTTAAAACAACATCCTATAGTGCACGCTCAGTTTATTTATTTATTTCTTTTTTAAACCATAATAATGGTTCCTTCCCTCTTTTATTTATTGATCTTCATCCACCTGGTCAAGGATGACGGTGGTAATAGTGGATTCTATCTCTGGTAGTCTGGCTGTGAATCTTGAATACATCCGGGATCAGACATGCAGATATCCTCACCCTTTCACACCTTGGGTCCCCATGTTTTAGGGGTTTGCTGGATAAATCTTTTAGCTGTGCCGTCTCCCCTTTTTCCTCCATACACAGTTGTACATTTCCACCTATACCTTTTCCAGGAAGCACTAGAAACCAAGTGGGTGACAGGACATACTGTTGGAGACCAAAATTGGTCCAATGGATCAACCTGTCGGGCTCTTACAGGTTTATAACCTTGTTGTTCAAGCACTTTTTTTAGTGTTTTCCCCAGTTTTAACACACCCATATCAATTCAAACAGGACTGGTAGTTGAAAAAGGTGTGATGGAAGAAGGTATAACGCTCAAATGTGCAGGACTTGGAGGTTTTCTAGGATTCGGTTGGGAAATCTAGGATCTTGTGTGAGTCGACTCATTACAAGTGATACGAGTTGATTGGTGATTCGGTTCAATTGAAGTAATTCGGTTCAAAACGGAATTGATATATGTGTGTGTGTGTGTGTGTGTGTGTGTGTGTGTGAGCGAGAGAGCGTGTGTGAGAGAGTTGCACGTGTCCGTAGATACATCCCGGATGCCATGGAAGCCTATTCCGTGTCAGTTTGTCGGATTCTGATCTTGTAATTTGAGCCGCTTTCATGTGTCGAGTGAGTGAATGTGTGGGCGGAGCTTACAGCTCTGATTGCTGTTTTGAGTCTCCACTCACAGCTCGGAACACGTACAAGCGCGAGGCCGGATTTCATAAATTTGTACGCACCCTACACTTGCACACTACCTAGGAAACAATATGAGGCATTCTGTGAGTCTTATTTAAGCCTACATTGTGTACCTTTGGAGGATTTTGGGACTCGGCGTCGGTTTGAGCTCACTCTTGGCACAACGTGTTGGTCGTTCTGCTGTAGTTTAGCGCTGCTTCTTGGTTGACATGAATCTGACCCGATTCAGGATTGATATAGGAATATTTAAATAAATGTATAGTCCGGGCTCGTTTTTCTGTCGTAAACATGGATTACAGGTAGAAAAAACCTCATCGTATCTTCCCAATTGGTAATTTTGGGCTACTTCTTGGTGTGTTTTTTTTCTGTCTTTTTTTTTTTTTTTGAGGATTCGGTTCATCCTGGAAACTCCGACATTTGTGATTAAAATACCGCATGAAATCCATTGAGATGTGGAGCAGAAACGATTTCGAGGATGGCCTGGATATCTATAAGACGGGTAAATCCCAGAACTTTAAGTATTTTCGGGTTAAAACTGGGTGAAATTGGATTTGTTGTTCGCGCGTGCCGTCACCGTTACCCTGCGGAATCTCAGTCAGCGACTAACGGCATCTTATTGTTAGCTAGCTGAGTTAGCAAGGCGGGTTTTTTTTAATTAATTTTATCGTTTACTTTAAAAAAAATAGAATGTATACATTTAAACTCTAGTAAATCGTTCAAAAAAAAGCCCCATTAATAACTGGACTCTGGAGTATTCCATCACAACACGACTAGTGAATCTAAGGCGGTAATTAGCTTGCTAGCTGTACCTTGAGGTGTCCTCGCGTTCACTGGATTTATTTTATTTGACTCCTTTTTGTACGTTTTTTACACAATTCTAAAGTTTTTAGCTACTTTTTGTGTGGGTTTTAGTGTCAAACAAACCGAATATTGCGCAATATTTCAGGATAATATTGCACAAATCGGTTACTTCCTCACTTCGCCTGTACGCCGTGTGTTACTACAGTGTAATTACCATCTTATAACTACCTTTATATATATATATATATATATATATATATATATATATATATATATATTGCAATATGGTTTGATGAGACATTTTAACAATGCTTTCTTATAAATTTTATAGATATACAGCTACAGGTTTAAGCTTTAAAAGCAAACGCAGGAACGTTTTGTTTTTATATATCATGTTACCTGTACAGTATATCATAGATGCCCTGCAATGGCCTGACGATCTGGTGTACTCGGCCCTCACCCAGAGTGGGCTGAGATGGGCACCAGCCTCCCCGTGACCCTAATTAGGATTGAGCGGTATAGAAAATGAATGAATGGAATATACTATAGATCTCAAATATTTATTACAAATTATTTTACTAACATTTCACGCCCGGTGTAACTTGGTGGTAAGTGTTGTTCTAGACATTTGGACCGGTGACATCACAAACAGCTTGATCAGCAAGGTTAGCAAAACCTAACAAAGGAGTCACGATCAGTGATGTCACAAACAGCTGGTCCAGTGGTCGAATATTTCAGATTGTTTTTGCACACATGTGAATTAAGTGAATGATATTCTCTGCTTTTTTTTAATGTGATAACTAATCTGAACTGGCAAAAACATCGCCTTGAATGATCCTCAAGAATTATGCATTTTTGACTGGCCGTAAACAGCGACAGGTATGTTTAAAATGTTTTAAATAATAATTTCCACCGATTTTTCTTGGCAACTTCATACCCCCCTGTGTGACACGTGATGGTGGTGACCCCCTGCATTTTTACGAAACGCTTGCACATGCATATTTAGGTGAAGCCTGTGCCACATCCAGAAGGAAAACACTGTCCATCACTTGTATGCATGGGTTCATAGACGCTCATGATTGGCTCACTTGTGATCACTTAGTAACAGCTAGGTGAACGGTTTGCCACGTGTAATTCTGGCCGATTAGTTCACGTGGACTCCTGGCTGTAGATGGCTGCATGAGTCAACCTAGATTTGAATTTGCAATCTTCAGGCTGAGAATCCTTGTACATTGTGAATGTGCCAGGTATCAACCAGCCTTATCCAGCCAAGGTATTGTTTTTAATGCTCTGATACTGGACCAATCAGATTGTGCCATTCCTTTGTAATGCAGTTACATCTGCTGCTGCAACTACTACTAGTAACAAGTAATCACAAAACCTTTCACATCCTGAGGCTTCTGCTTATACAGTGCCTTTAGAAATAATAGAAAAAAAAATTATTAGTTGGGGTGCGACGCTACTGTTTAAAAAATTCATGCTCTTTTTTTTTTATCTGCTATAATTATTAGCAATAATACCACCTGAGCGGGATGTTGGCGTAGTGGTTGGCACGTTCGCCTCACAGCAAGAAGGTCCTGGGTTTGCTTCCCAGCTGGGCGTAGTATCTGTGTGGAGTCTGCATGTTCTTCCCATGCCTGTGTGGGTTTCCTCCGGGTTCTCCGGTTTCCTCCCACCGTCCAAAAACATGCACAGTAGGTTAATTAACTGTCCCAAATCGCCCCAAGGTGTGAGTGCGAGTATGAATGGTCATGTGAGATGAGGGTCAGCCTCCCCGCAACCATAATTAGGATTTAGCGGTTCCAAAAGGGAATGAATGAACACCTGACTTTCATTAAATGTTCTCGATGCTGAACTTACGACGTGATCCCGTGACCCAGCATGCGGACGTATTTTTATTAGAACACGTTGTGGATAAAGGGGTTCAGTAAATGCTGTAAAAGTAATAAAAAAAAATAGTTAATGATAAATTCCAGATTTAGCTTTACTCACTTACAGTCTATTCAACAGGGTACAACCTGCTGTCTAAGACCAACATACATTCACAGTCCCATTTCCACGTAGGGGCAATTTGGAAATACCCAATTGTCCTAACATGACAGTTAGGCGCTGAGGAAATTCTCACGAGCACACCGAGAACGTGCAATCACACGCAGACTCGCCCGTGATCCACGGGACCTTCTTGCCGTGACGCGAGATCGCTATAAACCCAATTGGAAGCCGAGGTTTACATTAGTACGGCCTTCTCACGTGTGAAATTTCACACATGCAAGAGTGTAAACACTTGTACGAATTTGATACAAGGCCTAGCGATGCTCAAAATTCAACATCCATGATGTCATGCAGTCCTAAATGCATACAGGATGATGAAGGGAGCTTCGTATGTTTTGGTTTTCGCTAATTACTTGCAGTCCTGAGTTTTTCAGTCCTAAAGGCATTGGGGGGGGGGGGGGGGGTATTTGAATCTGTTTTTCCTACTCGCCACCTGCACACTGATGGAGTTTGTAGTGAGCATCGTCCACCATTTTAAAAAGAGTTTTGCATGTGTATGTAGGGAGGAGTCGCCAGCATCAGCAGTTTATAGCACTCGGAAGTGAAGCTGAAATCTGGCTGTTGTGGAACCGAAGCATACTGGTTTGCACATTCACTCCACAGCAACAAGGTCTTGGGTTCGAATCCCATGTTTCTGTGTGGTGGTTGCATATTCATTCTGTGCTGTTGTGGGTTCCGTCCGGGTATTTCTGTTTCCTCCTACAATCCGAAGACCTATATGTACATTAGGCAAATTGGCTGTTCCAAATTGCCCCTGGGTGTGAATGTGAATGGTTTTATTTTTGTACGGTTTGCCCTGTGATGTTCACTCCATTTTCGCCCAGTGTAGGTGATGGGAGATGGACAACCCTGATAGGAATTGATTGCTTCAACATATTAGTGAGCAAGTCAACAAATCTTTTCTGTAGCTTGTTCCTCAGATGCTTCAAACATAAAATGTACCCATAAGTGAATAAAAAAGACCTCATGATGACATAATTATTGTGAGTTTGCTGTAATATGAGTGACATCATCCTGTAACTGATTACTTTCCCATAACTGCACACTCCGGATATTTTTATTCCTAACTTGGCGAGTCCATTAAAGTTCAAACCCACAGCTGAGATATGCAGGATACCGTGAGTGAGCATGCAGCAGCCTGCCAAACGATCGCCTGAGGTGGGCTCAAGACACGCCTAGTACATATTTCATTACTCTTTAGGGTACAGAGACGCTGAACATTCGAACATGTAGAAAAACAGCAGCTGAGTTTTTCTCAATAGGAAGCGTGCGGGTGGGGAACACTTATCAAAGCAGCTTCTGTCTCATAGTCAGATGGAAAACAGAAAGTAAAATAGATAGATGGATGTTCTTCCAGGTCCATCCCGGCTCTGATATTCCAGATTCACGCTTTACAGTTCATAAACTAACCTGAGCTCTAACCTCTCACTTTCTCATTTCTTCAGGCACTCAGTGGGTTTTAAGCAGCTTGCTGTCACTCTGATTTGTGAGGGTATTTAATTAGAGACCCTGAGAAGTGAGAACACAATTGTTATCCCATATATATATATATATATATATATATATAGAGAGAGAGAGAGAGAGAGAGGGAGGATTTTCTGAGTAGATCCTTACGTAGGAGAGTGCTCAATACTTTTTGGTAGAGCAAATAACAAAAAAAACAAACAAACAAAAATAAATAAATAAAAGGACAGGACAAAGACTCCTGTATAACAATATATATAATATTGTTTTTATGCCTCCGCGTCAGGGATAACAAGGACCAGTGACATGTCTTCGGCTTGTCCATTTGTCCAGTACATTTTTGTGAACATGATATTTTAAGACACCATTTTATTTTTGTTTTTCCACAAACGTCCACCGGGACTCGAAGTATTGATTTGCTTTTGGAGTTCACAGGTCATAGGGGAAGATCACTGTAACCCCATGTGTATCATCTTTGTGAACCTGTTATCCTGAAAATCCTTTAAGGGATTTCCTTCAAAATTTGGCAAGGAAACTGACAAGATTTTGGAGGTCAAAGGTCGTCACTTTCCACACCACATGGAGGTTTAGAACTTTGAATCAAGAATGAACTGAATCAACAAGTTGCGTGACTATCAACCTGGAGATCGCAAGTTCAAATCCAGGTCGATGCCGTAGCCATCCGCAATGCGAGTCCAAGGGAGTTAATTGGCCGAGCTCTCGTGGGAGGGGGAAGGGGGGTGTCATACGCTCCCGTTACTTTAAGTAATCACCAGCCAATCTGTGAGTGCCTAAGCTCATTTGTACAAAAGGGGCAAAGAGTGCTTTCCCTCGGAGTGTGTTACGACGCTTCAATTCGCACAAGCGAAGGGGTTTGGAAAGAGGCGACTGAATGGCGACTGGCTGCATTGCATGTCACTGAGAGGGTGTGTGCATTGTTACACCCCTTTCTGATTGGTGGTGGTCGATTGTTATGGGGAGGAAACACTTGATAATGGAACCAGATACAGCTAAAATTAAGGGAGAAAAAACAGGGAAAGAGAAAAAAAATAATAAACTGATTTAGATTTCATAGGTCAAAGGTCAAGGTTCTTGTGGCCTTACTATGCGGAGGGCTATAACTACCAGGTTATTTATTTGATTTTTTATATATATATATATATATATATATATATATATATATTGAGGATTTTCTGAGTAGATCCTTCCGTAGGAGAGTGCTCAATACTTTTTGGTAGAGCAAATAACAAAAATAAAAGGACAGGACAAAGACTTTCTATTGAAACTCCATTTATCACTACAGATCTGTTTCGAGGGGTGGTGAAACCATCCTCTCTCTTCAGGTGATTATAGAAGAATATAGATTGAAACAGATCTGTAGTCCTGACCTTTTATTTTTATTGTTTTTTTATATATATATATATATATATATATATATATAAAACACTTTCTTGCTGCATTATGTCTCCCGCGGTTATATGGGCAGCCATCGTCTACTGGTTAGGAGCAGCTTTGGGACCCAAAGGTCGCTGGTTTGATTCCCTAACCAGCAAGAAAAATGCGTTGTAGGGATAGAACTGTTCACATCTTCATGGCTGAAGTGCCCTTGAGCAAGGCACCTAACCCCCAACTGCTCTTCAGGCACCCATAATGTGTGGGGTAGCCAATTACTCAAAGTGTGCGCTGACAGTTTACGTACGTGTGTGTGTTCACTTTACATGGGTTGAATACAGAGGCAGTACTCCTCTCCCTTGTGCGATTAATACAGTATAACCAAACAAAAAATCTGGGAAATATTGACCTCTCACGAACTTGTCTGTCTTGTACAGGGAGATTTTTTTTTTTTTAGACATTTTACCTGTACGTTCTTCCCCTGAGCACCAATAACTTCTCCGTAAACATGTCACGTTTATTTAAAACAACAATACCACCAGCCCACATTCTATGCTAAATATTTCACAGAACACATAACCAAGTTTTAAAAAATGCACACGCTTGAGTGGCTTCGTTTACAGATCAACGCTTACAAGTTGACTCCTTTAATTAACTCACCGGCCGTTGTTTCTCAGAACGCCTTGACAACATCCAGGTATTGAATCAACCCGTTTCTGTGATGGAAATTTCCTCCAGGGCTCAGTTAACAAACCGCTCAGCTCATTCACATGAGAGACGTGTCTGGAAAGTAAAGTTTTTCAACACCAAGGTGTTGAGGTCAGTCTGAGGAGATTTTCTTGCTAGTTTATTGCGGTGTATGTCATCAGTACTCCGGGTAGCCCAAGTGTGGCGCTTGCAAATGTATTGGCCACCTGTATTAGTCAAAGGTAGGACCACTTTAGGACCAATAGGAAGTGGTAGGTTTATGTCACTTTTAGATAAAGCTTGCGACTAAAATCGTCTCCTCAACCCTGAATTCAGGAAGTGATGTCACATCAAGTGTGTGTGTGTTATAAAGTTCATTCTTTTTAATCAATCAGCAAGAAAGATCCTGTGTCATTCCATACACCCAATACAGTGTCAAACTCCCAGTTTCTGTTTCTCGCCATGCTTGTGGGAGTTACCTCCAGGTACTGTGGTTTCCGTTACAGGCCACAAACATGAACATAAGGCTACCTGGATGTTCCAAATGATCCATAGGTGTGTGTGTGTATGTGTGTGTGTGTGTTGCTCTGCAATGATCTGGCCAGCTGTTCAGTGTGTACCTCGCCATAGCCCACTGAGTAACGTGTTGGCTGAGTAAGGCTCCAGCTTCCCCATGACTCTCATAGGACTACGTGGTGTTGATGTGGTGAGTGCGTGTGTGCAACTCTTATAAATATTAAATTACACAAGACCGGAGCTGTAGCAGAAGCAGACCTGACGTGCTTTAAAGAGGACCGCTGTAATAACGGTGTTGAATCGCGTTTCACCCTGTAAGAGGTAAAGAGTTAAAGTCCAGGCTTTTGGGGATGGGGTTGTTATTCACATTCACTCAGCCTTGTTTTGTTCTTGTAGGAGTCAGGCGGAAGAAAGCGCGTGCGCGAGAGAGAGAGAGAGTGCGAGTTGTGATGTGCACACTGAACACTGAATGTTTTTGAATATTTTTAGCATCTCCTCTGTGGCTTCATCTCACTCTCGCCTTGATTGAGTCACTATTGAACAGAGCTCAGGATTATGTAAACCTGGCCATCTCTGCACATGTTATGATTGATGCTGTTTAAATGTTTCCTCATCTCGCTGATTAACGCTATCTGTGGTGAACATGTCCTCTGGTTTCGTTGTCCAGGTTCCAGTGCGTCCTCTCCTGGATGGGTGCCAGGCTGTGAGTCAGCATGGCACGGCTCGTCCTCCATCAGCAACAGTAACCGCGCCAGGCGCCACAGCGCCGCCTCCGACAGCGCCGACACAGGCATAGGAACGTCCTGCTCGGACAGCGTGGAAGGTAAGGGGCATCCTAAAGGTCACAGGGTTGCGTTGCGCTGTTTGAATTCGCATGGCAGGAAGGGAATGGAACTCATACCATAGCATATTGAAAACAAGCACTGCTTATGTGATAATTATTTATAAATGATCATAAGACAACATTGAAACGACGGCAAACTACTCACCAGACTCATTAATTGTACTGGGTGGCAGAGCCGCCTGAAAAACATCTCAGCCTACTAGGCAGAGGTGACGTACACTCCTGAACAGCTCACCAAACAACATCAAAGCATCTGTGTGCCTTTGGATTGTGGGTGAAAACCGATGCAAGCAAGGGGGAGAACATGCAAACTTTACACAGAGATACCTGAGCCCGGGACTCAAACCCCGGGCCTGCTTGCTGTGAGGCACAGATGCTAACTACTACTGCTAACAAATATTTATTTGTTATTGATCCTCTTGCTTATTTTTATTTTTATTTACAGTTTCTTTTATTTGCATACACAAAGTGTTAAGTATCGCAATGTTGCTGTGTAGAGTGACTTTTGAATGTTGTTTGTATGTTTAAGTCGGTATTCAATTCATTATTGTTGCCAATTATTGTCATCAATGTAATTGGAGATGTCTGTGTCGACCAAAGTTCAATGAATAAATAAATGGATGGACGGCATGTTTGGTCAGTAACAGTAATGAGAGCAGCTTGGTGTGTGTCACCTTTTTATTTGTTTGTTCTGACCTGTTTACATAACAACAAAAAGAACATCAGTACCATCTCAGATATTCTTTATGGTCATTATAGCTATGTGGGACAATCCGTATTCTCAGTAAGTGTTAGGCTTATATATATATATATATATATATATATATATATATATATATATTTGTATTTCCAGTCCAGCACCTCTGAGCCCTCTAATCCTGTTAGTATAAGAACACTATTACTGTAAGTGCCCACACAGCACGCTCACTTCCACCATGTCACACACTGCAGACTGGGCTATACCGGAATTACTGTAATGTTAACCAAAAAAGGGGGGCACGGTGGCATAGTGGTCAGCAAGTCAGCCTTACAGCAAGGTCTTGGGTTTGAATCGTAGGTTTTGGCATTTCTGTACGGAGTTTGCATGTTCTCCTCATGTTTGTGTGGATTTCTTCCAAGTTTTCCCACTTCCTCCAAAGCTGCTTTGCACTAAATGTGTGTTTATATGTTTTTCCTGATCCATAACATAGAACCTTAAGTTTTCACGAGAATGATGAAATTATGAATAATTGTTCTGTCAGAAGCCAGTTCGTGTATGCAGCATCTTTATCCGACGGTGGTTTTTCTTTGGAACGATGATGTTTTTAAAGGAAGGTCCTGGAACAAGGCACTTTGGCCAAGTATGTGTTGGATTGCTTGAAGGAATGGTTTTAAATAGGCCAAATCATGATTCATATAATTGAAATGCATTAAATAACGGCCTGAAAACATAGCATGATCTCAAAGCATTACAAATATTTGCCTTAACATTTACTCCCACTTGCTGTTTTTGGACAGCCACAAGATTTCTGGATGGACTTCAGGGATTATGATGTCACAGCTGTGGTCGTGTTTTTGTACCTGGAGATTTTAGAGGGTAGCACTGAGGTGTGGTCTCATAAAAATGTACACTTTGAGGTCTGGTGAGGTCAGAAGCTTTTTAACGGTCTCTTTTCATATATCTGCATCTTCTTGTAGACAAACATCAAAGCAGATGTTCTTTTTTGCATCCAAATTACGAAGTCTGACCGACCGAAAGGCATGACCGGCAGACAACAAGCTTAAAATTTGGATGAGATATGCTTGTGTGAGATTGATGAACGGATTGGATCAGTGATGAGTGTTATAGTTACTGCTGTGATATTTGGTGGTTTGCTAGGAGCTGTTTCCGTGTTAAGTTCTCTATTTGCCAGGCAATCTTTTCGTCCCTGTCCTCATCTGACCATGAGCTGTAGGTGGTGATTCCGAGAATAAGGTCTTGAGTACAGGTGATGGTAAAGTAGGTTACCCTGTGGTGTATTTTGGTCTGAGACACTCAACAATATATAGCCAAGCCAATCAAGAAGTTCCACGTGAGTTGGTTTCAGCGTCTTACAAGGATGCTTTTTGCTCAGTTTCAGCTGGAGCACTACCAGGCATGTACCATGACCGGAGGTAAAGTAAAGGTAAAGTCCGTTGGGCTTTTTACACTCGAGCTATAGTGGCTCATCAGGCCGGTGCTTATCCCCGGTTTCCGTAGCGTGAAGCGACTAGGAGTTCAACTCCTCCTGGATGGGACGCTAGTCCATCACAGGTTACCTTCCCAGTATATTTTTACTGGTACCCATTTATGCTGCTGGGTGAACAGAGGCACGCATGTAGTTGAGACCTTGCCCAGGGGTCTTAGCACAGTGGGGGTTAACTGGGATTTGAACACACAACCTCCTGATCATGAGCACAGCACCCTAACCACTACACCACCAGCCCCACACCATGACAGGATGCCCTGAGGTAAACCCTGGTCGTGCTTCAGAATTTGTATCTTACTGTTAGCTTGGAAATAACAAGGGATCTTCCGCAAGGAGCGTCAAGGTTGGGCCAGACCGTCATAACGAGTTGCTGCTATGACCCAATTGAGAAACTGAATGAAGATTGATTACACTTCTGCATAATAGTAATTTTACCATATTTGAAAATTTGTGTTGCTCCATCAAACATTATTGTTCTTGTTTGCGAGATGATGACTGAGCATCAGGGTGGGTCTTAGTTTCAGCTGTACTCACTGTACTCCGTGTTTACCCAAGAGAGAGCTGGTTACTATAGGAACTTTCCTAAGTTCATCACAACAGATGCAGTTGTGAGGTTTTAATTAGTGCTGGATGCATTGAGGGATTTGAACAATGCATCCCATAAAGCATTGTGTCCCAACCAGTATGAGTCGTGTGCTTGTCTGGATCTCATCTTGTCCTCGCTCAGCTCATTCCCTCAACTGCTAATGTCAACATCGACATTCATCGTGGCACATGGACTCTGATAGCTTTACCATCCAGAGTCAATTAATCGGTCACCGATTCTGCAAAGAGCCAGGAATAAAGTCACGTGCAGCTCCTAGGGCTGTGGCCTAGATTTCGGTGGTTGTGCTTCTGACCAGAGATGATCCAGAATCGCTTGTATCTGTGTTTGTGCAAGTGTTTCAGCCCATCATACTCTATGATCCATCGCTAAAACAGATGACTAGCTTCAGAGATGTAGTAGATTTTCAATAAAGATGTCTTGAAAGGCTGTGTCGGAAGCTGGGTCATGATGTTACTGGACGATGCCGAAACCCTCCAGAAGCAAAGAAACAGGGAATGTCATTAGTCATCTCTGGTTACAGACATCTCTAGGCTGAGGAGATTTAGGACGGAGTGCTGAAGTAGGTCAGATTATTTTGCCCAAGGGATGGGTTCAAATAATAAACTCTCTTTAAATCAGAATTAAGTAATATATGCATGTGATCCATGCAGCTGTCAGGATTAAATTAATAAAACACTTTTCTGTGGTTTATAAAATCACCGCTGGCTCATTTTTCTTCTCCAGGCCTATCTTGGCAAATGAAGGCCAACAAGCTAAATATATACAGTACAGCAGGACCATTTACACCTGATCCTTACCATGAATCACCACCAGATCAGTAATCTTTCCAGCAAAGATCTACGTTTTAATTTTCTCATTTTGTCTCACTTGAAATGATGGATCATCTCACAAACATGACCATTCTGTTGTCTTGGAGAACTCGTGCACATGTACTTTAATTTAATGAAACCGAAAATTGGAAAGAAAGACACCTCCAGTTTTAAACGTGTAAACAACTCAAAAGGAGTAGTTCCTTCCAAAACATAGTTTCTTTGAAGTGTCCTGGACACTGTGTCTGATGTTGCACATGGTATTTAATAAGAAGCCTCATTCTTTAATTCTCAGCCTGTTCTGCTGTTGAAGATTATATCTTTCCTCCAGAAGGAATTCGGTATCCAGTGGCTGCAATTCACACAAAAAGGAACGATATTTTGGGAGCTACCACATAATCACTACCCTTAGGGTTACGAGTGAATTGGTCCCTAGCAAACTCTTGTACAGCCTGGCGTTAGCAGCCTTCAAGAACATGTGCCAGTTTCCACTTCCATTACGTGTTTTCTTTTCTGTTCAGTTTATGCCGAAGGTGATTTTTCTCCTTAAGAGAGTTAAGTAATGAGACAACGACCTCATTCCAGTTTGTTAGAAGCCTGGGGATGTGTCCTGCATAGATGTCACTCCAGTGCGTTCAGTGTTCTGTCAAATCTCTGTGATACAAGAAAGATGGAGGATCCCTTTGTCCCAAAACAACTGGAAGGAAAACGCCAGTGAGCTCCAGAAGAAAAACATTTCTGAAATATCGGTCAGCCGAGCTAGAAATCTGATATCTCATTGGGTCTAGCTTGTCAGATGCAGGATGTTCTGAGATCAGTGGGTGATGTTTTGAAGACAGAGAAGAGTTCTAAGACTTGCTAATAAAGTGTGAGGTCATGACAACCTTTAAAGCAGTTGCATTTACATTTACATTATAGAAGGTTCTGGGTTCAAGTCCCAGCCTTAGCAAGGGCATTTCTGTGTGGACTTTGAATGCTTTGCCCACGCATAGGTTTCCTTTGGAGACCCCAGTTTCTTCCTACCACTCAAAGCCATGCCTCTTCGGCTAATTCACTGTTCCAAATTGCCCCGAGTGCGAATGGTTGTGTGTATGTCAGCCCTGTGATGGTCTGGTGAGCTGTTCAGGATGTACTCTGCCATCCCCCATTGTTATTTGAGATTGGCTCCAGCCACCCCGTGACTCTGGCAGGATTATTCGGTTGGGCAAATGAATGAGGGTATAAATGGAAGAGTCCTCTCTAAAGACAGGAGTCTGCCACTTCAAGCCATGTTTCATCTTGTCATGATATATATATTTTTTTTTACATCTTCTAAATTAGCTGTCTGGGTGACCTAGAACAAGGCACAGGAATTTCCTTTAGATTTGAACCAGGTCGCCTGCTAACCCAACACACTAATTATATCAATTATATCATCGTGGCAAGAGTAGCGTCCTCATAGTTACGATTGGGTGTTTCTGGCTCTATTTGGCATTCCTGAATAACACAGATATCTGTTACAACCTGGTGTGCGTTTGATGGGTGGGCACGGGAGTAAATTGGTGTGTTCAAATACACAGCTGCTGTGGAGTCCTTGCTGTGCTAAAAAAAAAAACAACCCCCCCCCCCCACACACACACACACACACACACACACACTCATAAACACATACTATTTACCACAGCACATTTACATTAGGATGCCTGAGCCATGTCTTACTCATCTTTGGTCGACTGAAAGAACTGTTTCAACGTTTCTCCACCACCAACTGATGCAATAGGGGTCGGGTTCAAGGCATCATCAGGGTATCGGCTTGCACTGCTAGAATCACCGGTGATGAAAGGCAACCCAAGCCACATGACTTATTAGCCAGGAACATGAATAGAGGCGATCAGCAACCCCCGAGAAAGCATGCCAAAGAAGCTCCTAAAGCACACTATAAATACTGCTTCTCAGAAGAGAGCCAGAACTCATTACATATATTTCTTCTCGGAAGTTGTGGAAATCCCAGTACTAGTGTTTACAGGCTTGACTCTTAGGTGACAGGAAGCTTGTACGTGACGCGCCATGGCCTTGTTGACAAGTAACTAAAATTTGCTGACTTTCTTTTGGTTTCATGTACGATTTGTTCATCACCCCCTGGTAAGTCCAGGCTACATCACTTTAGTGAAGAGGCTAGGCTAAATCGGGTTGTGTCAGGATCATGCTATCTAAACCCCAGACCATTAGCTAATGTCCTCTCCCAAGAGGACCATCTCCAAGAGACCTTCCCCCCCCCCAGAATGAAATTTGGGGTCCATTAAACAATACATAGTCATATTAGTTGGTTGGCAGTCACTTGTTAGCATCAGGCAGGAGATTTCGTTAGGCCAAGATTGAAGGAGGTGTAATTTGGGTTTGTCCTCCTGTGCCCCCTCGCTCATAACTCCCATGGAACATATTGACACACCAGCTGCTCTACCTCTTCTAATGGTGGGGGTTCTAAGCTTTGAATTAGGAGTGGCTTAGTGGTTAGTCAGTGTTTCCACCTCTCAGGTTAAAGGGATTATATTCACTATATCAATAGCATCTAGAAATTTTCTAGTCAATTGAAGTTTCCAAAAGCATCAGCACTTTCCAAATTTCCTGCTTTTATTTCTGTAACATTGAGGTGAGGTCGCTACCCCGTAGCGATGCTTCGATACCATTTACTCCAGGCATATTTTTGTCTTGTTCTTCCCTTCCTGTGCATCCATGGATCGGTTCGGGCTGATCATCACTCGCACATGAGCTTTTGCTGATCTGTGCATTTGCCTCCGTTGAGTGACGATTGCCCTTGAAGCTATCACTATTTTCATTAGGGGTTCTAATCAGTGACTGAGTGTTTATGCATAGATTTTTAACCACCTATACCCTCATTTTGTTGTCAATTTTTGATTAATTTGAAAATGAATTATGTGTACATGTCCCAAAAGTTCTCCTTTTTATTGCTCTTCATATTGTTCATATTATCTCCAGCTTATAAGCTTCAGAGCAGATCTCTATTTCATTTGTGCTGGTATGAGACAGGAAGTACACACAGATCAGGGTATGTATAGCTCAAGAGTCCATGCCGGAGTATCCCGTATGATGAAAAGACATTTGAAGGAGTATGCTGTGGATTTGAAGTCAGATTTGGAGCTTTGAGATCTTTAAATACAGAACCTGATAGTCCAGTAGGACTGGAAGCTCTGGACTAATCTGTTTACTGGTAGTTTTTCCTGATTGGTGGACCTTGTGTCAAATAGTTTAACACATTGGCATACTGCAAAGGTACAGTAACCGAAGATCTGTTGTTGTTTGTGGTAGCACTCTGGTAATTTTAAAGCTGTTCATAACTCTGGTTATTACACCACCACCTCTCCCCCAAACCCCCAAAAATGAAGCAGACTCTTACAATGCCTCTTGAAGCTCATAAAGAGTAGGAGATGAGCTTCTTACTTGAACGATACCGCATGGAAAAATATCCAGCTTGCTGATTCCACTTGGAGCAGAGCGACGTGTACGCTGTGCATCCAGCGCTGACTCCTTAACGAGGTGCTAACTAAACTTTTGTAAACACATGCTCGGATACAAATGGTGTGGGTGTGTATGGGGAGATGTTATTAGACATTTGTTTTTCACCCTCTGTGACGGGTCCGTGTTGAAAGCAGGCATGTTCGGGTATTGCGGTTCATCGAGTTGCGAGATCGGGTCACACTGAGAGAGTTTGATCAGTCTGTGCAGAGTGTGGTCGCATTGTCGAAGAGGAGACGGTGGATTTGTGGAATCAGCTGGGTGGTCGATGTTGGCTGATACCAGACTAGAGCTGGTGATTTGGTAAAATTACTGTCATTGATAATGAAATATATATCAGTGTAAATAAATTTAATTACCAGTACCAGCCTTTGTAAGTTTGGAATCATTTGCCTGGCATCCGTGTGTAAAGTTATATTGAGGGGAATATTGACACCTGATGACATTTATAGAGCAAAGGTGAAGTACGAATAATGTAAAGAAGAGTAAAAAAAAAATTGTGAAGCAGAGATGCTTCGTCCATCCTGAAATTGATAAGCGTAAACACTCGATCATTTTTCAGTCGGGGCGGATTCTGATTCAGTTCTGTATTATGAATCATATATCAACATTTTTTTTTTCTT
Source organism: Plotosus lineatus (assembly GCA_024760905.1). Lineage (NCBI taxonomy): Eukaryota > Metazoa > Chordata > Actinopteri > Siluriformes > Plotosidae > Plotosus > Plotosus lineatus. The sequence goes on along the minus strand of CM045751.1, from coordinate 4,158,129 downwards.
TTCACATTTCCAAGCAGCATAGCATCCCGTGTGGTAGAAGCAAATTATTTTGCCACTGTGTGTAAATAACTATACACAAACCTTTTTCAAACATGGTTTAGGGCTTTCAAATTGCAGTATAATGAAAAGTTGGAAAAAATTGTAACATCGATCTGGGATATTTATCAAAGCGCGATCCTTACAGAATCACAAAACAAACTCGAATCAGTACCCGGATATCATGATGATATATTGGTTGGTCCCTGGTGATTCATATCCCAAAGTGTAGTTTAACATTGTCCAACGACTGTTGATTATTTATTAATTATTGTTGATTATTGTCCAACTCTTGGAGTTGGTTTCCAAATTCCCATTCATTATTTTCCAGTTCTTATTGATCATTATCTGGTTTTCACTGATCACCTTTCCAATTCGTGATCTGAGACAACACAGTTGTGAGGTGAAATATGTGAAAAATGTTAGAAGTCTAAGACCGTGTGTGTGTGTGTGTGTTCATCTAGAATCACAAAAATGAGTTTAGTTTAGAAGCATTTGGAAGTTGAAGCTCTTAAAATTTGTTTCTAAATCAATTGATTGACCGTCACATAACCATCATGGACTCTAAAATAGACTGATTTCCAAACTGCTTATGGTGGAGGGAAGGCTGGAGCGAACAGTGTGTCGAGGAGGGCTGCACCCCGCACAGCTCGCCAGACCATCGCAATACACACACAAGCATGTACAATCACACATGGGGCAATTTGTACAGCCAGTTGGCCTGACATGCATGTCTTCGGACTGTCGGAGGAAACCGGAGTGAGTACATGGAGGAAACCCACGCAAGCACAGGGAGAACATGCAAATTTCACAGAAATTTGGTCAAGTTCGGGACTCGGACCCAGGACCACCTGACTGCAAGGCGGACATGCTTACTATAACACTACCAAATTGTTTATACTGTAGTTATAGAAAAATGTCTTTATTTTTATTAATATGTACGTGTATTTAGTGTGCAACAGTCAGTAGAGTCACCTGCTGATTCACAATTTTAATGTCTTTACCAATTCAAGCCATCCTGGATAAGAAACTAAATAAATGAGCGGAGCTGAAATGACTTCCACGGCTAATCCTCTCTGTCTGTGACCTTGAGCATTAAGTTACTTTCAGCCTCTTCATGCTTGCTAAAGCACTTTATACTCATCTGTTCCATATGTTCCTCAGGATCAGTTCAGCCATAAAAACGGGTCGTGTACTAGAGTTCTCTTCATGTTCAGAGTCTCGCATCTGTTCAGGAATCGACCGAGTGCTGTTCCAGCTCCGGTTATTAGCTTTGTGAAGCCAGACATTAGTCTGAGGGTTGTGCATTAGGTTATCATGACACACACCATTTCTGGGAGGGGCAAACAGACAATGCTGGACTTCAGCCTAAAACTTTTAACGGAGGCCTTGGATTGATGATCATGTCTTTCCGACTGCCTGACCACTACGTGTGTGAACGTGTATGAGTGAGTGATGTGACAAAGGGCCACAAGAGTGGCATGTAGTAATTGATATTGTAGTAAGATGTAGTAATTCGCACATCCGCCTCACAGCGACAGGGTCTCGGGTTTGAGTCGCGGGCTCGACGAGAGTGTTTCAGTGTGTAGTTTGCGTATTCTGTTGCATTTGTGTGGGTTTTCTCCACACACTCGGGTTTCCTCCCAGCAGTCCAAAAACATACACCTTATGCTAATTGGCTTTTCTAAACTGCCCCGAGGTAGAGATAAGATGGGCTCCTGCCTTCCTGTGATCCCAGTAGGATTAAGGAACATGGAAAATAATTAAATAAATGAACTTTGAGACAAAAAAAAAATGGGGGGGGGGGGGGTGTTAGTATCTTTTTTGGACCTTCAACAAGATAAAAAGCAACACCGATATTGATATCCTGTGAGTATTAGTGAACTGCTGTGGTGTTCGAGGAATGAAACCCTCGGGGACGTGCTACAGTAACCGAACCTCATCACACCATCCTGTCATTGATTATTAATGAAGCAATTATACTTTATTTCCTTCATTCACATCGCCTAGATGTGACTTCCTGATGATGTGAACACATGTGCATGCGCTAGCGAGACGATTGATCTCATACCACACTTCCATCCTCTTCTCATCCTTCCATCACCGGCTTTTTAAAGCTGCCCTAGTGTTCCATCTCTGTATTGATCCACATCCATATTCTGCTCTGACCGGAGCTCTGACTGTCCAACATCCTCCATTTATCTCCGATTACATCCTTTTAATCGCCCCACTCCGCTCCAACAGGATAGTGGTCTGAGATCCAATAATACAGCCCAGTTCCCCATTTATAACCATGAAGGAGACCCGGATCCATCTAGTGATGTCTTCTCATTCATCCGCTGCCTTCCTTCACTCCAAGTTTCATTCATGAGTCCAGACTCGCGTAGCAGCAGCACTTCACTCAGAAAGCTTAACACAGCCGCCTCAACGAGGGAAAGATGATACAGAGGGTTGTATAGTGAACGTTGCGTCTTCATGTCAGAAAGATGGAGAGAGGAAAGAAGGAAACGGGGTGCGAGTCAGGGCCAAGAAGATTTTAAAAATATCTTCCCAGCATACTAGCTCAAGCTTTTCATTCACACTCATCTCTCTCACTCCTCGTTTTTTTACTTTTCATTTATTTTACCTTTTTTTACATTGTGTCTTTCTCATTTAGATTTTTCATTTTATTTATACTTTCGAAGTAACATTGGCAGGAGTCCATCCCAGCCACCTCCAGACGAAGTTGAAGTACACCCTGAACAGCATGCCTGTCCAATTTAGGGCGAATACTTTACACATGCATTAAAGTGGTGCTCCAATAGACACATGTCAATATTCCTATAGAAACGTGTTAATACCGTGTCAGTGCTTTTAGAGAGACATATTAAAGACGTGTCAGTGTTCTATGGGTGGGGCCGATGGTGTAGTGGTTAGGGTCTTGTGCCCATGATCGGGAGGTTGTGTGTTCGAATGCCAGTTAGGCCCCCACCCCACCCCGTGCTAAGACGCCTGTGCAAGGTTTTAACCACAAGTGTGCCTCTGTTCACCCAGCAGTATAAATGGGTACCAGTAAAAATATCCTGGGAAGGTAAGCTGCGATGGACTGGTGTCCCATCCAGGAGGAGTTGAACTCATAGTCACTTCACGGTACTGAAACCGGGGATAAGCACCGGCCTGATGAGCCACTATGGCTCATGTGTAAAAAGCCCCCCCCCCCCCGCGCAACACTTTGTGCTCTGATAGGTGCGTATTAAACATGTGTCAGTGCTCCTACACGGACGTATTAAAGATGTGTCAGTGCTACGATAGGAACATGTTAAAGACGCATCAGTGCTCTTATAGAGACGTATTAAAGACATGTCATTGTACCAGAGTGTAATTGTACGTTTCAACAGAAAAGTTGGTTTGATTTGTCAGAAGTCACCTTCACCACCGTTCTCTCTGCTCCAGTTTCACCACACTCACACACTCTGCTCCGGTTTCTCTGGTTCTCCAGCTTCAAATGACAAATTCTCCAAGGATCCGGGGAGATTCCTTCACTGTTAGAATAAAGCTATTGATTTTGGAGAGTTAGTGCATGGCTTTGCGGTACAGATTAAAGTCTGTTCCTGGATGTTCCTGCAGTCGATGCAAATTGTTTCTGGCTTCAAAAAATAGAGACTTGCTTCTTGGTGCAATGGATTCTCGGAAGGGTGAACCTGCACTTTTTAATTATGAGCGTCAGTAGGTCATGTGCCTGCTGCAAAGGGCGGAATTATTATTCTCAGCTTTGTTTTAATTTTACTTTTTCTTTGCTTAATTTCACGTGTATTTCCCCCTTCATTCCTCACTGTCCTTGAAAGTGTTGCTGGAACAGTGTTACAGTGAATATTACTGAAGGATCCATCAGTACAGCAGTAGATCACAGTGCGGATTGGCCAAAATGTTTCTTTACTTTTGCATCAGACACTCGGGGCCTGTGGTTTGTGGTGTCTAAGTGATGTAATGCCGTTAAAGCACATGTGATGTTGTTCATTATTCCATCTGTGGGTTTAAACTACGTGTTTTGATCCTAATTTGAATTCAATCATTGGAATCATGGCGCTCCTGTCTGTCCAGTTCTTGGTGCAGTACTCGGACCCCTCGCGAGGATGAACGCATCTCCGCTGGTCTCTTCAGCGCCACATAGAAATGGAGACCGTGACATTCAAGAATTAGTTTTGAGTACATGTGGAAAGAGAAGTTAGAGGTGTGTGTGTGTGGTCACCTCTGTACAAGCAATTTTGATTGCTTAACAGTACATGGCAGGAGATCACATTTCCTGATGGCGTGTGTCACATCACACAAGGCGTCATCCATCTATGTGGTGTGACATGATATACCCCATGGCTTTAATCCTCTCTAACATCTAAACACCTTAAATAAAAATAATAGAGAATATATATATATATATATATATATATATATATATATAAATACTTTAATTGATGTAATGGCGTTTCTATTCACGTCGGTGTAACCGGGCTGAGTTCCGCAGAGGAAAATAACACCGGTGTGACCTTCTATATCATTTGGTCACTGATCTCTTGTTATGTAACCAAGCTCGCGTGTTGAGACACTAAAATAAACATCTATGGATGTGATTGGCTGAGGTGCAAGAAAGGAGAGTTGGCTCTGGACCAGTATGGTTATTTAGTGCTGTCCTGTTGATGTTGCTGTACTGCACCGTGTGTGTGGTGTGTTCGTCTACGTATGTAGTATTTCATTGATGGGGTACAGACATAGACTCTAAACACAAAGTGGTGAATGTCACGTACTGAAAAACAAACACAAGATGAAACATGTATGAATTCCTGCAGCGCTTTTCTCCACAAGTTGTAAACAAGGAAGTGAAAATAGTCAAAATATATTGACTCTGGGCAAAGGCACTGTCCACCCTGAACAGCTCACCGGCCCACTGCAGGGTAACGCAGACAAAACCATTCGTTTTCACACAAGGGCAATCAAGAGCTTAAAAAAGATCCCAGTTAAACCACAAGTGTTCCTCTCTCGTTGGGGGGGGTGTTTGTTGTAGTTTTTTGTGCAAACACAGCTGTGAGACTCACATCGCTTTCACCATCAAGGTGCCCCACCTGTAGGTCATCGACAGCCGATTCGCTGCTGCATAACAAATGCAAATGAGATCAAACTCCTGGATAAGGATCAGAGATCCACAGTAATCTGCTCCATATCACTTACAAATGTATTTCTTTTGTTTGTGATTGCAGTGTGTGTGTGGTTTCTCTTGAGCACATGCTCGCTCATTTCCCCAGCTGTTCGCCAGCTGCCCTGTGAGTCCCGAACTGTAACAAAGGGCCGCATTGTTCAAGAGCGCTTTCATCCCTTCGAGGTAATGGTACACAGTAGGCGGAGTCTCGTAAGTGTGAAAGTAATTTCCCGAAGACAACATGGAGATTATAAAGGCATGAACAGTGTTGTATCTTTAATAGTGAAGTGTTTGTATGTACAGGGTGCACGAGTTCCCAGGTTATTGTAGCAACAGGTCTGAGAAGGCCGTGAGTTGGATTTCAGGATTATATATGTTTATACACTGATAATACAGCATTAATGAACAGGAATACAGTTCCACCTAGAGGAAAATCCAAGCCATTAAATCAGGAATGGATTGCCGCTGGGAGCGATTAGTTTCGCTTTTGGTCTGGCTTTATCTGGGGCGGGTGTGAGATGTGAATCTGGGAAACACCTTAAATACAAGCTGGAACAGATGAAGTGGTGGATTATGGATGATTTCAGTATGGTTGGAGTTTGTGTGAATGCATGTGCAATGGCTGTGGTACGTACGTGTGTGTGAGTAGTGCCTTTTCTTGACAACACCTATAAAGCCCATCAGTTCTGTAGTCGCTCGTTTGTTTATAAAAAGTTTTCTGGGAGTAATTATAAAGGGGATATTTTTGCATTTATACAAGTCCAGGGATCCCTCACTTTCCACGGTTAATTGGGACCGAGACCCCCTCGCGACCGCCAAATTTCACGAAGTAGGATCGACACCCCCCCCCCCTTCCCATCTGATGGATACGTACATGCATATATATATAATAAAAGGACAGGACAAAGACTTTCTATTGAAACTCCATTTATCATTATAGATCTGTTTCGAGGGGTGGTGAAACCATCCTCTCTCTTCAGGTGATTATAGAGGATATATATATATCAATAAATACATATTCAATGCTATAAATGCTTATATTAACAACTAAACATTCAAAAATGAGGCATAAGATGTAAATAAAATATAAATACAGACACATACAGATGTGCACCTCACATAAAAATGTAAGTAGTTTTGATGGGGGTTTTTGGGTTGTTTTTTGTTTTCGTTTGTTTAGGATTTTTTTTTTTTTTTTGGCATAATTGGCCTTGTTTTGTGGCATAATTGGCCTTGTTTTGTTTTCCTCAACTTTTCCCCTGTTCTTCCTTAATTTCCTGATTTTTTTTTTTTTTTTTTAATTCGATGAATATATGTAATAATGAACTGAAGCCACATGAATTGAAGTAGCGAGGGATCCCTGTATTTCATTATTTCATGACAGTCGCTGTAAGATTTAGTCATTTACTGGCTTACAAACTTATAAGCAAGCCAGGTGAGAACCTTGTTTTTTTAATCTGTTCATTTAAAAACATCAATTTTTACATTAAAATTTTGTTTGTTTGTTTTCCTAAGATGTTCCTCAAAGTTTTTCATCAGCTTTTAAAGGTACAGTGTAAGATTTCATGTTATCTAGTGGCATCTAGTGGTGAGGTTGCAGATTGCAGCCTGGAGGAAAATGGAGGCCTTCATGAGACGGGACCCTGTCACTCATTCATTTGCCAGGCTGCTTAATCCCTCTCAAATCGCGTCAAGGCTAGAGCCTTTCCTGAACATCTTGACAAGACTAATCACAGGACAACACGAACACAACCAGTCACACTCATATTCACACCCAGCGGCAACCTGGAACAGCCAGTCAGCACAATAGTCTCATATATATCGGAGATTTTATAATGTTTTAGATCTTACCATTCATGTTTATTATGATGTTATATATTATAAATGTTACACTTAAGTGTAAACTATTCTTAAAAATTTGAAAAGTATGTGCAGAAAACGAGTTGGACGTTGCTGAAAAGGTGTCAATTTGAGACCCCGAATCCTGAGATGACTGAACAACTCCATTGCACACCCTGTCACTCTGTAATCGATAATGTTCCACAGAGGGTTGATGTCACAGCTCTCATGATAATAAGTGTAATAACCAAGACTTGATTTTAGCCTGAGATTTAACATCTGTGCATCTTTTTTTTTTATCCACCCAGACCACTCCAGTTCGAGCGGTACGCTGTCTTTCCAGCCCCTCCGCTTGCAGGGCTCCATCCCCACTGCGCATGTCATGCCGTCTCCGTCCACCTCCAAGCTCAGTGCCCAGTCGGTGCCCGGCAGCCCGTGGAACAGCAGCCAGCTCTCCTCTCCCGTCTCCAGCCCTCTGGACATGAAGGACCCTCGCCCGGTGCGTCGCTGGTCCTCCCTCACCCGCCTGAGCGGCCTGGAGAAAAACGGCAGGCCATCGTGTCACCCAGATGCCCACGGCTCACTGGACCGCAGCCTACTCCATGCCCGGGCCGACTCGTCTCCACTAAAGCCAAGCACGCTGGACCTGAGCTACAGTGCCTTACCCGAGAGCAGAACCACTTTGATGAAGCCCAGGGTGCACTCGCCGGGACATCAGGCTGTCGGAGGGTCACCCATCCAGCCCAGCGTGAGGACTCAGATGTGGCTGAGCGAGCAGATGGAGTTCAGACCCGAAGGCATAAGTACGTGGTTGAGCGATCAGCAGCAGCGAGACAGGATGAGGCAGGAAGCCGAGCTCTCGCAGGTAAGATTCTACCGAGCAAGAGTCAGCAGTCTTCGAGTAGTAAAGATACACAGGACAGACAGACAGACAGAGAGAGAGAGAGAGAGAGAGAGAGAGAGAACTGACTGCTCATGCAAACATGGCTAGAATGATCTAAAAGGGTCAAACACTTGCTTATAGCAATAGTGAAGGGTGTGCTGCCCTCTAGTGGACAGGACCATCAGTGCATCAGACTTTCTTTACAAGCAGAAACTCCTAAAAACTACAAAAAAAAAATCAGTTTAATATTTATATAATTACAGCCTGACTGTTTATTTGGGTTTTTAATTTAATACAAGGAGCTTGGTAGATAAAACAGGTCTGAGATTAATACCAAGAGAACCGTGATACATTATCAAAAAGACTCATAAAGACGAGCAGTCAGCATGGTCATCAGTACAGGAAGTTTATTTTCAGTATAGTTCATGTCCACCTGTATTATAGCCTCCCTGTTTTTTTTTTTTTTCTTCTAAATCACACACGTGAATGTGTAAGAAAACCACGATTACATTTCTGCAGAAACTGTACAAATCGAGCAGTGGAGCTTCAAGTGGAACAGCAGTGTTTCAGGAGATAAGAAGGTGGTGATTGGGTGTGTAGTCAGACCCGTTGGTTTTTGTTGTCGGTAACGTTGGACACCACTTTGCACTCAATAGTGAACTTTCTTTATGATTCAGAGACACATCATGGCCTTGGTTGTCAGATCAGAGATCATCAGTTTTTGTCTTGGAGTCTCGGGGTGACGTGGTGAAAATATTGAATCGCAAGATACGTTTCGTGATATTTTGGTTGGTAAACTGCTTTAAAAAAGGCAGTAATGATGTACAGGGCCGGGCAATATGACAAAAGTATTGATATCATGGTCAATTATGTTGCAGTAATTTTTCTGGTATCACACATTTTTCTAAATGTATTATTTTTTAAATCAATTTGTTGTCGTTATAATTGATGTAAGTTTATTTTACAACATTTATTTTACTGTCTTTTGTGTAGCCACAAAATAAAATATTTTAGAAACTAAAATAAAATATTGTAGAACTCTATAATGAATGGTGGCATGATGGTGGGGCACCCCTGCCTCTCAGCAAGACGGCTCTGGGTTGAGGCTCGGCAAGGGCGGTTATGTGAAGTTCCGTGTGCATGTTCTCGCTGTGGCTTCTTTCAGGTACTTCGGTTTCCTCCTTCAGTCCAAAGACATGCACATTATACGAACTGGCTATTCCAAATTGCACTTGAGTTTGTGTGTTTGTGTGTGTGTTGACCATGTGATTGTCTAGTGCAGTGGTTCTTAACCTGTGGGAAATTCTCCACCAGTGGGGAATGGCGGAGTTGTCAAGTGGGAAATGACCAGTCGGACAGAAGAACCACTGCTTCAAAATTTGCTGACTTACTATACGTGTAGATTCCACAGACCTATATATCATGGTTCGCCTCTATTTTGCATTAAGCCTAATGGTCGTGGAGATTTTTGAGGGAGCCCTTGTTAATATTAGTTTAATATTTAGCAACAGTTGCGGCTGTGACTGAGCTTATCCATGAACCATTTGCTCGTTGGTACAGCAAGTTAAAGAACCATATCTTTATTGGACAGTCCCAGGCTATATAATGTCAGAAGTGCTGAAAACCGATCATTCTCTCGATTGAGATCCTCCGAGTGCGCGGTTTCACGTTTTTGGAGGGGCGTAATGAGCAGCTGCCACAGTGTGTCACAAGTAAAGCGTATATTTACGTACTAAACACTGCATGGGTTAAAATCGAATTTGTCAAAGACCAATGTGGTGGGAAATGGAGAGTTGGCTCACTAAAAAGTGGGGAATTAGAGAAAAAAGGTTCAGAACCCCTGATCTACTGGGCTGTTCAGGGTGTACCCAGCCTTCAGCCCGTGTCGGCTGAGATAGGCTTCAGCCTCCCTTAAGCAGTTTAGCGAATGAACTGTGATGTGAGATTATTGTTGCTGGTTATTTATTAGTATGTTTATTTTTAGCATTTTTTTTTTATTTTTGTCATATTGCCCTCCCTTGTTTTAGTGACATTTTGTTTGAGGTCCAAGACAAATTAAACACTTTCAAAACACACAACACATGAGCTGTTTTTTTAAGCCATGAGAAACATTTGAGCTTTACTGTCCCATTTCTGATGAATTGAATCAAGAAGAGAAGTTTTGTGGAACCTCCCCACACTAATATACTTGGTAGTGCACATGTTTGATCACCATATCAAACCAACAGTGAAGCCAAGTATCAGCTTGTATCATATAATAGTGTAGTGTGAGGTTGATATGAAGTTTAAAAAACAAACAAAAAAAAAACTGGAGACATGGCGATTAATTCCTCTTCTTTTTTTTTTTAACTCACTGCAATATAAACATCACCACTAGATGGTACTAGCGAGTAAGAAGCTGCTTTACTCACTTGCAGGTTTTAGCTGGTATCTGGAGGGATAAGATTTTCAGTCTGTTCGATGATGTCTGTTAAATGAAGCCTGATATAACCAATTGTACTGACCTCTATGATAAACTCTGGTGTTAATTCATATAGCTGCTCTATTTGTCACATGATCACCACAGATAGTGCATGTAAACTGTAGCTGTTTGTGTTTGGAACCAAAGAATTTCTCTCAAAAAAAAACAAAAAACAAAGCGTCGCTTATCCAGAAGATTTTCTTCAAGAGTGATCGATCGGCAGCCAATCATGGGTGTCTGTGCGCTCATTCGTACGAGGGGGCGGATAGAGGGAACGGTGTAGAATCGATCAAGGTACAAATGAATCGTTTTTTTTGTTTACCTCCACCAAATAGAGACTCTGTCCTTCCTTGGTGGGGGTTTGCACTCTCTGCTTTTTGTGTTAATGATATTTTAAACCTGGGGTTATTTCTATTGGTTTTTTATACAAGGCAATGTGAATTATTCTCAAACACACACACACACACACACACAGTTTCTTAACCTTACTTGTGTTACTTATTGAGAGACAAAAATGGAAAGTATTTGCTGTTAGTCATGGCATTAGTCCAACTCTACATGTGGCTTTGGTTTTTAACTCTTGGACTTCAGACTGGCTTACTAAAAAAAAAAATTCGGGCATCTGGACACGTCTTTCCTGTCTGATTGACGCTTTTAATCCTGCTCATGTCCATTACAGTGATGTGATGTCATTTTGAGACAGGAAAAAAAATTTTTGCGTTGCGCAAAGAACAAATCCCAAATTGCTTTTTATGGAGCAGTGAGTTGATGTGGAGAAAAATCTGTTTTGTTGTAAAGCAATGTACATATTCTCCACCTAAAATATCTGCAGCATTGCTTTAACGAGCACTTTGCTTTAATAGTGCATCAGAATGTGATTATAAAGTGGTAACGCACAACAGAAGTAGACAGGGAAAGAGAGACATCTCTGTACCTCTCCGTTTATAGTAAATGTGTTCAGCCCATTTTAAGTCTCAACTGCGTTGGTGAGAGACTCCAATGCCGGTCACATGAGCTTGACCAGAATGAGCATGAGCAGCAGCACGATGACGATGAGCAGGAAGTTGAGCAGCAGGTTGAGTCCCCGGTTGTTGGTGATATCCATGGTGAAGGTGCCGGAGCTCGCAGGAACGTGTCGTGTGGCTCAGAGACAGATGTGCTTCAACGTGTGGTGGCAGCAGGAGGAAGAGATTATGCCATGCTGTCCATCATCCTTCATACATGGAAAGAGCTAAACACCATCAACAACGACAAATAAAAGCACAGTGTCGCTATTCTTCATAAGATGCAAATTGATCGGTGTCTGACTCTTACATATTTATGTTTGCCCAGAGGTTTACAATCTAAACATTAAGTTTAAAGCGATTTTCCATTGTATGCGTCTTCCGTAGTAAAGTAGCCATGTTGAGTGGGGCATGCTGTTCCATCCCTGAAGTATCTGGAGCAGTGAACATTCCATGGCTTGGTTTACAGTTTACTATTACAGAAAGCTCTGTGGAACAATTCAAAAACTGCTTCCAAAACAATCAGCGATGAAGTGGAATAACTCTCATTGAATGACTATTACACTGACGCGTTTGTAAAGATGATGGGAAAACAGATGTGTATAACCTTTTGTGGATATGAGAAGTGTGGTTGCAATGATAAACAATTCGCTTAATGAAGTGCTAGTGGCCAGTCCTGGTTGCCGAGGTAACCCTCCTAAGTGTTTCCCACCACCAGATGCTTTAAGTGGAACAGTGAGGAGTGAACAGCTAGTTCTTTACTTTTGAGTGCAAATGCGCAAACGGTATGTAGCTAGTTTACTTAATAAATAACTTGTATTATCAATAGCTTATTGTTTTGGTTTATGCTGACTTATATTATTATTATAAGCAGCTCATTATTGTAATTATTTATGTATTTATTGCGTGGAAAGTATAGAATGAAGACTCCTATGGACCTCTCTGGAGAAATTTTGCCTGTCTTGTCTGTCTTCCTTTCGGCTTTTTTCCCTTTTCCTCAGGAGTCGCCACAGCGAATCATCTGATTTGCACGTTTGATCTGGCAGAGGTTTTTACGTCGGATGCCCTTCCTGTCACAACCCTTTTTAGCAAGGGACAGAAACACGCTGACGACTTTGCAGCTACTCTTTATGAAAGTCAGCAATGGTTCTTTTACATGAACCTCTCACCATAGACAGTGAGAGACATGGCCCGCCTTTGATAACCCAGTTAGCCGCACTGGGGGGGGGGGGGGGCACAGTGACAACCTTGTGGAGAATGGGACTTGAACCCCCAACCTTTGGATCAGCGATCCAGCGCCCCATACCACTAGACCACTACTGCCCCCCTCTGGAGAAATTTTGCCTCTCATCACGTATTTCACTCGGTCTCATAAACCTGATATGGTTTCCTTTCCCTAATGTTTTCCTGTGTCTTCACCCCTTGGACACATTTACAAAAATTATCTCTTGTGTTTAGGACTTATTATCATGACATTTTATTTCACGATATTCTCTTCTACGTTTTTTTTTTTTTTTTTTTTGAACTAGTTTGAAGTCATTTTTGTTCTCAATCTTTAAAATTTCACTACATTTTACGATTAAATTCTGGGTTTTTTTTTTTTTTTTTTTTTAGGTAATTAAAGTATGATTAAACTTGTCTATCTAGATGGTGAATAATAAAATCTTCATCTGTAATGATAATAGCTATTTGTTGGTTGCACTCACCTTGTAGCTCTCGAGCAAAACTAAAGTAGTAAACATCAGACACCAAGTGATTGACAGCAATTGTATTTGCACTTGAACATCATAGTAAATCAATCCAGTGCGAAGTTCTGTGTGTTTAGTTTTGCACACGGACGTGGATGAACCGGAGCACAGTGGGAGGGGATTTGAGAAAACTGCGACACACATAAACACACATTCATATCTTTTAAGTGTTTATTAACATTCAGTGTCACATATGGACTTGTGCAGTGCTCAGGTTTGAGTCCATTTCTCAATCCTGGATTGTGAGCTCAGGTGAAGGGACAGGGACTGTGTAATCGGTTCTGTTGTCCTCCGACTCCCACAGTTCCCTGCTGCTACCTTGCTGGTGTGCCATTATTTTGATGGACGGTGAATTATTTACAAGAACGGTGCAATGAAATTCATGCAGCATGCAGTCAACACAGATAATCTAATAAACCCCTCCAACCCTGCTATGACCCCACCCCAAACCCCTCTGTGACTGAGTCCATTCCGGCCCATTCTCTAGCTCACATTAGCAAGACAATGATGTAGATGAGCAGCAGGCAGATGAGGATGAGGCAGAAGTTGACGAAGAGGTTCTGCATGTTCTGCTTCGCCTGCTGGGGAACCTCCATGGTGGACGCTCTCCTGATGGCCGCACGAGTCATGTGCTGCACCTTCTCCATAGTATGCTAGCACTGTACCCGTAGGGGTTCTGGTGGTGATATACAAACACACACACGCACACAAACACACGCACAGAGAGAGGTGTAGAAGTGCAGAAGGATGAGATGGAGGGTGTGGTGCGGAGGTGCTCGTAGTGCTTGTGAGGACAGAGGTGGTCCAGGAACTGGTAAAGTCCACAGAGCTGATGGAGGGAGCAGTAGAGAAGCTGAATGAGTTTGCATGCACACGTCATGGATTCATGCCACATTTACATGCATGACCAACATCCTAAACTGTTCACGAGATTTCACAAAGTTCTGGTGGTGTGAGAAAACAAGAAAATATAAATTATTCACCCAAAATGGTATATATATATACTAGTCCTTCTCAAAAAATTAGCATATTGTGATAAAGTTCATTATTTTCTGTAATGTACTGATAAAAATTAAACTTTCATATATTTTAGATTCATTGCACACCAACTGAAATATTTCAGGTCTTTTATTGTTTTAATACTGATGATTTTGGCATACAGCTCATGAAAACCCAAAATTCCTGTCTCAAAAAATTAGCATATCATGTTCAGGTATTCTAAACGAGCTATTAACCTAATCATCTGAATCAACCAATTAACTCAAACACCTGTAAAAGATTCCTGAGGCTTTTAAAAACTCCCAGCCTGGTTCATTACTCAAAACCGCAATCATGGGTAAGACTGCCGACCTGACTGCGGTCCAGGAGGCCATCATTGACACCCTCAAGCAAGAGGGTAAGACACAGAAAGAAATCTCTGAGCGAATAGACTGTTCCCAGAGTGCTCGATCAAGCCACCTCAGTGGGACGTCTGTTGGAAGGAAAAAGTGAAAGAAGGGCCAATTCCAGACCTTGGGAGACCTGTGGAAGCAGTGGACTGAGTCTGGAGTAGAAACATCCAGAGCCACTGTGCACAGGCGTGTGCAGGAAATGGGCCACAGGTGCCGAATTCCCCAGGTCAAGCCACTTTTGAAGCAGAAACAGCGGCAGAAGCGCCTGACCTGGGCTACAGAGAAGCAGCACTGGACTGTTGCTCAGTGGTCCAAAGTATTTTTTTTGGATGAAAGCAAATTTTGCATGTCATTCGGAAATCATGGTGCCAGAGTCTGGAGGAAGACTGGGGACAAGGAAATGCCAAAATGCCTGAAGTCCAGTGTCAAGTACCCACAGTCACTGATGGTCTGGGGTGCCATGTCAGCTGCTGGTGTTGGTCCACTGTGTTTTATCAAGGGCAGGGTCAATGCAGCTCGCTATCAGGAGATTTTGGAGCACTTCATGCTTCCATCTGCTGAACAGCTTTATGGAGATGAAGATTTCATTTTTCAGCACGACCTGGCACCTGCTCACAGTGCCAAAACCACTGCTAAATGGTTTACTGACCATGGTATTACTGGGCTCAATTGACCTGCCAACTCTCCTGACCTGAAGCCCATAGAGAATCTGTGGGATATTGTGAAGAGAAAGTTGAGAGACACCAGACCCAACACTGTGGATGAGCTTAAGGCCGCTATCGAAGCATCCTGGGCCTCCGTAACACCTCAGCAGTGCCACAGGCTGATTGCCTCCATGCCACGCCGCATTGAAGCAGTCATTTCTGCAAAAGGATTCCCGACCAAGTATTGAGTGCATAACTGAACATAATTATTTGAAGGTTGACTTTTTTGTATTAAAAACACTTTTTTTTTATTGGTCGGATAAAATATGCTAATTTTTTGATAGGAATTTTGGGTTTTCATGAGCTGTATGCCAAAATCATCAGCATTAAAACAATAAAAGACCTGAAATATTTCAGTTGGTGTGCAATGAATCTAAAATATATGAAAATGTAATTTTTATCAGTACATTACAGAAAATAATGACCTTTATCACAATATTCTAATTTTTTGAGAAGGACTAGTATATACGGTACATTTGCCTCACTTGTCCATCAGCAGATGTGTATACTGGTCTGATCACGAAACTGGTTCAGAAATATGTGACAAAGACCTTTTACATTCTCGGAAGATTTAGAAAAAAATAGTTTTTCTCATTTTTTTAATGTATGAGGCCAATATGCAGTAAATTCTGGTAGATGCAGGATAATATTTTTTGGAGGAGCACCATCAAATTCTCAGTAGGAGACTTAGAAAGTCAGTAACATGGACAGAATGAACAGCTTCTGTTCACTAATAATATTTTTAGATAATAATTGCGTAATTAGTGACACTGCTGATTGATGACGCGTCACATGTTCAATTTTTCTTTATTATCTAGAGCAGGGGTCACCGACCTTTTTGAAACCGAGAGCTACTTCTTGGGTACCAATTAATGCGAAGGGCTACCAGGTCAAAACACACCTCTGAAATTACAAATTTGCTCAATTTACCTTTAATTATATGTTATCATTAATAATTAATGATATTTATCTATGTGAAGATATTGATTTGATTTAAAATATATTCAAAAAAATTAGATGCAGCTCAATGGAGAGTGGCGCTATGGAGCTGTGGGCCTGTCCTAAAACTAGCAGTGAACAGGTCCGCGGGCAACTTATAGTGTCCTTGCGGGCTACCTGGTGCCCACGGGCACCACGTTGGTGATCCCTGATCTAGAGTCTATAAATGCCGATCCATCAGTAATCTGTTCAAGCACAAGATACACCATGTAACGTGGACAGGAAAAGTTGCGTATATCATCTACCCCGTTTTAAGTCTGGTGTTTCTTTTCTAATTTTGCCACACATGTAAATTCAGTGGTTCATGGTGCATTTGTGCTCCAATTCATGGAGGTACTGGACCTGTGGAGATCTTGGCAGAGGTTCAGCGGGGTGTGAAAATGATGAGGTATTTCTCTTATCACAAAATTGAGCAAAATTGTAAAAAGGTGTAAACTCAGAAGTATTTTAATTATTTCAAACACTGTGTTCACCATATGCACATATTTTGGTATGAGAGGCATGTTAAAGAACCATTGCTGACTTTCGTAAAGGGTAGGCTGCAAAGTTGTCAGCGGGTTTCTGTCCCTTGCTAAAGGGTTGTGTCAGGTAGGGCATTCAACGTAAAAACCTATGTCAAATCAAATATACGAACTACACTGTGGCGACCCCTGATGAAGGGAAAAGGCCAAAAGGAAATCTCATTGTCTCCCAGGCATGTACTAAAGATTTTGAAGCATTGATTCACAAATAAATATGGACATGTAAATCTTTATACAAGTTTGTGAAGTTGGGTAGTTGGAAAATGTGTCAGAGCAGACCCATATGCTATTATGTGCTAGTGTTGTATAGCAGGTTCTTGTGACTGTACTGTGGAACATGAGCCTGTTTCTTTGTTTTTTTTTTACTTTGGTACATGTACCCATATTTGTATCCAGGAATGTGTACCTATGTTTATACCCTAGGCATGCACCCATGTTTGTACACTGGGGCATATATTCATGTTTATACCCTAAGCATGTGTCCATGTTTGTACCCTGGGGCATGTACCCATGTTTATACCCTAGGCATGCACCCATGTTTGTACCCCGGCATGTACTCATGTTTGTACCCTGGAGGATCTCCCAATGTTTATACCGTGGAGTAAGTCCAGGTTCTTGCACCCAGGACCAGGTCCCAGTGCAAGTATCCGAAGAGTGTTCATAAATTTTGTCTGGCTTCAGCTGTAACAGTAGTGATTGTTTCTATGATAAGAGTGAATTATCTCCCGATTGGCGCATTGACAGGATGGGCGACTATTAACCTAGAGATCACAGGTTCACTCACAGCCATCCCTAGTCAGAAGTGCATGGGAGCTGGATGGCATGTACTCATTTCTGTCACTCACAGTAAACGACAGCCAGTCACAGGCGTCTGTGATCTCATTTGTACAAGAAGGCAGATGGCACTTTCCCTCCGAGTGTGTTATAGACCGCCTTCAAATATGCATGCGCAGGAGTTTGAAAAGAGGTGGGTAGCTAGCATTGCATGTCACAGAGGAGGCGTGTGAATGCTTTTTTCCCTCACTGGTTGGAGGTGGACGTGTGGTCTGGATACCTGATGGGTGGGAATTGAATACAAATAAATTAGAGAGAATATGACGGAAAATTAAAAAACAAGCAAAAAAAGCGTGTGAATTCATACAGATTTGACAGAGAGAGATCCACGTTATTAAAAGAATGTGACTGATGATGTGAGGATTTAGTGTTAATGGTTTTGTAAAAAACTTTAATGTGAAACTGTGCATTTGTCTGTTTGCAGAAGATCATTGAAATCGAAGAAAATAAATGATCTCTGGGTTTATAGTTTCACGCTGAAAGAAAAACTAAAGAGCACATCGCTGTGCTTCTGGGCGGAGCCGCTGCAGCTGTCAAGTGCTTTGCTAAAAGATAAGACACTATTATGGAGACTTGAGCGTTTATGCGAAGAGAAGCTTATCTTCTTTTCTCACGCTGCTTTGGCTCCCATATGAAGTGAGGGCCTCATGAGGGAACGTTCCCAGAGTCTCCAAAGCTCCACATGCTCAAAGAGGTCCTGGTGGACGCTATCAGCCATGCACTTAAAAGGTTATTCTTAGGAACGACCTTTGACTATCAGCAGACAAAATGTGGCTCCATCCACAAATGCAGGAACTCATCACCTCCATTCTACTGCCTGTGACACATAAACATGAACAACTCCAGAGCCCTGCGACCGCTGCACATAATCTCTGACCGGATATGTTCACGAGTACAAGTCACTGCTAAGTGTTTAAATGGGAAGCTCGCAGCTTTTTCGTGTGTGTGTTTGGCCTCCTCCCGACTTGCTGATTTGGAGATTAAGCAGATCTTTAGTCGTTTTAAGGACATTAAAGCGTTTCCGCAATTTGTCGTCTTTATGGAGGGTTTCATTGCCAAGACTTGTGCATAAAAAATGTGCCATGTGCCTTTTTTTTTTTTCTTCCCACTGTAAGGTGAATCGTTTCTGAGCAGGGACAGAAATGACCCTGTGTGTAAGCACATGTCATGTTGATGGCTTCATCATCGTCACCCTGTCAGAGCGGTCTGAGTGTCGTTACTGCGTGATGCAGTACCACGTCCTCTCTCTCTCCATCTCACTTGCTCCCACTCTCGCCCTCTCACTCTCACACACACACACACACACACACACACAAAGCACTTAGGTGTATGCCAACAGTGTCACCCAGAAACATTCCAGCACCCAAACAAGAGAATAGCTTTGGGCGATAACTTTCCCAGGAAGCTGTGAACTCTCCCGACGCACTTCACAGGCTGTGGAAACGTACCCTTACATGGTTACTTCGAGCAGACGGCTAAGTGTGTTGCTAGTAATGCGACATTTATTTTGAAAGTGTTTCAGAGCATCGTTTGGCTAAAGGCAGACACTTCATCATCATCATAATATTTTACTGAATGCCAGAGAGAGAGCGAGAGAGAGTCAGAGTCAAACTGAAGAAGGAAGTCTGCAGCCACAGATTTCCCAAACTCGTGTGGATTTTACGTGCTCTATATCCCTGCTTTTCTGGCCGCGTTCTTGAACAAATAAAGTCCTCTCAGGGCAGAGGGGCGGGGTGCACGGCATGCTGAACTTTCCATGATGGCATGACAGAGCAATGCATGTCTTTGTGAGCTGTCGTTACAAGTCAGTCAGAGGTTATCATCATGTGTTACACAAACCCATTATTCTCCCCTTAGAAATTCCACTTACATGGTGACGGAGGAGTTAACGATTAGCGTGTAATCGGCTTTAAGATCAGAAATGTACAACCCAAGTATACGATTTTTGGACTGAGATTTGTTCCAGAAACTCAAGTCTGTGTGCGGGCATGATTTTGGCTTTCACAATTTCCAAAAACATTCCTGATATGAAATCGTCTCTGCGTTCACACTGAAATCATCCGGTTTCCATAATTAATATCAGTTGATGAGGGTAGAACAGAAGGGAAGAATAAGCATGACGTGTAACATCAGGCACAGTTGTATATGTTGTCGAGATCAGTGTACGTTCTGTCATCCTAAATTATATCCATGTAAGATTTTCTGACTCCCAGACATTCCTTTCTGTATAATAATGTGTGCGAGTGTGTACGAGCGAGTGCAGCTTACCTGAGCCTTTGGCAGTGAGGCCGTGGATGTAAGGTCCAGCCTGTGCAGAGCGGGTTTTGTGGTTTTTGTTTGGGTTTTTTTGGTTGTTGTTGTTTTTATATTTTTCTCCACGCTCCGGTTCACACGCAGCTCCAGCGGCCGACAACAGGCTCTGGGTGTTTTTGTTCAGGATGTCTGAGAGTTTATGAGTGAAAGAACACAAAGGGGAGGAGAAATAGAGGGGATGATAGCAAAACAGAGATTCGTAGGAGGGGTCTCGGCTCTCATCTCACACTTTTGTTTTCTAAGGCCTGAGGTTTTTTTTTCCCCCCTGTCTCAGCTCAAAGTAGCTTCGAAATTAATTTCTCCTTAAAAGGATCTGGTTTCTCTGACACTAGATACACTGTGTGAGTTCTGTCTCTTCGAAATCAGAAGTAATGAGAGCCGAGAGGTTTGTTATTCATTTTGATGTGCAGATTAGTCGTGCATGTTGTGGGATGCAAACTCTTTTGAGGTCTGAAGATTTGATTTAGACATGCCACGATGGGATTAGAACATTTGGTGATTGATTGTGTACATTATTTTTTTTTCTCCCCCAGAATGACACGTGGCTGCTTTGAAAACAATGTCAGGGACTGAAACACCGTTTAAACTTTAAATAGTATATTTTTTTCACTTGTTCAGCCGGGGTTTTTTTTTTTTGTTTGTTTGTTTTTTTTTAACCATCGATTGAATTTGTTCCATCGTGGCTGGTTAACTTAAAGGTTAACCATCAACTGGAAGATATTCATCAAGAGTCTTCCCCTGAATCCTTTTACAAACGCTGTTTATTCTGTAAGAGCAAGCAGTACTTTCTCTTTGTCCCTGTTCCCCTGCTGGATGGAGGATTAACGAAAGTATTCGATTGATGTCGAAGCCAGAGAAAGGCTTGCCCTACGCGACCTCTTCCACTGCCCTTCTCCAGCCACCTTTTTCCTATCCTGGACCTTTGGCTTCCAGCGACTCGATTCAGACCTCGACTGGGATTCTCCTGGGAATGTTGCCACAGAGTTTTTCAAAAGCTGCAGAGATAAAAACAGCTCTGAGTTTCCTCTTCCTTATAAGGTGCTTGGCACGTTCGAACAGAGCGGCTTCCAAGAGTGCATTTTTAACCAGAGAGGAAGGTTGATCAGGACATCGCTGTGGTATGTATGTGCTGGCTGTGCTTCCCCTCGACCAGACGGCACGGTTGTTGGCACACGTTGGACCCCTGCAGATCTCTTTGTGTCCACATGTTCTTCATTTGTGTGAACTAAAGGGGATTCAGCTCACTCGGGTGAACACTCCCTTTCCGCTGAATGCCAGGTACTCTGAGACAAGCATACGCACTTGTGTTTTGAATACTGCCGTTATTGGCTACACATAAACAGCCACCGGTGAATGGAAGATGGGAGTCAGAGGCACGTCATCCGAGCAGGATGTTTTAATCCTATGAGACCCGGGTTGGCCAAGCCATGTCCACCACTTGTCCAACATGACCTGCAGCAGCTCGGTCGCCTCATCCCTCACGGTCAAGTTCTTATTGTTCATTATCATGCCTTGCGAGCTGAATGTCAGTTTACGCACACCATTACACCCCCGCCCAATGGAAAAAAACGAAGGACCTCCGGCGCCGTTAAACTATGCCAGACTAACAGAGGGCATGGCTTTCAAAGTGGATTGTTGAAACCGAGGCGCTGTGGAAGGATGGCCGTAAGTCGACCCTGTTTACTGTCTACTGCTATCCACGGATGATTTGTGCATTCCCAAAGCCCAGCCTTGCCGTCTGGCTAGTTTTGATGTTGCATTTGCCTATTAGCAGCAGTATATCAACATCGCGCTTCTTGACTTAGCTTAGGGCACGGAGCCGCTCTGTGCCTCACCTGTCGTCATGTGTCTCATATCAACAAGGTCATCTCAGGGTATCCAAAGCTCTTGTTTGTGGATACGCCGGGTCTGGTGTCAGTGTGAATTCCTTCTGGTTCACGTTAACTAAACTGCTTGCTATTGCAGTGTTGATATAAAGACCTGCTAATTGGCTCATTATTTAGACCTGGTGTGTCGGAGAAGAAATTTTCATTGCCAGCCTTCGGCCCCCTGCCCAGTCCACTAATTATTCAGTTAAAGAACTTGATTAGCTCTTGGAAACTACCACTAAGTCTCATATCGTCAGTCTGATCACTGCACTGTGGGCATACCACATTGCATAATTACTGACTTGGCATCTCCCTGGGGGACATAAACAATGCTCCAACAGTGCCAGTGCTAGAGTGGCAGATGGGATTGGCATGTAATAATGTTTCCACGATGCTTTTTATGCTGTCAAAAGTCACACGTTGTGTTTTGTACCTGTTTCTAAGAGCAGGGTCGTTCCAAAACCAGTACAGTGAGGTGTGTTTTCTTGCTGCTTCGCCATTTCCTGTTCATGAAGTAAACAGATTCGCTTTATTCCATCAGATTCAAGATAGCTTAATACTACTGGGACTGTGGCAGCTATGTGATAATTACCCAGAAGCCAATTGGGAAACCATTTCATGCTAAAAGCCTGAAGTGAGTGAAAAAGGAAGTTTTGTTTTCTCCCATCTGTGGCAAAACTAGTAGCCGCACGTGAATTGTCAACACGAGCACCGCGTCTTTCTAAAATAGTTGCGGTGACGGCACGAAGAAACTTTAGAAGTTGAAAAGAACAACGTGGTCCGGAGTTATGTTAACCATACATGATGTAGCTAAAAGAATAAAAGCTAATTCTCATTCCAGTAATGTTATTAGGAAAGGTTGGGTCTTCTTTTTCACCTTGTCGATTGGCACCAACACCAAGTTAAACGTTTCCTATCAGTCTGTATCATCCGACAGCCAAAGCTGATGCAGAGCTTCTCACCCACAGTGGAGTATATGTGTGTGCCAGGCTTCTGTAGACACGAGGACTGATTGTCACCAGAGCCCAAAGAGTTCGTAGAATTGGCAGCAGATTAGCTGTGAGGTCTGGCAGTGGATCTACTTCACAGTGAGGCTCTGATGAAGGCTGAACAGCGAGGAATGGATAAGAGGTTCTATCAGTTCACTCAAAGTAATCACACTGTGCTCTATAATCTTCTCATTCGTTCTCTGATACTCGCTGGAGGTTCTGTAAAGTAGAGATATACGCGGAGTTGGGATCCATGATTTTGTTTTCATCTTGGTGGTCAAATTCTTCCTGAGGGTCAAAATTTTTTCCTGGTCAACATCAGGGTGATATAAATTGCTGGGGTTTTTTTTTTTTTTTTTTGGTTCCATAAAATAAGTTTAAAAAAAAGAAAAAATGTTGCAGAGATGGAAAAGGGAATTGTTGAATTGGCCACATTTTCAGGCGCAAGTCGGGATCTGTCAGAATTCCTTTTGTAGCGGTTTGGAATGATATCGAGTCTAATTGTAGGTGGGATGGGAGTGTTTGGACAGGGGTTTGGTTCTCATTTGGGTGTGGGTTGAATTGGTCTGAATTCCTTTGGAAGTAGGTAGAATTGGTCTAAATTCTTTGGGAGTGGATTGGATTGGCCCAGATTCTATTGAGGTGGGCAAGTTTGTCAAACATTTCAAGGGCAGTCTGGATCTGTCAGGATCCCTTTGTTTGGTGATTTGGTTTGGTCCAGATTTTATCAGGCACAGCTGGGATTGGTCAAATTTTTTGAAAAGTAGGCAGAATCTATCGAAATGTTTTTTTTTTGTTTGTTTTTTTTAATAATATGTGTTGAATGGGCTTTAAATTATTCTGGGAGTAGGCAAGACTATATAAAATTCCGTCAAAAACTGCTGGAATGGGTCCAGATTCTTCAGGGAGATGGAAGACTGGTTAGGATTTTCTGTGGGAAATGGTTGGAGAAGCTGACCGGAGTCGTCTTAAAGTCATAGAAGTTGGTGAATTTCTTTCGAATGGGATTGGTCAGAATTCTTTTGTAGAAGGGCGCATTGGTTGGGAGCAGGTGGGTAGGTCAGAATTCCTTTGGGATTTGGTGGGCTTAGTATTTGAAAAGCATCGCTTCAACCTATGATGTGTCAACTTAAATATACTGTACATCCAGTTCAAGCTTTAAATTTAGCACATGGGTGGCATGAAGTGTTGACCTCCATGACCTCTGAGGACCTGGCTTAGTAGGCATATTATTATTATCCCTGACCCGGGCCTGTAATGGCTTGTAATGGGAATTGTTCTGAACATGTACATGGACCTGTGTGGTTTTACTGTGAGAAAGGCACCATTTCACAGTAAGAAGGGCTTGAATTTATTTTTAGCTCCAACATGCACACACTTGTTGTATCAGACGCGTGATTTGGAGCCGGGTTTCGCTGTGTGCCGTTGTGTTTAGGGAATCTGAATCGGGAATCATGAGCCATCCTGGTGGAAGGGTTGGCATTTAGCATTTTTACTGTAGCCTGGTGTAACGGATGGGTTTCTGCTGTCCGGCAGCTGCGGCCGTTTCTGGTCACCGAAAGGGCAGATGGAGACACAGGCAGACGGATAACCGTACTTACAGACTCATGAAGGGGCTATAAGGGGGTCACTTTTGCGGTAGAGTTGACCAGAGATGGTTTCTCTGATCAGACTGTGAGTTCTTTTTTTTTTTTTATTTTGAAGGATAAAATCAGGTTGTTCATTTGCCAACCTGCTTAATCATATTAGTGTTGCAGGGAGGCTGGTGACTATCTCACCCAAAACCGGGTGAAGCCGGGGTACACCCTGAACTCTGAACAGCTCGCCAGACCATTGCAGGACATCAAACAACCATTCACACATTTGGCACCGTCAAGTAGCTTAACACACAAGGGCTCTGGGATGAAGCCGGAGTATCCGGAGGAAACCCAAGCACAGGGAGAACATGCAAAACTCCACACACAAACACCTGAAGCCAGTACTGTCTTGCAGTCAACCATTGGCTAACCAGTACACCATTGTGTGTATCGTGGTGATCATGTGGGATCCACCAGTCTTACACAAAACTCTCGCTTAACAAGAGAACTTAAATGAGGCAGCTAGTTAGTCATCTGACTAAATAATTATGATATGGACCAATCAGATATTCACACAATACTGTAGGATTTGAAACTTCGGTTTCTTGCGAGTTTTACAGTGTATCCTGGCGTTTAAATCTCACGGTTGGGATTAAAATGTTTGTACATGATGATGTTACTTCTTTTGACCAAGTTATTTATAAATTCTGCATTGGACTGCTCTTAAACCAAAGGATCCAGACTGAGGATCACATCATTGTGCTACATGAGACACGAGTCCTGGGCTCAGCTGTTTGGGGATAACAGATCTGATGTCGCTTTTCTCCTCGCAACACGGTTCACACTAAGCTTCATTCCAGCCATCTCTCATCTGACCCAAATTTTGTGCACTCAACCCCATCATTATGGATAAATTACAGAAAAAAAAAAAAAAAGATTAATATTTTAACCACTTCCGGTGGAGTGACGGGAAGAATTTTTGGATGAAAATGCAGCAGAAGGTGTTTTGGTCGTCTGTCAGTGTTTCAGATCGAATCCGATCAATGCGAAACCGCGCGACCCGTCAGAGATCGTTGTACTTTTCGAGTCTTCATTCAGCACAGGGCCGACGTGCTGTCACAAGGCGGGTGCAGCCTTGTTTTTTTTATCACTGATATTTGATTAAATATGCCATATGAACACGTTAAACATGGACGTACAGGATGTTAAACACTCAACTTTTGCTTTTACACAAAAATAATTTTAATACGACAATTACCGTGTTTACAATAACTAAATGAAAAAGCTGTCATCACTGCCGCTCGGTGCTTGTACACGGTGACGGCAACCCTTGGGATAGCTACTTTACTGTAAAAGAGTAGCAATGGATAAAGGATGAGACGTCCGAATTCAAAGTGTTTTCATCACAACGAATAATTGTGAAGGGTGTGGACAGGGTGTGTCCTATAATTGTGTCATAGACTTTTATTGTGTGCTGTGCAGATGCTGGGTGGAACTCCTCTCCCCGTGAACACGCTGGTGAAGATAAAGGAAGGGTTGCTGAGGCAGCGGGAGCTGGAGATTGACAGGTGAGCCATCATCTACTTCCTGCATGGACTGAAATGTCAGAAGCTCCGACTGAAGACCGTGAAATGTACCGAAGGAATTCATCTGTGCACCCGAACATTTTATTTGTTTATTTAACCCCCAGTGGTGGTCTAGTGGTATAGGGCGCTGGATTGCTGATCGAAAGGTTGGGGGTTCGAGCCCCCCCTCCACAAGGTTGCGCCCCAGTGCAGCGAACTGGGTTATCAAAGGCGGGCCATGTGTCTCACTGTCTATGGTGAGAGGTTCATGTAAAAGAATCATTGCTGACTTTCGTAAAAGAGTAGCTGCAAAGTCGTCAGCGTGTTTCTGTCCCTTGCTAAAAAGGGTTGTGACAGGAAGGGCATCCGACGTGAAAACCTGCCAAATCAAACGTGCGAATCAGATGATTCGCTGTGGCGACTCCCGAGTAAAAGGGAAAAAGCCGAAAGGAAGAAAATTTTAACCCCCATCCCAATTTTTGCTACAATTTTATTCATATCCAATTCCTATCCATCAGGTTTGCCTTTCATACCACACGACCACCATTGACCAGGGTGGGGCCGAAAGCATGCGCACACGCACACACGTGCACACACACACACACCCTCACACACCCTCTATGACATGCAACACTAGCCACCTGCCTCTTTTCGAAATTCGGCACGTGCGTATTTGGGGCGTCACATTCGGAGGGTAAGCGCTATCGCTCATGAATGAGCTCACAGACTCCCATCATTGGCTGGAGATCACTGTGAGTGACAGGTAAGTGAGCCGTCTGCCGTCCTTCCCTCCCGCGAGAGCTCGGCCAATTAGCTCGACACGGACTCCCAGCCACGGACGGCTGTGAAATGAACCCGGATTCGAACTTGCGTTCTCTAGGTTAATAGTCACGCACTTTGTCGATGTGCCACTCCGGAGCCTGTGCACCCAAATACATCAAAGCATGGCATGCATGCAGATGATGGAGTGTCGTTCGAAAATTTTTATTTCACATTCACGTCTCATGTCCTTCAAATGGGAAAGAGCCATAGTAAATTGGAACGTCTGGTTTCCTCTCAGGAGAGTTTGTGTGTGTGTGTGTGTGTGTGAGAGAGAGAGTAAATGACACTGTGTGTTGGCGTGACCATGTGCGGGCTAAGGTATGTGCACTCATGATTACTGGGTGACCTTCAGCAAGCGGGTACACATTAACACTCCTGTTTGTGTTGTTATCCTTGTGAGGCCTTTTACCAACAAAACTATTAATGAAGCTGATTAATGCAACTCGTTTTAATCCAAATCTGAACGACTATAACCAAAAGAAAACATTGTGGCTCCTTTTTATTTATTTCGTTTCCTTCAAGGTATGAAACCATTACCACCCCACACACACACACACACATGCCCAGTCAGCTCAGTTTCTAAACTGGCACGATCACAGCACACACACACACGTGATGATGTCATCATACCTGTAGTGCAACTAGAATGTGTTTCCCTGTAGTATCCCCAGATCTTTGTTCATAAGATGATGAGAGTTGGAAGATGTCTGAGGGAATATCAGGATTTTAGAAGGGCGTATAGCGTTGGCTATATGCTGTACTTGATGTACGTAAGAAAAGTTCCCCCACTTTTGATTTTAGACTTTAGATGGTATTTGTCCTGGATTCATGTGTTCAGAAGTTCAATACATAGTGGCCTGTATAGGTGTTTACGCGATCTCACCGTTCCGTGGTGATACAATCGCAAATTGAATCCGACTTTGTTCTAAGACGGGCGTAAAGTAATCTAGTGTTCAAAATGATTTACTCATAAGTACACAACACTCCTAAATTTATCAAGCGGTGTAGAATTGGTTGGATGGAGTTCATCTGTGCCTGCTGAAAGTCATATGATCTCAGACAGTATAAATACACCTGTTCTCGGATAGAACCCAGAGTTTTGTTTGAGAACCCAAGTGAACGTCGGCATGATGATCAAAACAACAACTGTTTCCTGTGGGAAAGTCAATAAGGATTATCAAGTATTTATCTGTGACTTTGGTGTCTGTGCACCACAGAGAGGAGAAATAATGGTCCATCCACTATTATCAGTATCATTTATATTTAAGTTGCAGTTATGGGTCAGGTGATGTGTGTAACCTCGTCCTATAAATGAGGGCAAGCGATAGCGGAGGGTTTTATATAGCTGTGTTATTTAACTGTATAGCTATGGCCAATGTGTAGCACCGCTGCACTACAGGTGGAACCTTCTCTAAAATTATACGGTTTTAAGCAAAGTCATGTGACCTGATTGAACACGGTTACATTTCATTGTTTGTTTTTAAACAAATCAAAATTGTTATCGGTTAAAAAGCCGCTGAAATCCAGAACAGGAAGCAGAGATGTCCTACTGGTGGCTCGAGGAGCGAAGGAGTTGAGTATACTTTTTATACTTGTGTTATTTTATTTCTGTCAGTGGAAGACTCAGAACAGTGCTGACTGTGTAACCCCAGGTTATTATGGGGTTTGTGTTGATCTATATATTTAAACTGTGACAAACAAATTGTGCTGTTCAGCTCAGTATTTTACTTCATTTCAGCTCGTGGAATAGAATTTCTGATCAATATTAGTTCTGGTAAAAACTTCTGATGTTATTACGTTGATTGTCTGCACAAGAAATGAATCACTGCCCCGTAATGGATAAAACATGAACTGCAGTGAAAAAAAAATTATAAAAAAGAAACCCAAGTACAGTTGGCCCCCAACTTACAAAACCCTCTGGGTAGGAAAATTCCACAAAACGCCAGATGCGACAATCAAAATTTCACACAATGCACGAGTTGCTTTCTCATTGGCTGTCTCCCAACATCCTGCACCTGTGGCCTCCCATTGGCTAGGAGGGATGATGCAGCGACACTTCCTGTTTGTCAGACGCGTAAAGGAGAGTTGACTGTTGGCTTGTTTTGATCAGACAGCGTTATATTTCGTTATCATTGAAAGCCCTCTACAATCAGGAGGATATTGAACCAGAGTGTGTGTGTGTGTGTGTGTGTGTGTGTCTGTCTGTGAGATAGACAGGAGGATTAACTCTTGAGTTTAGTTTTTTTTTAAGTTGTTTAATTCAGTAAATGTTTAATAAATGTGGACCTCCAATCTGTCAAGCAGGGAATTCTGTCTTAAAATGCTTTGGTGTCCTGCTTGTGGGCGTGGCCCACAGCGCTACAGTACACATTGAATGCATGCTGTATTGTGTGTGTGACAGAGAGAGACAGGTGTGTGTGTTAATAAAAAAATGTTTAATAATGGTTGAATTAATAAATATGTTAATGGTTTAATATGGTGTTAAATGGTTTAATAAATAACTTTTACTTTTCACACCCATTTCATACAAAATTGATGTACTTTTATCATTATTAAAGGGTTTATGGGGTAGCCTTGGAACGAATCAGGCGTTTAACATGTAAAATGCGCCCCCTACTTACGAAACTCCCACATTACAAAAAAGGCTCTGGAACAGATTAATTTCGTAGGTAGGGGGCCGACTGTACAATATTATTTTATGTTTACAGCCGTAGTTACTCACTCATTTGCCAAACTGCTAGGATCGCAGCGAGGCGAGAGCCTATCTCCGCTGCCTCCAGGCAAAGGAAAAGTTCACCTTGAACAACTGGCTAGTCCGTTGCAGGGTAAACACACGCATACACAAAACCATTCACACGCATATCTCATGTTCATGTCTGTTGACTGTGGGAGGAAATCATGTTTCTGCCCGGATCTCTGCATGGCTGGCAAGTATCTCCTCATGGATGGCAGCTCACCAATTGAAGCTTAATCCCAGCAAGACGAGATTTGCTGTTAATGCCAGCTGACTCATCCGCACATCAAGATATTGAAATCAATGGACAACGCTGTGATCTCTCCTTCAGGCACTGCACGAAGCTTTGGCGTGACCATGGATAATTGCCTGTTCTTCTCTTTTCATATCACTAATCTTTCTCGACCATGTCAATTTCTTCTCTTTAATATCCGAAGGATTCGTCCATTTCTTTGAACTAAGGCCACTCAGATACTTGTTCAATCTCTTGTCATGTCAACACTCGATTACTGCAACTCATTTTTGGCAGGTCTACCTTTGAGTGCTATTCGACCTCTGCAAATGATCCAGAATGCAGCTACACAGCTTGTTTTGAACCTTCCTAAATTTTACCACACCACTGCTACGAACTCTCCACTGGCTTCCTGTAGCTGCTCGCATTCAATTTAAAATACACTTGCCGACAGAGCCAAAAATGGACCTGCACTTATCACACCTCAGACTACATCACGTTCACTCAGATCCTCGAGCACTGCAAGACCTTGGTGGAATAAATATTTTTCCCCTTTGTGTGTCTATTTCCCAGGCAAAAGCAACAGATCCTGCAGCTTCATGCCAGAATTCGGGAAAACGAGTTAAGGGCGCAGCAGGTCCTCCAGAACCAGAGAGGGCGCTGTGATGACCCATACACCAATATTAAAGCAAAGGTACATCATTAACTGTGTAGATGTGAGATGGCATCAAAAACCAGAGATGGTGTGAGAGATGATATGTCTTGGTGTTGTTCCTCAGGAGAGCCCTCTGGACAGCCCTGCATCATCTGTACACAGTTCTCAAACACCACTGTGCTGCGAGAATGGAGAGCTGGCACGCAGACTGGCCTCCTCCGAGCTCGAGGTCGTCCACCTCAAAGAGTTCCTCAAGCAGAACACACAGAAGTACACAGAGGACATCAAGAAGCTGGAGGAGAAGGTCTGTGTGAAGAAAATATACATTATATTATCATTTGAACTTTTAAGTTTTAGATGCTTAGACTGTTGCCTTGAGAAAATGATCTGGATTTGATAATGGTTCCCTATATTGAAAGTAAGTGTGTGTGTGTGTGTGTGTGTGTAGATGAAGACGCGTGATCGCTACATCAGCAGTCTAAAGAAGAAATGTCAGCGAGAGCAAGAGCAGAATCAGGAAAAGCAGCAGCGCATCGAGACTCTAGAGAAATATCTGGCAGATCTGCCCTCGCTGGACGAGGTGCACACACAGGCTCAGCAGGTGCACACACACACACACGCTCATTGTGCATACAAAACTTTATACACTAACCACGTTCCCATCCAATAAGTCATTTTGCCTGGCCAGTGGGCAGTGCCTCTGGTGCCCGAGTTTGTACAGTGTAACTTATTTATATCTGAACTGAGCGAACGCTAAACAAACGCATCGCATGATGTATGTGAAGTACTGTATTCGACGCGATAAGCACCCATGTCGCTTAAAAAATTGGAGTGGGTGGGCGCTTATCAAAATGTTACCAGCAGAGTGGAACAATAAGTGCTAGAACATAACAGAACATTAAAAGAGTGTTTTACTGGTATTTGTGTTATTCATTATGTGGTATCAACCAAATTACTTACAGGAAAGCTGAAAATAAACAAAACGGCATAAATTGAGAAGAAAAAAAAAACAAAAACCTTTTTCCCCTCCCGATGCTGTTACTTTAAATATTTTCCCAGAAGTAAAATTGAGCCAATCAACACGAATGTCATCTTTAGTACATGGCACATTGAACCAATCAACATGAACATAAACCAAAGCAAATGGCCATTAATGTTTTTAAATCTATGATGTTAGTAAGCAGGAGAATCGGGTGAAAAATACCCATCACTTTCTGATAGGTCCATGTCTGGCTCATTGGTCCATTTATTCAGAGCATCCCATAATTTTGCTGTAGCAGTTTCTCATGGTTCATCTTGAATATTCAAAACTCCACACAGAAATGCTTAACTCAAACCCAGGCCCTTCTTGCGGTGAGGAACCCGTGATCTCTATACCAACCGCTTTTGGCTTAAAAGTTTTAAAAATTTAAGAATGTAATATAATTAAAAAGTCAGTTTTATGAATGTAGAGGAACACGTGATGTATTATTCTGCACTGTGCGCCAAGCTTCAAGGAGCTTTTCATACGTGTTCCAGCAGAGCTTCAAACAAACTGCCCGTATTGGTCCCTGAACCGGATTCCTGCAGTGAGTTTAGTCGATTAAAATGTAATGAGCACACTTTTGTATTAATAAGCATATCGCTGCCACAGCGCCTGTCCCCCTCGGCTCTGCTGGGACACCTATTAAAGAGCCTTTAATGTGACAGCAACACGCGCAACTTTATTGTTTATGGACGATCTGCTCACGCTCGATTAAATCCTCATCACTGTGTCCTGTAACACGCGCAGGCTGAGAGGAATAAATATCTCCTGTTCAAAAACATGCGCTCAGCGACAGGCTGATAGAACCTGTCGACTAATCAGTGTATCGGTCCTTCCAGCAGTCCAAGTAGCTTCAACGGATCAGCACCGTAACACCACTGTCGAGAGAGCTGAGCCAGCAGGGGGCAGCATAAAACAGCGTTCCTGACTGCATCGTGCAGGCAGAGGAAAGGGGATGGGACAGAACTCTTCAGATTTTCCCCCCTTGTATTTCTTTGTTGAGGTTGAACCAGTGAGCCTCCCCAATTCTAAACAGCTTTGATAGAGACATTTGTCTCTGTTAGTTGTTCAGTAATCGCTGCAGCATTTACTTTCAACCACAACCAGATGTAACTTTAAAAAAAAAAAATACATCATGCACTTTCTGTCGATCTTCTTATCTGCCAGGCTCTGTACACTGTCTATTGATCCATCTTTTGTCTGCTTATCTTATCGATCTGTCTGTCTCTCACTCTCATCCAGCCAGTTTATTCATGTAACTGAATATGATTAGATTTTATTGTTAAGAGTGTAATTATCTGTCTGTGTGGCAGTTGGAGGCGGTGCAGTCGAAGGCACAGACACTGCAGGACACAGTGACGGAGCTGGAGCGGAGCCTGGAGGAGAACCAGACTCGGCTGCAGGAGAAAGACGCGCTCATCGAGAGACAAGCCAAGAGGGAGAAGGAGCTGGTGGCTGCCGTTCAGAGGTGTGTGTGTGTGTGTGTGTGTGTGTGTGTGCAGAAATTAAATATCAGAATTGTTTTCCTGCAATAACTCACCCAGAGCAGAACAGCATCCATTTTAGTTGTGTGGTTTTTTTTTTTTTTTTTTTTTTTTTAATCTAACGAGCCTGATCTGATCTGCCTCACTGTATGATCTCTCACCAGTTTGCAGGAGAAGGTGGAGAAGTGTCTGGAGGACGGCGTGCGGCTGCCCATGCTGGACCTGAAGCAGTTGGAGAGAGACAACACGCGTCTCCTGGCACAGCAGACTCACAACAGCACGGTAACAACGCTCCCTCTCACACACACAACTGTGTTCAACATCAACATTTTAATCCCTTTATTATTTATGTCACTGCTTTAATTCAGTAATGCTGAATATTATACATGTAAAGCGCACTACACTCACACACTATAAATTCTAACCGTAAATATGAGCTCAGTCTGATGTTCTCCGTTTTCAGCTGATTGACAGCCAGAAGCAGCAGATCGACAGACTCACCCTGGAGTTAACGGTAAGCAGCGGCAGTGCTGGCAACACTGTTCATCTCGCGCACTGCACAGGAAATGGGTGTATAAAATGGAGACTTGTTTTATTAAGCACCAACAAGATCACACGGTTGCCTTTCACTTGTTTTTCTCATTTCATTTAAAAACCAGAACATAGTTGGAATTTCTAAAACCCTCTGCTAGTGGAACGTAGACAGGGAACATACCCAGTGAGAGCCTCGTGCCTCAGAGACCATCAGCCTGAGGAAGCAGCGTGTAGGTGGAGACAACGGACCCGATGAAATTAAGGACTTCTTGTTTTCTCAGGCTCTGGAGAAGAAGCTGCAGAAAGAGAAAGCCCTCACACAGGAGCTCCATAAGCAGCTCGTAGAAAGAGAGGAGGACCTGGAGACTCTGTCCAAGAGCGTCCAGCAGGTACAGTCCCAGCCTGGCCCTTGACAGCAGTTCTCGAGTTTTAATTACTGCAATTCTGAGGGACTGAGAGGTGCACTGCTGTATTTCATTCATTCGTCAGGAAGAAGAAAAACTCCGGCGTAGAAATAATCCTCATATATTCACACCAACAGAGTGCAATTATTATTATTATTACTACATCATTATGCACTTAGGGGCAGTGGTGGTCTCACGGTATAGGGCAGTGGATTGCTGATCCTCAGGTTGGGGGTTTGAGTCCCTACAGGGTCGTCACTGTCTCCCCCCCCCCAGTGCAGCTAACCGAGTTATCAAAAGGTGGGCCATGTCTCTCACTGTCTACGGTGAAAGGCATGTAAAAACCATTGGTGACTTTCATAAAGAGGAGCTGCAATGCCGTCAGCGTGTTTCTGTAAAAACCTATGCCAAATCAAACGTGTGAATCATTCACTGTGGCGACCCCAGAGAAAGGGAAAAAACCGAAAGGAAATCTCCTGCACTGATTGGGGGCAACTGTATGCCTAAAGGTTAGAGAAGTGACCGAAAGGTCACCTGTTCAATTCCTGAACCAGCAGGAAAAATGTGGGGAGGGGAGTGGACTGCACTTCCACCACATTATAGCTGAAGTGTAAGGCACAAACCCCCCCCCCCCCATCCCAACTGCTCTCCAGGTGCCCCCAATGCATGTGTGCTCCAAGCGCTCCTGAGCTGATGACATACTTTTTATACGCTACAAGTTGTGTTGAATCTCCCACTGGAAACAGATCAGTGACTCACAGTCAACGTTTTCTCAGAAGTACTTTCAGACACCTCACCGCTGAGGAAGGAATTAAAAGTGACTGGACCCCCAGGCAGATTTTGTTATCGCCACCATCAGTGCCGGGTGGAGAATTAAATGTGAAGTCTCGACCTGTTCCGTCTGACGGCTCTTCTCGGAATCATTTGCTCACTGCGGTCGAATCGCACCGTGTTCCAGTTGCGTCAGGTCTGATTGACCTCACCAACCTGAAAGACTCACTGAAGGAGGACACAGAACCTCATCCTTCGTTTAATCAGCCAAAACACTGTAAAAGAACTAAGTCCGTCCCATGGCCTTAAAACGGGTGTACAATTCTTCTACAAATACACATATTGCAGGGAGACTCCTCCCATTAACTGGAGAATCTTTCAGTCTCTGTATAAACGGTCTCAGTGAGACGAGACACAACCCCCCCCAATTTACTCACAAGATCACTAGCAACCAGGTGCACATGCTGTCTCCGTGACACGCGATGCGAGCTACCCGCTTTTTTTTTTTTTTTTTTTTTTTTTTTTGCCATCTTGTACAAATGAGCCCACAATTGGCTGATAATTGCAGTGAGTGACAGAGAAGTGAGCAGATACCTTCTCTCCCTCCAGTGCGAGCTTAGCCAATTAGCACCCATCGACTCCCGGCCACGGGCAGCTGTCATTCAACCGGCTTCAGAGTTGTGACCTCTGCATTCATAGTCGCGCACCTTGGGAGCCCAGCACGACTTGAAGTCTGATTCTGAACATCTCAAAACATTTCACTGCTGAGGAAAACGTGTTCACACAGCGGTCGGGCGTGTGCACCTCAGCCAATAAAAACAGAATTAGAATGTCCATTACACTTGCCTGAAAGGGTTAAATATTTAGAGACAAATGCACATCCAGGTCAACGATTAGTTTAACGTGAGCGCCGGTATGTACAGGGTGGTGGTTTAAACTTTCGGGATCGTTTCCAGAAATGTCGCCAAATCATTAATACCACTCCATAGGGATTTATTTTTTGTTTATTGTTGGATCATCAAACTCCACCTTCTCCTGTTAGACAAACATACATCAGGTGGTTTATACTGACATTTTCCAAGTTGCATTCTACGAAAGTCCATTTCACATTTGGCAGTTTAAAAGACAGCAGTTTCAATCACGAGAACAATGCATGAACCCCCAGTTTATTTCAGTCAAGACGGTAATAATAATAAAAGATATTAAACTAACAAATCAAAGAAACTAAGCACTTCTACAATTCATACAGCATCCTATTTGCATATTAAAACAAGCACAGAGTATTCACAGTACAATATTCACACCTTGTATTCATATGCAAATTTATGTATTTGCCACAGAGACACAATCATGTGACTTTTCACATTACAGTGCCCCCACCCCCCACATGTGCAGTTCTCTCTCAGTTTATGTCAAAGTTTTAATTTTTACAGCATCACTGAAGTTCACGTTAACGGTGTTGTGTACTGTGTATGTAGAAGCAGCAGCAGCATGTGGATCACGGCACCACGCTGCAGGAGGCGGGCTTGCTGCTAAAGGAAATGTCTCTGTGTCTGTTGGACCTGAAGGCTTTGTGCAGCATTCTCACCCAGCGAGCGCAGGGCAAAGAGCCCAACCTGGCACTGCTGCTGGGCATCAAATGTAAGTGATGGCACCGCTAAACCGCACCACGAGCTCACACCACCTTACATCTACTCACACAAAAACAATAAATACAGTGCTGAACTCTTACCTTCACTCGGAGTTTCTATGTCCACGATTAAATGAAATCTCCTCCTCCTTGGTTCCAGCCATGAGCTGCTCGTCTGACGAGAGCGAGAAGCCGGTGATGGAGGACGGACTGCGGGCCAAGCTGCTGGAGGTGCATCAGCTGAGGAACAACATCGACGAGCTGCGCACCATTATCTCTGACCGCTACGCGCAGGACATGGGGGAGAACTGTGTGACGCAGTGAGCGCCAAAACGCCCCCCACACACAGACTGACCCACTGCTTCGCTCTCGCCAACAAAAAGGAACGGAGAACTCCACCCCTCGCTGACTACTGATTGTTGGACCAAGCTGTGAATCAAGTTTACGCATCTCTGAAGCTGTGCGTTCATCTCCACCTCTGAGCTCTTATTGCGTAGTTATTAGGACTGTAGAAAACCAATGTTACAGTACCATATTTTCTGGACTATGGCACGTGCAGCAGCCCCCTAAAAGCTGTCAGGCTGTACCTCGCTTTGTTTACTTATATTTTTATTCTGCATTATTTCGGTTTATCGCTAGCCTCTGTAATATCACGCCATCGGCCGAGTTTTAATAGGCGTACTGCACATTAGTATCTTCACTTATGGGGCGACTCTCGTGATCCAGAAAATACAGTGAGTGAGTGAAGCAGTGATGAGATGTTCCGAAATCACAGCGATGCAAAGCGAGCTCAAGCGCGCACGCCAGGTGTGGGAAAGCGTGTGTGAAGTGCTTCATGCTGCTCCATCAAGTGCCTTGTGATGTTCCACTGAGTCTGCTGATTGTTCCCAAAGCCCAAACCGTGATGGATCCTCAAGTCTCGCCCAAAGACGTTAATTCATGTCCTCGATAGAGCCCTGCTGGTCGCGGGTCGACACCACAGCGTCTATCTCTCTCTCTCTCACACAATAGTGGTCTTCCGTTCAGCACCATGGATTGGAGTCATTTGTGGGTTTTTTTTTATGTTTGTCGTCTTCCCTTCTCTGATAGGATGATAAAGGAACCTGCCTCGGTGAGAAGCTCAAAGACAGACAAGTGCATGATTAAATGAAGCCCTGGAGGAATAACCAGGTCACAGTAGATAACCGGACTGGAATTCAGGTATCAGTGTTGAACTGAAACTTCATTTTGATTTGCAGTGGATTTTCCATGTGCTTCGGAGGCTCAGGTGTAGAGAGTGCTGAGATGTTCATGTTGGGTTTTTTTTTTTTTTTTTTTCCTCAAAGGAAATTAACATGGCACACTTGAGATTTTATATCGACAGAATTGCGGAGTTGTGTTACAGTTCAAATGTTACCCTCTAAACGACAAAGCAAAAAGAAAACACGATTCTCAGGTATATAAAGCCGACAGTGTTAAGACACCACCCGCAAGGGAATGGCGTCACTTTCTCATTTCAAAAAGGGATTTTTTTTTTGACCCTGTATAGATTCTCTGTCCGATCGTAATGGAAGAAGAAACGGTCATGACAACCCGTGCAGAAACATTTGCTGGACAACAAATGTGTTTTTTTAGGATATTTATTGATAAAGTTGTTTTTGCTAATGTATCTAACGAGCAATGTTGGGGGCAACAGTTCAGGGCAGGTGTGTGTGTGTGTGTGTGTGTGTGTGTGGGGGTGTTTTATTGCTCCAGATGGAGCTTGTACAGGAACAGAAAGTCTCTGAAGCTGGATGACTATATAAAGTGCTATGCAACCTCATCTACCAGCATAGAAATCAGCAGACATCAGCTTTCCTGTGCCTTTATAAAACTATGCAGCAGAGTTCAAGTTAATCACCCTGTGTGTATGTGTATATATATATATATATATATATATATATACACATACACTGACCCATTGAAGCCATAGGCACAAACAATGCAGATTTCTACTCAGGTTCGGTGATAAAGAACCTGATGGGTGTGTGTGTGCGCGCTGCATGTTCGAGGAGGCGTGTGAATGAATGTGGCGAGGTGTGCGTGGTTGTCATGACCAGTTGTGATCGCGCCGCGTGCCGCCGGTCGGCTTCGTTGTGCCATACCTACTACTACGTGCTCAGTTCTTAAGCTTTTAGTCTCAGCTTGAATTTCCACAATGCCAAAGCTCTATTTATGTAAAATTTACAAGAAAGTATTGATTTGTATTTTTTCATTTAAAACAAACAAACAAAAAAAAAAAGTAGATGTTTGCGTTCCATTTGTACAGAGAATAAAGAGAATATTTTTCTACAAATAGTCGTGTGATGTTTTTGATCCAGTTTGCATTTTATTTTGTTGGGAGACGGAGTTTAGTTTTCAGGACGGAGTGTTCCTGTTGTTTGAGACGTTGGGAATTCTGGAGTCGGTGCTTTTAAATTCAGGGCATTTGGTAAACACAGTTCTACTGAGTGACTTACATTTCTTGTTTTATACAACTAAATAATTGAGGCTCAAGGGCCCGGTAATGGCATCTTGTTGGTCCTGGGGCTTGAACCAACAACCTTTGATTCTGTAACCCAGAGCCTTAACCATTGCTTCATGTCCCATCTCTATACGAGTGTGATGGCTGATATTTGAAGAGAGAATTTGATGCACCTTTCCCACTTTTTTAATAATGTCTTTGTGATTTAACAGTCAGTGTTTAACTAACGCAACACGTTTAAAAAAAAAAAAAAAAAAAAAGGTGCTTCTGATTATAATAAAACAACAAGGGCAGCAGGTGCAATTTGAGAGGGACTTTAATAGCCACAAATTTTTCAACGTGAATTAATTTAAAAAAAAAATTGGGGGTCTCAGATTCATGTCGTCATCAAAATGTTTTTCACAAATTAATAAACATTCTGGTTGATCAAAAAACAAAAATTTTAAAAAGCTAAAAGTTACAGATTGGCGAACAACACAACCTGTAATGAGTCAGACAGCTATAGATATTTACATCAGTGTCTGACTCCAGATCCATCGTTCATTAAAATACAGTAACAGTACCAAAACTACACGGCAATCAGGAGTCATCAAAACGTCTCATTTAAAGAAAACTTGCTGCACAGGATAAAACGCTCCGGCTATAAAAAGACAAATGGGCCTGTTTATATATATTTAAAAAAATAAACACCTGTTAAAAATGAGAATCCACCCGAAGCAATTCACAGAGACGGCAGCCTGGAGCCGGGCCTTCAGAGTTCCACAGAGAGGACGTCGGGGCTGCTGTTGGCCAGTCGTATGTGAGCATACTCCATCACCATCTGCTTCACTCCCTCCATGTAGCACTCCTCACCCGAGTGCAGGTACAGCCAGATGAGCCGACCGAGCCGAGCCCGAGCCGAGGTGCCGTGTAAACTTCCTGTTCGCAAACAAAACGACCCGTCATCAAACTTGCACCAAGAATTTCTCCTCGACCTCAATGCAGTCTGTCCTGCGTCCTGAAAATACTTACATTCATCTACAGTCTCCTGCTTCCGACTCACAACTCTGAACCGTGAAATCCGTCTGTGGTTCGTTTTAATCTTCCCCGCGAAACACACGTGTAACGTTCAGTTAGACACTTTATAGCACGCAGTCAATATCACACTCGAACATATCGCCGACTACAGTTTAGCTACGAGACCACAGCCAACCATTTTATAGACGGACCAAAAAAAAAAAAAAAAGAACCGGATCTTCAGGTGTTCGTTGTGCTCTTACTTTGCCGGAGCACACCGGAAAGGTTTGCATTTTGAAAACACACAAAGCGAGAGCCTCAGTAAAAGGTGTGGGATCGAAAAGAACCAGAAACATTCCCGTTCCTGTCTGTATTGGCAAACGAGTCGAATTGAACCGCCGATCGCGGCTGAGGGTTCAAAGCCCCACGCAGCAGACCGTCATAAATCCTAATTACGACTCCGGTTGCGTCTCGTCACCGCCTCGCACATGATGAATGTCTCGTACACAGCTGAGGATGAACGAGGTCAGACTTATTCATTTTCTTGCACGGCTTCACCTTCAGGACCCGAAGCGCTCTCCCAGTCGCTCAGCAACCACCAGCATCACTCAAAGATCAATTAACATCTCTCTCTCTCTCTCTCACACACAGGCTGTGGCTCAGGAGCCAAAACAGCACAGTTTCATTCACACCATACGTGACCAGATGAAAAACCTACACACACAAATAAATAAAAGCAGGCGGGCGGGTGCAGCTTGTTCTCGGTGATCGTGGAGGTTGTAGATCAGAACATACACTTGTTCCTTTCACATGCCAGTGGGTTTCGATCTGCACGCCCTCCGAGCTGCTCGTTTCCATCGACATCAACACGGCACAATTCGAGCCGACCCCGTGACCCGACCGAGAGGACGAACGGTGCCCCCGATGTTGCGCCGATGCTCAGTGTTCTGTGGGTGTACCTTGAGAGAGCTTGGTGTAGAACTCCAGCAGTGTGAACAGCTGACCCGGGAGCAGCTCTCTGAGCCAGGCGTTCTCCTCCAGGTAGATCCAGTCCTGCAGCAGCCTCTTCCTGCTCAGGAAATCCCGCACGTGCTGCAGGTACATGTAGTCACCCGACACCAAATACAGCCTACGCAATCCAGAACACACTCTTACACACCTTCACCAGCCAGTCCACGGATCATCAGGATTTATTGCTCATATTTAAGGTTTGGTCCCCCCATAAACCCTCCCTTTATACGCATCCGGGTTAATACACCGTTTAATTTAAATACATTTGTAAATAAACTCCCATGTCCAGTAGGCCCTCGACATTCGCGGGGGTTTGGTTCCGAGCCCTCCCGCGAGTTCTATACCCAGAAGTAAAACCCCCATGAATTACATCAAATGCAAATGAGCAGCTGTCAGTAAAATACTGTGTATCTATTACATGAGCTCAAATCTGCTTCTTAAACACATTCTATAGACAATATTACTCATTAATACAGTATTAATGTAGTAAAATATAGTAATGACGAAGAAAAACTAATTTTTACTCTTATTTTTATTGATAAAATATAAACATTATACAGCATATACTGTTGTAAAGCACTCACTTTGAAGTCTTTTTCAATGATTATTCCAGTACAGGACCGAAGTTAATTCTGAGAATGTTTCTGCGTGAGATTTTATGTTCTGTATCATGTTTAACAAATGATACCAAAAGGATAAACTTTATTACGCTTCATGTCCTTTTACATTGAACTGGGAGTGACGTCTCCAAGATGGCGCTGCCTAGAGGGCGACGTCTCGGAGTTCTCAGAGTCAAATTGCTTCTTTGTTTGTTCATGTTTTGCACGATGCTCGTTTATGATCGGTTCAGCTTCGGGCAACTAAGCACGCGACAACTATTTTCTATCTATTCTATGCTATGGGAGCTCCATGCTGGCGGTTAGCGGCTAAGCCCAGGCGGAGTTCTCAGAGGCTTGGTTCGCACTTCCGGCCATACTACTTGAAAATGTTCAGTCCCTGCGAAACAAGATGGACGAGCTTCATGCTCAGATTGCAGCGCAGAGGGATCTACAGGACTGTGTTTCGGAGAAACATGGCTCGAGGAGAGTACACCCGATGAGGCGATGATACCAGCCGGCTCCACGGCCTTCATCCCCTGCAATCCCAAGCGCAGGAGTCATCATTCGGCCCCTTCCCGCCTGGCTTCTTGTCCGTTGGGGTGCGACTCGCACCGAGCAGCCTACCATAGCATATTAGGTCTGCTAGCCGCATCCCGGCTAACAAGCCCAGTTGAGCGTGCTTAGTTATACACGCCCAAAGATACTCCGATCTTATAGCTGTATAGTGCAAAACATGAACAAACAAAACAACATAAAATTAACAAATTAAAACGAACCGTAGCATGCTAGCTCTGCTTAGTTATATACGCCCTTCTCGCTGTACCGGGCATAGTGCAAAACATGAACAAACAAAACATTAAAACGAACAAAGAAACAATTTGACTCTGAGAACTCTGCGACGTCGCCCTCTGGGCAGCACCATCTTGGAGACGTCACTCCAATTCAATGTAAAAGGACATGAAGGGTACTGCAATAGAGTTTATCCTTTTGGTATCGTTTGTTAAACATACTACAGAACATAAAATCTTACATAAACATTAACTTTTTTTTTTTTTTT
Source organism: Plotosus lineatus (assembly GCA_024760905.1). Classification (NCBI taxonomy): domain Eukaryota; kingdom Metazoa; phylum Chordata; class Actinopteri; order Siluriformes; family Plotosidae; genus Plotosus; species Plotosus lineatus. The sequence goes on along the minus strand of CM045751.1, from coordinate 4,115,795 downwards.
AACTCATTCGCACACAAGTTGTCAATGAGCCTCTTTTTTTGTGCGTTTTAATTACCAGAGTTTAACTCGGCCACAGCCATCTACGAGCAGCCAATTGGCTGAGTGCTCACTAGATGAAAGGATGGTATACGCTCACTTTCCTGCCACTCACAACAATCATCAATCATGGGCGCATTCATACGAAGGGGGCGGATAGCGTTTTCCCCGCCCAGCGATCCGGGCCGCCTCCAAACGTGCATGCACAGCAGTTTACAAATATGGCAGCATCGTATGTCGTGGAGGGGGCATGTGCATGCTCACGCCCCTCACTGATTTGGTGGTGGTGGTTATATGTGATGGGTAGGAAACACTTGACACTCCACAGCACCACTAATACACCGTATATCAATCCAGAACCAAACTCCTCCCACACGAATCCCGAGTTTCCTTTCGCCGCATGCGTTCCTAATAAAATATACCCAGATTCACCGTGATGCATTACACAGCGAGTACAACACGTCACGCGCAACTGTGTGTAAAAAGATGGACCTGCATAGAGACTCGAGTCTGCTCACGTTGCTGGAAACCCAGACCTGGCCTTTTATATCAGCGTTTTATTCTCCTCATGCTTTAAAAAGACTTTGGACTCACGGTGGATCTCGTTCTCTGACTGACTTCAGGCTGTGTGTTTGAAGCTTGCCGAGCTCTCAGTGGGAGCACTGGGCCGCGGCTAGCAGCTTCAAAAGTCCTGCCTGGGGGAGGGTGGGGGTGGACGGGGAGGGTGGGGAGGACCAGGCCAGAAAAATACTGAGCATGACAAGCTTTCAAATGGAAGGAAGACCTCGATTCAAACCGACACATCCTCATATCCAGGAAATTTATTTAAAAACGCACCTTGTCTGATTGTAATCTTTTCTTTTTAATAGGTTTTAGTGTTCAGTTCTCCCCCTCCCCTCGGAGTAGCTTAAAGTATCTCACTTCAGAAATATACAGGGCTGGCAGCAGGCTTATTATTGGGGGGGGGGGGGGATAAGTTCCTCCTCTGAGTATTACCGAGAAAACACAAGCGATCTATCCGCAGCACTCAGTGAAGGAAAAAAGTCTCATTAATATAAACTCTATAGCTCGTCCTCAATAACGTTCCTATAGGGGGCAGAGCTCGGATTTAAATCTCTTCAGTGTTTATACACACACACACACACACACACCTACTTGTAACAGGGAAGCTTTTCAATAATCTTCCAGTTGACGTAGTTCACCGCCGTCTCCTCCAGAACACACACTCGAGCCATCTGCATTTTGGCCACCACCCAGAACCTGTCGTGGTCCACCAGTTTCTCCTGCATCTCCCTCTTCAGCAGCAGATACACGCCATCCAGAGTGTCTTCATAAACCTGTCAACAGGCATACCTCAGGTTTATAGTGAAACGGCACATGATCTTCTCAGTGAGGCTGGAGCCCATCTCAGTCGACACTGGGTGAAAGCGGGGTATACCCTGAACCCAGAGGAAAACCCATGCAAGAACAGAAAAAAAAAAAAACCAAGAAAACCCCACACCGAGCCAGGCACTCAGACCTAGAACCTTCTTCCCATCAGAAGGACGTGTTCATCACTCGACCGCCATTATCAAAGCTGCTACGTGTCTAACCTCACACACACACACACACACAGAGAAGGGTAATTCTATGGGAAGGGACCAGAAGGTATCAAAACAATTATATTTAAAAAAAATTAACCAATCGGGACAAGTCACTGGCAAGTCCAATAAAACATGCAATGAGTCCTGTTAGAGCAAAAACACCTTCAGTACAAAAACATCCAGAATTTCAACAATGACATCCAAGTAGAAACAAGTTCTGCGTCCACCGGTGAACGCCGACATCCTACTGTAGCTGCACGGGATGGAATTTTGGAAACCGGAGAACCGAGAGGAGACCCACGCAAGCACAGAGGAGAGAACATGCATACTCCACACAGAAACACCCGAGTCTGGGAATCGAACCTAGGACCTTCTTGCTGCGAGGTAAGCATGCCAACCACTGCGTCACCGCGCCACCCCCAGGCGTATTCACATGCATGAATATTTAGTTATATTTATGATTTTACAACAAAACCTCTACAAAGTAATAAACTACAAGTGGGAGCAGTGTGATTTCTGATTTGTCTGCCATCTGAGGACGAAAACAAACAAACCAAACAACAAAAAACATTGTCCAGGGGGCACAATGCTTAAATCACATTCATCACGGTCACTGAGCGCAGGTGCCATCATTACTACAACACTTTAAAATGGAATAAAGCAGATGTTAAATTTAGCTTAGGGCTGTTTTCCTTTTTTTTAAAAAAATGGAATATACACAACAACTGCGTTTGAAGACAGTCGTGACGTTTTGTTTCTCTCCTTTGAGTCGTACACGCTGCTTTAAGCACGTACAGTTCCCCTTAGTTGAAATTAGACCACCAGGTCAAAAAATAAAGTCACAAATATATTGTTCCACCTTTAGCAACGTTTATTTCCATTTGGTGTCGGGTCCATTTCTCACCGACCTGTTGAATAGATGAGGGGAAAAACTGAATCCCTCCATAAAGTCTTCTCCAGCACATCCCAAACACTTGATTGACAAACAGTTGATGGTTTCCTTTTATGTTTCTGTGTAATATATACCTGAACTATTAGGTACTTCAGGTTCAATGTCCGTTACAAAATTGAACAATGTAATCAATATTCCGGCTCAGGGGACAGAATTCCAGGGACTATTTAACCACATCCTCTTCACCTCTGCTGAATAATAGTTCATTATGCACACACTGTTTGCGGACAAGGACCAGAAGGAGAAAAAAAAAAAAAAATCTTCAGCTGAGCAGATAAAGCAGGATAACTATTCAGACCACGAAAAAAGCAGACATTAACAATATGCATTACAATTATTTGAGACAAAAGTATAAATCAGCAGGGGTGTCTAATTAATTAGAAATGTGACCATTTTCTAAATTATATTCACGCTATGATCAAAGGAACAACTTCACTCATTCTCGAGTTCTCCTTGAACTGCAGCTCATTAATTTTGTTAAAGTGGCAGTAAAACGGAGAAGCTGCTCAGACACCGCACAATTAAACAGGATGCATTTTGATAAGCCCGTTATCCATTTAGCAACTGTTACACGAAGGAGTGCGTCCTGTTGCGTGCGCACGCTGTGACCTGTGAAATTAGACACTGCCTTACGAGTTAACGAACTGAATATATATAATGGCAGATGTACCTCATGAATACCGAAAGATACCACACCCCGCAGCAGCTAGTTTAAATTTCAGCTAAATTAAAAGAAAGGGAGAGGAAGAGAATGGGTGATCAAGAAAGAGAGATAGCAAAAGAGGGAGAAATCAGAATTTTAATCAGAACCAGGCGTGTCGACTGATCTGGGCGACTTTGGTATTCCGACACAGGCGCATTCTAATCTTTCAATTGTTGAGATGAATCTGGTCAAATTTTGGATTCAGGAATTGTTTAAAGGATTCTTTAACATGGTAAGACAGGACAACTTGGTAATTGTGGAAGGTAGAAGGGGCGCTGTGTACAATTTTTTTTTTTTTTTTTTTAAAAGCTTGGCAGAGGTACGCAGCCGTGAGGATGGACACAAACAAGTTTCCGTCCTCACGCCGGTCCCAAGCCCAGATAAATGCAGAGGGTTGCGACAGGACAGGAAGGGCATCCGGCATAAACCTTTTGCCAAAATACAGAATGCAAACCGTCAAGACAAATTTCATACCGGATCAACAACGACCACCATCAGTGCTGTCAACCAACAGGGTGCTGGTGGAAATTGGACAACTGTTGGTCAAAGGAGGAGAGGCAGGAGGCGTGTCCGTAGACAGAGAGAGAAGAGGAAAAGCACGAGTCTCGGACTGAGAGTAGGGACTTTGTATGTTGGAACTATGACAGGAAAAGGTCGAGAGCTGGCGGACATGATGCAGAGGAGGAAGGTGGACATACTGTGTGTTCAGGAGACCAGGTGGAAAAGTAGCAAGACTAGAAGCTTAGGAGCAGGTTTAAGCTGTTTTTTCATGGTGCGGATGGGAAGAGAAATGGAGTAGGAGTTGGTCAGGAATGTTCTCGAAGTGAAAAGAGTGTCAGACAGAGTGATGAGTCTCAAGTTAGAAATTGGAGGTGTGATGTTCAATGTTGTTAGTGTTTATGCCCCACAGGCAGGATGTGAGCCAGAAGAGAAGGAGATTCTGGAGTGAGTTAGATGAAGTGATGCAGAGTACCCCCAGAGGTGAAAGAGTGGTCATTGGAGCAGACTTCAATGGACATGGTGCAGGAAACAGAGGGGACGAGGAAGTGATGGGCAGGTTTGGTATCCAGGACAGGAACACAGAAGGACAGATATTGATAGATTTTGCAAAAAGGATGGAAATGGCTGTGGTGAATACTTTCTTCCAGAAAAGACAGGAGCATAGGGTGACTTATAAAAGCGGAGGTAGGAGCACACAGGTAGACTACATCTTGTGTAGGCGATGTAATTTGAAGGAAGTCGGTGACTGCAAAGTAGTAGTGGGTGAGTGTTGCCAAACAGCATAGGATGGTGGTGTGCAGGAGGATGCTGATCGTGAGAAAGGTGAAGGCAAAGGCAGAGCAGAAGACAAAGTGGTGGAAGCTGAAAAAGGAAGAATATCGTGTTGTCTTCAAGGAGGAGTTGAAACAGGCTTTGGGTGGTCAGGAAGTGCTTCCAGATGACTGGACAACTACAGCTAATGTGATCAGGGAGACCGGTAGGAGAATACTTGGTGTCCTCTGGAAGGACAGTAGATTGGTGGTGGAATGAGGAAGTGCAAAAAGGAAGAGGTTCGCCAAGAAGTGGGACACGAGAGGACCGAAGAGAGTAAACAGCAAGACAGGGAGACAGCATAAGGCGAAGGTAGCGGTGTCAAAGGCCAAACAGAGGACATATGATGACTTGTATGCCAGGTTGGACAGTCAGGAGGGAGAAAATGATTTATACAGGTTGGCACAGCAGAGAAATAGAGATGGGAAAGATGTGCAGCAAGTTAGAGTGATTAAGGACAGAGAGGGAAATGTATTGACTGATGACAGAAGTGTGATGAGAAGGTGGAAAGAGTACTTTGAAGAGCTGATGAATGAGGAAAATGAGAGAGGAAAAAAAAAAAAAAAAAGAGTAGAAGAGGTGACTGTCGAGGACCAGGAAGTAGCAAAGATTAGTAAGGGTGAAGTGAGGAGGGCATTGAAGAAGATGAAGAATGGAAAGGCAGTTGGTCCTGATGACATACCGGTGAACGTATGGAAGTGTCTAGGAGAGGTAGCAGTAGATTTTCTGAAAAACATTCAACAAGGTCTTGGAGAGTAAGAGGATGCTGGAGGAATGGAGAAGTGTGCTTGTGCCCATTTGTAAGAACAAGGGAGATGTGCAGAGTTGTGGCAACTACAGAGGGATAAAGTTGATGAGCCATACGATGAAGTTATGGGAAAGAATAGTGAAAGCTAGACTAAGGGCAGAGGTCAGTATTTGTGAACAACAGTTTGGTTTCATGCCAAGAAAGAACACCACAGATGCAGTGTTTGCTTTGAGGATGTTAATAGAGAAGTACAGAAGGTCAGACGAGCTGCAATGTGCTTTTGTGGATCTGGAGAAAGCATACGACAGGGTGCCGAGGGAGGAACTGTGGTATTGCATGAGGACGTCTGGAGTGGCAGAGAAGTATGTTAGAGTGGTGCAGGACATGTATAAGAGATGGAAGACAGTGGTGAGGTGTGCTGTCGGTGTGACAGAAGAGTTCAAGGTGGAGGTGGGACTGCATCAAGGGTCAAATCTGAGCCCCTTCTTGTTTGCTATGGTGATGGACAGGCCGACAGACGAGGTTAAACAAGAATCTCCATGGACTATGATGTTTGCAGATGACATTGTGATCTGTAGTGAGAGCAGAGAACAAGTGCAGGAAAATTTAAAGAGGTGGGGGTATGCCCTGGAAAGGAGAGGAATGAAGGTTAACCTCAGTAAAACAGAATACATGTGTGTGAACGACAAGGACCCAAGAGGAACGGTGAGGTTACAGGGGCAGAGATAAAGAAAGTGGAGGATTTTAAGTACTTAGGCTCAACAATCCAGAGCAATGGAGAGTGTGGAAAAGAGGTGAAGCGTGTGCAGGCAGGTTGGCGAAAAGTATCCGGTGTGATAGGAGGGTATCGGCAAAAATGAAAAGTGTACAGGACGGTGATGAGGCCAGCAATGTTGTCTTTTCCTCAGTGCCACTGTTTCTAAACCATACAAGAGGCAGAACTGGAGGTAGCAGAGATGAAAATGTTTGCGCTCTAAGTGCTCTTAAGGTTGCTTTTAAGTGGTGAGGTATGAAGGACCTCCAAGAACTAAGGTTTAATTAAGTTTGTTCTCTTTGATGTGTGGAGGGTGTTTACACACCTTTCTGCGTTTCAGTCTGCCCCAGTCACGGCCAAAGAGCCAGACCACGAGGGACCTGCACATGGAGAAGTAGTTTCCTACTGTAAGAATCCCTGTATGAAGAGATGGAACCATGAACATGCATCAGGATCAGATTCGCTGGAGTTCGGCCATCACCATTTCACACCCAAGTAAAAATTGACATTTAGAAAAAGTTTAATTATGAAACACCACTCGATAATCCTCATGTCAGAAAGCAAGGGTTTTAAACCCACCGACATTCTCGTCTCCCTGAGCCAGTTTGCCCTTCCAGTAGTCGCTGGTGATGGGATGAAGGGATGCCAGGTATCGAACATCACACACCGTTTCTCCCCATGTGGAAACTTTCTTCTTGCTGTATTTCCTCCATTGCAGGTATATGGATCGGAGCTGGCGGTTTATCAAAATGGGTTGACGAAAAAGCCAGTAAGTGAACTTCCACTGGAACCTGCATTGGGTGTACTGGTGGTACATTGACTCCAGTTCAGAATGATCTAGAGGAGATAGAGGAGGAGGAGAAGTGAGGAAAAAGGATGGGGGAGGGGAAAATATGAGCGCCTATACCAGTGGTCCCCAAACTACGGCCCGCGGGCCAGATACGGCCCACCTCCACATTTGGCCCATCCTCCTGAACAATACCAGAGACGCATTATGATTACTTTTTTAGTCTGGCCACATGATCAAGACTAATACACACCTAGAACATGACATTCTATTCCACCCTTCTGTGCCCCTATCTGAGGGCCCCCCCGAAACAAAAATTCTAAACTCCCCCTGTCAAATGGAACGGAATAATGGTGAAAAGGTTACGGAAGAATTGATTCAGCATGCAGAGTATTTAACCTGCAGTGGACAAGCGGTTATTTTTTTTTTTGTTCAATGCAAAGAAAAGATTGTTTGTATCATCTGTCAAGAGGCAGTGGCGGTATTCAAAGAATACAACCTGCGCCGGCACTCTGAATCCCATCAAAGACGAGTATGATCGCTTGCAAGACCAAATGCAAGTAGACAAACCCTAAAAGCTAAAAAGTGGAGTGTTTGCTCAGGAGAATACAGACGCTCCCCGACTTACGGTTTTAATTGGTTCCAGACGGCCGAACGCAAGTTTAAAGTGAACGTAATCTGTGACAATGACGCATATGACGCTCATATGTACTATACATCCAAAAATACCATTACCATATATAAAAAAAACACCCCTAAAATCAATTATGAACATAACATTGTAAAATAATATCAAATATATCAAATATCAACATTCATTTCAAATAAGTCACTTATTTATACCGAGTTACTTTATGTGAGGCACTCGATACCGAAAGTAGTGTACTTGCAAAAGTAGTGTACTTGCTGTGGGTTATAGAGTTCTGGTCTTTCAAGTGCACAAGGGTGCCGTTGAACTCATTTAGAACACAGCCTGCACCGATATGAATCCCAGCAAAGCGGCGCGTTCTTTCTTTTTTGTGTCAGTAAGTAAACTTTATTCAAGAGATGCATACAAAGAACAAGTACAAATCCTAATGAATATTAATATAAAAATAAGTATACACTTAGGATTCTGCTAAAAGATAATAAATATCTGTAATTGTTCTGTAATTTATGCATTCGGGTTTTCATTCATATTACTGTACAACTCTCTTTGCTTCACCGAGTATGCAGGGTATATTGCGCCGATCCGAGCAGATAGTTAATTCATCTCTGTGTATGAGACTTGCACCCATGCTTACAGGCTTACACTTCTGACCAACCATATTTGCTTCAGGTTACAAAAGTTCGCAAAACAGTGTAAACACAAAGATCACAGAGACGACGTCTTAACACAAGGGTAACACGTTATATAACTATATATATATATATATATATATATATATATATATATATAAAACTATATAGGATTTTCTGAGTAGATCCTTCCGTAGGAGAGTGCTCAATACTTTTTGGTAGAGCAATTAACAAAAGGACAGGACAAAGACTTTCTATTGAAACTCCATTTATCACTACAGATCTGTTTCGAGGGGTGGTGAAACCATCCTCTCTCTTCAGGTGATTGTAGAATCTTCTACAATCACCTGAAGAGAGAGGATGGTTTCACCACCCCTCGAAACAGATCTGTAGTGATAAATGGAGTTTCAATAGAAAGTCTTTGTCCTGTCCTTTTGTTTATATAACTATCTATATATATGCACATATACATACATACACACACACACAGTCTGTAGTTTGTAAACAATGAATGCAGCGTCATTATGTCAGCGTACTACGTAGGTACGTCTAAACTCAAAATTTGACTATTTAAAAAATAAATAAATAAATAAAACGGATGAACGCAAGTCGGGGAGCGTCTGTATGTTTGTACGCCAGTCTTGGCTGAACCAGTCGTCTGTTCGGGCAGCTTTCAGGTTGCTCAACTGATAGCCACCAGCATTTTTTCTTCTTTTCTTTTCTGAAATTATTTCCCGACTTTTTTCTTTGAAGGTCCCAGAAAGGGTTACTAATATTTGTTATGCGTGGCTTACCGGAAAACAATAAATGTTCACATTTCGGCGGCCCTGCGATGTCACACTTTCTGTTATAAACTGACCTCAGTTCCCCATCAGAGAAGGGAAACGTTATGTGGCGCTCGCAGGAAAAAGTTTGGGGACCCCTGGCCTATACAGTTCAGTCTACACCGAATCTTCAGGCTAATGAGGTATTGGCTAATTAATGAACACTGAAAATGCTTCAATCAGGTAAACAGAACCAGCAGGAACCCAATCTAAACAGACAGGCTGGAGAATACAAACTCAAAACTACGAGTCAGTCCTATAGTTGGACAGAGGCCCTTTTCATTCAGCAGGCAATTACGACACTTTTGAAGTCAGTCAGCAGTGCAAAAAAAAAAAAAAGGATTACTGTATTTTTCCTTCAAAAGGCTTTTTGGTAAGGCAAGAGGGCACAAATCAAAGGGCTGTGACTGAAGGTCTTCAAAAGCACCGACCGCACTTCAGAATAAAAACGTGTCACAAATGCCAGGCTGAAATCATGTGAAGCAACTTTAACCTTCCATCCTCCCCAAAAAAGAGGAAAAAATACAAGCACTCAGGATTTCTTTAATTTTAGATGTATAAACTTCTCTAACGAGCAAACCATAATCAAATCAAGCGAGAAAGAACTGCTGGAGAAAAAGACTGAATCCCAAACTTCATCTGAAGATCACCAACGAAATCCGCTCAAGATCATTTCTCTTCAGTGACGGTATACTCGAGTCTCGAAAGGTGCTGATAACCTAAGCAGGAACTGGAGCATAAACTAGGGTCTCGGGGCGGCTGGGGCCCATCTCAGCCAACTCTGGGCATGGGTAGAGTACACCCTGGACAGATCACCAGGCCAGAAACATACTGGCTGCTATGAGGCCATCCTTTTGGAAAGTCAGCAATGATTCTTTTACCTGAACCTCTCACCACAGACAGGCTACCCTTTGATAACCCAGGCAGCTTTCATAACCCAGTTAGGTGATATCAGTGACAATCCAGCGATAATGGAACATGAACCCGCAACCTTTGGCTCAGTAATCCTGCACCCTACCATCACGCGACTGCTGCAGCAACATCTTGGGTGATTTAAAAAAAAAAAAAAAAAAAAAGTTCAATAAGCAGTTATGGCAGAAATTGGTGTAAACAGTGGCCTATTTGAACAGGAGAGGGAGGAGTCGCTTTTGGAGAGTGTGATGTCACATTCTAGTGACTCCAAGGACGAGATTGCAGCCAGAGACGAGCGTGACGGTAAATCCAAAAATGGTTTACGCAGCTAATGTTTTGCTTTCTTGCCATCAGCAGGTTTAGGAACAAAACAAAATGCTTTCCGCGATTTCTTCATGTGATGTTTGTGCAGCTCAGCACTTGGACCATAATGCGTTATGACGCACAGGGTCAGTGACACAATTCAATGAATTTGCATCACCAACAGGCTGGAACTAGCCAATCAGGAAGTCAATATAACTCTAAGCATGTCAAGAGTCATTTTGTTTATACCAATATAGCGAATCACCAATCAGATCACCACTTTCTCTGTGTCCTATACTAATTAAAAACAGAGCTTTGCTGGTAGATGACAGAACATTCTCTCCAGAGAGCACAAATCACACCTCCTTTCTTAGGTCAGGCTTAAAAAATTCTTTGTTGGCAATATCATGAAAAAGATTCACCTGAGATGGAGGAATTTATTTATTTCTTGTTTTTGCCTGTGCAGGCCACCTGGAATTTATGGGGAATTTTTTTCATACATCATGAGATATGTATGTGATGTAAACACGGCAGAATGAAATAAATATCTTATATTTGAAATCAAAATACTGAATATCAAAGTCTATTCTTTTAATATTGTAATCAACAGAGTATCAAAGTTTCTTCAACATATCAACTTTTAATATTGCCATCAACACCTAACAAATACCTACGTCACGCTCCGCACTGTTGCTGGCAGTTAATAATTAACTTGAATTTGTTCGAAAATGTCAGCAAATGTGTTGCTCATTTTGAAATGCATTCATTTATTTATTATTTTCATATTGGGACCTTTAATAATGACAGAACTGTTTTATTGCCTCATCATTGTCCGCGTCCATAATGCTTTCCGCCATTCTTGTTAAAACAGCACTGGCCAATGAGAATAGCCGTTTCACCGAACTGGAGAAATTGATCACAAAGGGCCGGTTGATACTGATTTCATTTTGATCACTTTTTATGACAGTGTATGATAGGAGACTTGTGTTTTTTTCAACACATCCAGCCAGTGTATTTTCATTTTTTTGCATCTGAATGCTTAGCCAGAGTTTTTATCTACAATTTCGGCCCAACCGGCCGTGTTACCGCCAACAAAGATATTTTTAAGGCTGGCCTAATTAAACCAATATCGACCCAAACAAAAGCAAACTCAAGTCCAATGTATCAAGTACAGCAGCGTAAATATCCCTTCAACTGTAAAATTCTGTTCCATGAGGTAACGAGAGAATAAACGTACCGCTGCTGTGGTGCTGCTTAAGAACGTAGTGGTAGAGCATCGCTGTACTGCCATGATGAGAAACAGCAAAGCGATACAAATCCCTCCATTCGGTCCTGAGCATCTCATCGACTTCTGGTTTCACTAAAAACATTGAAATTGTTTTTACTTAACAGCAACATCCCATGTAGCCATACAGATCAGACACCAGCCATCAACTATAGCAAGAGTAGAGTTTCTCACTCATTAAATTCTAGTGACTAAAAATCTAGTATCAGCCAACTACACCCTCCCTCTCCCAACTGTACATACACTGTTCAGTCAGAACATCAAAAACACCGGCCTGTTACTGTGCAGGTCCCATTTTTGGTGCCAAAATGTTCCCAATGCATTGTTTACCTCTGCTTGGATCAGCTGATTGTGATTTGGACTGTTCCAGATACCCATGATCCACACCATGTAGAAGTGGTGTGTTCCCTCTTGTACATCATGATCAAACTCCTAACATAATTTTAGGATCCATCTTGACACCCCCCCCCCCCAATTTCATTAAGTAATATTATCTGACTTACAAAACTGACCCTCACGACCCCTTCCATATATAGCAGGCAAGCATCAGAACCCAAAGAATGTTTTTAGTTTATTTTATGTGCGAGTAATTAAAAGCCACTGAAATCAGGGCACGTGTCCGATCACAATCCAGATAAATGTAGCGTAACTATCATATGAACTCTTAAATCACTCTAATCGATGTATAAACACTTTAATACCTTTATACTACATTACAGTTTGGAGGAAACTAAACTCTGACTTTCTGATTCCATGTTGGTGCCACATCACTGATTCATACGCAACCCATCATGAGTCAGTGCGATCTGAAGAAAGCTGACAGGCCTACCTTTATTTTTCCCCATAAGCTTCTCTCTGGGAATGCCCCACAGCTTCTCCACATCCGCACAGGAAAGCTGTAGGGTAGGTAATTGCACTCGGTACTCCAGTACGAGCCATTGTGTCCAGTACGGGCAGGGAGGACACGGAAATTCAGCAAACAGCTTCTCCTGAAGGGACCGGTTACAGTGGATGTTTCGGAAAAGGGCTCGCCACATGAACACGAAACGAAAGGCAGTTTTGGCGGTGTAACCGGCGGTCTTGATGTTCAGGAGGTCTACCCCAAACAAGTCCTGACAATGCACACATTAAAAAAAATAATTAGGGATAAACTTAATTATGAAATAATGTGAAAACATTGCAGTTAAAACATTCACTCGAGGAACATTCAGCCTTGTATCTTTGAGAGCTAATTAAAAGGTGACAGTGATGTTTCCATGACTGCAGAGTCACTTCTTCGAACTGACGGGGTCAAGAAAATATTCTTTCCTTATACATCTTGTTTTTGAAAAATATTTAATCCACTTACCTCATGTTCGAAACCGCTTAAACCTTCCTGAGTCACGAGGAGGCTGAAGCCTCCCTCAGAGAACATTGGGTTCAGGGTGGAGGAACCCTGAACATCTGACCAGACCAACTCACTCACACACACCGTTCACACTCAAACTCCCCAGGGAGAATTTGGAACAGCTAGTTATACACTGTTGGAGGAACCCCAATCCCCGAGAAGACCCACATAAGCACAAAAAAACATAAAATATCCACAGACACTGCACGGGTGTCGTGTATATATTTCTATACCTTTTAATGATAATATACGAGTTTTGGAAAAGGACGACTGAGACTGACGTAATGAACTCACACTCATGAAAAATACAGGGATACGTCAGTTAACAAATTTAACTCATTCCGAGGGTGAGCTCATAAGCTGACAAGCTGACAATTTTTATTAACGCACGTGTGTGTGTGTGTGTCTGTCTCTCTCTCTCTCTCTCTCACACACACACACACACACACACACACACACACACAATACAGTACACATTAAATGTTTGTGGCGCTGTGGGCTCTGCCCACAAGCAGGACACCAGAGCATTTTAAGACGTGGAATTCAAAGCGCGATCCCTGCTTGACAGATCAGAGGTCCAAACTCAATTTTAACTTGATTCCTTGAGGGATCGGAGGTCCAGATGAGCCGCGTTTTGCTCACATGCGCCACATTTATTAAACATTTACTGAATTAAGCAACTTAAAAACTAAACTAAAGAGTTAAGCCTCCTTTCAACTCTGATGGACTCTGGAGGGAGGGAGGGAGGAAGTCTGTCTCTCTCTCACACACACACACACACACACACACACACACACACACACACACACACACACAAAAGCAACGCGCAGCTGATGGAACAATTCTATTTAAATATGTTGAAATGGACGGGATGTTTTATTTAAAGTGGAATTACAGTACCTGTTTGAAAGATCAGAGGTCCTCATTCAATATTAGCTTGCTTCCTTGCGAGATTGGAGGTGTTCTCCCACGGAGCACTCGTGCCGAAATAATCGCCTCCGTCACTGTATTTCCACTTTAAGGTCTCCTTCTGGTTCAATATCTTCCCGATTTTAGAGGGGTTTCGGCGATAACGAAATATAATGCTGTATGATCAATCTCAAAACAAGCCAACAGTCAACTCTTCTTCACATGTGTGACAAACAGGAAGTATGGGTAACAGCTGCTTCCTGGTCAATGGGAGGCCAGTGGGACGGAATCTTGGGAGACAGCCAATGAGAGAGCAACTCATGCATAATGTGAAATTTTGATTGAATTTTGATAAATTGAATTTTGAATGCCACATTTAGCACTTTTCATAAGAGGAGGTTGTTTTCGTATCCTGGGGAAGAAAACTTCGGAAATGTTTTTCGTAACCCGGAATTTTCATACCCAGGAGGTTTTGTGAGTAGGGGGTCAACTGTATATTGTAGATAAACAATAAAATATTTAATAAATAATAAGACAAGAATAAAAAATAAATCAACCAACCCTTCTGATCATCAACTGTGGCGAAGATGTCACATGGGCAGGAAGGAGGTGGTGCATAAGAGAGGAGGACAATTTTGTGCATGTGCACGCCACGAATGCCAGCGTGGAAAGATTTATGGTGAGCTCCCACAAGGTCAGTGCTTCTCAAATAGTGGGGGGGGGGGGGTGCATATGACCCTGGCGTCATAGTTTAATTGTAAGTGTAATTGCACATCCACTCCAGTAGGTGGCAGTGACACTCATTTCCACATTCTGGAATAGGGAAAAAGCAACGAGCAAATGAGGAACAAATGCGCAAGAATACGAGGCTCTTGGCCCGGAAAAGCCATTTTGGGGAGAGCTCATAAATCAATATTTTGCTCTTTGGATGGAGCAGATTTTTGGTGGGATCAAAGCTCTTATCATGGAAAATTCATTATAAGACACACTCATAAGTCAAGGCACCGCTGTATTTTATTATAAACATGCAGTGCAGAAATAAGCTGCCATCTACACTACGTATGCAATATGTGCACAAGTAGGTGGACCAGACAATAGGTGGCATGGAGACAATGCGAGAACCTTATGGTGCATACTGCTATATGTTTTTGTTGACTATTTCTATTGATAAATACATATCGGATACTACTGATGCAGTCATTGGCCTGTGTCGCAAGTGAAGCACGTTACACAATGAAGGGAGTGTGGTTTAAATAAACAAACAACTGTTAGAACAAGTTTAAGTTTCAGATTTTTTTTCTTTTTCAGGAGTCCTATGGTGTGAAATTCTCACTGCTATGAGCACACATGAAAGATTCGTGCAAAGTTTATAAGCTGCTTCTGTGTGGATTTTCCACTTGTTTTACAGTTGTTTTTTTTTTTTTTTTATTCCTAATACATATAACACTGGTCACCGATATTTTTGAAGTCATAAAATTAGGAAAGCAACCACATTCCTGAAGAACTTGACCAGTGTCGTATACATTGATTTTAAACTAGTTCTACCGTGGCTTTATCATTCATTTTCTGAACCGCTTAATCCTAATTAGGGTCACAGGGAGGCTGGAACCCATCTCAGCCAACTCGGGGCGAGGGCAGAGTACACCCTGGACAGCTCGCCTGGCCGAAAACACACTAACGGCTATGCAGCTCCCCTTACGAAAGTCAGAAATGGGTCTCATGGTTAACACCACAGACACGTGGCCGGCCTTCGATAACCCAGATCAGGACACTGGTGGACAATGGCTGTTTTCTTTTAAAAATCCTATACATCAGATTAATTTGCATAATGAATGAAAACTCTAATTTTTCTGTCTGTTATGTTGAAGTCAAATTGTTAATCAAATTTAGAAAAGGCAGGCACTCAAGTCTTGATAAAGTTTTTGATCTTAACGTTCTATTGGTTATGGGACACAGAATGTCCCCCAAACTAAGGATTCATCATGTAAACCACAAGGCAAAAACCCCTCACAAAACTATCATCATTAATATTGTTCATTATTAATAATTAACCATTAATAATTACTAATATTGGGTTCACACAATCCACCTCACAGCAAGAAGGCCCTGGGTTCGAGTGCTGGACTTGGATGTCCCTGTGCTTGTGTGGGTTTCCTCCGGGGTATTCTGGTTTCTTCCTACAGTCCAAAGACACTCATGAGGCTAACTGGCTGTTCCAAACCTCCCATCCCAAGTCCAAATGTGAATGGTTGTGCATGTTGGCCCTGTGAGGGTCTCGGAGGGCTGTTCAGGGTGTAACCCGAATGTGCTCGTGTCCTCCGAGATAGTCCCCAATAGTACGAGAAAACAGTTTGGAGTTTCTGAGACCATTATTCATCCTCAAAGGCAATATTAAATCTTTTTTTTTTTTTTTTTTCTATTAATGCTAATGTGGCTAACAAAGACCGTGCTGCCAAATTGGTGACTGACTGACTTTCCCAGTCGGCCAGAAAACACTATTGTTTATTCATAGTTTGAATAAATACTTGTTTAAGTGTCTTCTTGAATAATTATTTCATGTATATAAATATATGACTATTAGTGACTACAGTGGTAGCAGGTATCACTGTTTAATATCAAAAGGACGCTAATTGGAGTCAATTTGTGTTAATTGAATGTCAGTTACCACAGATATACGTCAAACAGTTCCCAAAAAACCGAACATATATGACTTAAATACACTGTGTAACTTAAAAATATCGTCCTGTTGAATGCTATTAGACCAAATAAATTTTACCTGAAAGTGACGAGTCCACAGCGTGTCGCAGGAACAAACCCGGAATAACCTGGTGCAGGTGCTGCCGAGCCTCAACAGAGACATGGGCTCCAGGTGGTTTAAAATTATAATGAGCACTTCGTCACTTAAACATAACAAACCAGGGTTTATATCTGTGTCTTGGAGCTCATTTGTATTCATACCGTCATCCATACCCGGGAGTAAACAAGAGAAAAGTTCCTGCAGCTCGATTTCCAGGGTCGAATTATGGTAGGCCATTCCAGCCGGTACACACATCATAAAGCGCCGCCATCTTGGATAATAGACTTATATGGTTCAGAGCGTACCAATTTACAACGTGGGGGAAAGGGGGGGGGGTCGTCACAGGGGATACAGAAGCTCGACTATCAAAGCGTACTGGAATACACATAAAACATTTAAAGGATAGAATTTTTTAATTTTTCATTTACATAATTAATCACTATTTATTATCCTGTGCTTATTTAATGCACTTTATAAGTGGTGATACTGAGATGTTGTTCACCATTTACATATATAATTGGATCGGTCAATCCGTAGACAGAATATGTGGATCACGTTTATCATCTCACGTATATTATACGTGACAACTTGACGCCATCATGGACAGTGTTACTTCTGCGTTAGTGGCATGGAAGGAGCTAGATAATAAAGAGGAGATAGATAAATAAAAACAAGAGTTTAGGATAAGAATGCTTTCTGTTAAACTGTAAAAAAAAAATGTTTATTAATTAATTAATTAAAAAAAAAAAAAAAGCAGAAGTCAATAAAGCAAGTCTGCAGGGAGAACATTTCACAAGGCAGTCGCCCAGAGTTGTCCGAGATGGGTGCCCAATAAATGACTGAACATTTCACAAGGACGTGATAATCACATGCATAGAAAATTCATATAAATCCTCTTAAAACAGTGTGTCTTCACTTGAGTACGAGTATGTTACTCGTGTTTTCACATGTATGCCTCATGTGCATGTTGCTGATTTCAGTAGGAGTCAGAACATACGTGGACATCGTTCGTTTTCTGTAACCGCTTAATCCTAATTCGGGTCACAGGAAGGCTGGCACCCATCCCAGCCGACTCCGGGCGAGGGCAGAGTACATCATGAACAGCTCGCCAGGCCATGGCTGGGTGGAAACATGCTGACGGCTATGCAGATCTTCTGGTCGAAAGTCAGCAATGGTTCTTTTACAGAAACCTCTCACCACAGACAGTGAGAGACAGCCAGCCTTTGGTAACCCAGTTAGCTGCACTGGGGAGTACAGTGAGAACCAGTAGAGCGTGGGGCTTGAACCCTCAACCTTAGGACCAGTTATCCAGCACCTTACCACCAGGCCACCAATGCCCAAACATGGGCATGTATTCAGTAAACGTAAACTCATTATTCAAATATATGGGTTTATGATTGGGAACACGATCTTATGAGTATATAAAGCCTTCCTGCAACAATACCTACCGCACTGTACACGTATTATAGCAGTATTACATCTACATGTACCTGTACATACACGAGATACTTGAACATATGTCATTTGTGTGTATATATGATATTGTGTCCCAAATATACATACATGTGTCTAGAAATCAATTTATTTATTTATTTGAATTTATTTTTACAGCAAGAAGTCCTATCCATAAACCAATAAATATGTTAATTAAAAAATATAACATTCATTCATTCATTCATTCATTCTCTGATCTTATTCCTAAGGGTTACAGGGAGGCTGAAGCTAATCTATTCCGACTCTGGGCAAGGATGGGGTACACCCTGAAAGAGCTCACCAGGCCATTGGGGGTCTAACACTCACACAAACATTCGAAATAATTTCATAAAATGGTTTGAAAAGATCGCACTCATTCATTTTCTGAACCACTTAATCCAAATTAGGGTCACAGGGAAGCTGGTGCCCATCTCAGTCAACTCCGGGCAACGGTGGGGTACACCCTGAACAGCTCGCCAGGTGATTGCAGGGCCAACGATTATATAACACTAGTCATACTTACACGCACACCTACAGGGTGATTTGGAACAGCCGATTCACATACAGTGCATGTTTTTAAAATGTGGTAGGAAACCGGAGTACCCGGAGGAAGCCCACACAAACACGAGAAGAATATGCAAACTCCACACAGACAAACCCACGCTGGGAATCGATTCAGGACCTTCTTGCTGTGAGGCGGACGAGCTAACCACTACTCCGTCATGCCACCCTTGAAAAGATCTAATAGATGTAAACAAGAGCATTCTTTAATAACTGAAAATATATTGGTTTTGTATATATTTAACTGCTCTACTTAAAAAATAACTTTATAAACATTTGTTGCAATAAGTTTTCTACAATAAGCCACATTAAAATATACAGCAGTGTTTGAATTGCATTCACAGACTCAAACCCAGAAGCTTCTTGCTGTGAGGTGGATGTGCTAACCGCTACATCACGTCCTGGCACCATCCTCCAGGTACTCAGGCTTTCTGCAACAGTCCAAAGACCTGCACATTACTGGTTTTGTGTGTGTGTGTGTGTGTGTGTGTGTGTGTGTGTGTGTGTGTGTGTGTGTGTGTGTTGGCCCTTTGATGACCTGTCGAGGGTGGACATTCTATACTCAGGCTAATGACCATAAATGGGCATGCACAATACGTTTCACAGCTCAGGAACCTGGTAGATCGTGGCCTTCACATATAACACAATGAAAAACTTACATTCAAGCTACATGCACACTAATAGTATTAATCCACACCTTAACCCGAACCCATGGGTTTAGGTTAAGGTTCAGGTTAGGGCTGCTCTGCCCATTTATGGTCATTTGCACTATACTTAACGGTGGTGATGGTGGTGGTGGTGGTGGTGGGGGTTTCCATAGGGTTAACATGTCCAGGGTATGCCACGCCTTCACCCACGGTCATTGGAGAAAGGCTCTATCCTTCAATGACCCTAATAGAATTAAACCGGTCTGCAAATGGTTGGCGTGGCAGTTTGTCAACATGCTGTATTGGACAGCAATATGCACATAATTTTTTTTTTCATCTTTATTTGGGACATACGCTGTGTGGTACATCGATTTTAACTGGTAGTGAAATTTCAGAAGTTTTAACGAATTCCATTCTTCTTTCTTATTGTATTTTATGGAACAGCGGAGGCTTATATTACATTGGAACTATTATGAAATTAGTTCTCTGTGTAAATAACTTCCACCTGTTATTGTCGGTTTGATCATCTTTTTTTTTTTAAAGGAAGCAGCTCAGTGATCCCAACAAAATGTTTACTCTCAAGAAGGCAGAAGAATATCCATCTAAACTGTACTTGCTGTCATTTCTATTAGCGTCACTCCTCTGTGTGCTTTTCCTCGAATGATTTAACGCGATACATTCAGTCATGTTGAGCTTTAAGACAAAGATCCTTTATTTAAAGCGACAACTCAGACACAATAAGAATTCTAGTACATAAGTGACCCAAAAACTTATAAGTATTTACTCAAAATAACTTTATACATAGACTTACCCAAACACTGATAATACTTTGAAGGACTATACGATGCAGCCGATCGCCGGCCAGAAAACAAAAGAAATATCAGACAAGTGCATTTAAGTGTATTTTTTACAAGATTACAACCGAGCTAGTACACATATTTAATATTTATAACAAAGGAAAGTGTTGTATATCATCATAAAAGAATAAAAACACACAAAAACCCCGTTTCATTTGTTCAGAAGGTCATTTTAACCAAAGTGGTGTAACAGTAAAATTAAATGGATAAAAGAGACCCATCGATGTGTTTCATTCGATTTTACTTACGAGTATTTCAGCTTCTGGCTGAGAATGAACTTTCTAGTAAATCTACACAATGTTCTCAGATAAATCAGAGACTGACACTGTTGACTATTTCACCAACATTACCTACACGTGGCAAGGCACTGGCTCTTAACAAATTTTATACTTTTTATACAACTCAGAATTGATTAAAGCGAAGCTGAATCCTAAACGAACCGAACACATTCCTCCACTTTACCCCAAATGTCCTCGATTAGCCATAACATGTTTGGTTTTAAATGTTTTGCTCTGGACTTATGAAGCTAACATAGGTAACAAGTAGATGCGTGAGGGATTGAACCCTCAGTAATGTATTGTTTTATTAATAAAAGTAAACAGCAGCCTGGTATTTACTATTCTCCAAAAATGCCTCAAAAGTGTGCTTTATTCATCTTTATTTATTATCTGCTCTGCTTATCCATCGGAGGAATCTGGAGCTCTCTTTGGGTCAAAGATGGGGGTTTTACACCCTTCGCAGGTCATCAGTCTGTCACAGGACTAATATGGTCGCAAAATGACCATTAGCAATCGCATTCATACTTATGAGTACAGTGGTACCTCACCTTACGAAATACCCAACAAATGAAAAATCCAGATTACGAAATGCATTTACCTAAAATTTCCTTCTCTGGATACAAAAAAAGTCACATTACGAAACGCGCCATCTCAAAAATTCAAACAATGTGCGCTCGGCTTTTATTTTAAAATTGGCGTAATAGAGTTGCTCTCCCATTGGCTATATCCCAACACCCACCCCGCTGACTTCCCATTGGCCAGGAGGGAGCTGCATCTCGCTTTTCGTGTGCCTTCGACCCATTGTTCGTCACGGAGTTCTAACACGCATAAAGGACGGTTATTTTGTGAGTTTTTCGAGTGTGCACATTGCAACTTTATTTTTTGGCTCAGGCTTTTAACCTTGCATAAACATTTGCAAGATTATAACTCTGCTAAGAAGACATGGTCAACACACACGCATGCGCACATGCACACACACACACACGCACGCACGCACGCGTGAGTGTGATTCCTGGTGAAAGTGATTCCCAGTGCGAGTGAAAAGAAGAAGCAGGCTAGTGGCATACGGTTGAGTGATATCGCAAAGGAATATGGCCGAAACCCGTCTACCATCGGTACGATATTGAAGCAGAAGGAGGCCTTAAAAGGCCTTTTATAAATTTTAAAGTGTTTACAGGTGGAATTGGGGGCCGTGGAATGAATTGCGTCTTTTACGTGGAAAATGCTACTCAACTTAAGAAAAAAATCAGGTTACGAAACCACTTCTGGAACCGATTAATTTCGTAAGGTGAGATATGACTGGACTTCGGAATAGCCAGTTAGCCTAATGTGCCTACACAAACACGGGGAGAACATGCAAAATCCATGGCTAAGATTCAAACCCAGAACCCTCATGCTATACTGTAATTATTTCAAACTCATCACCATCGTTTGCCGAGCCACTTAATCAAACTAGGGTCAGAGTGAGGCTGGAGAAAATCTGAGCCTTCACTGGGCGAAAATGGGGTACACCATAAACAGCTCACCAGGCCATCATAGGGCCAAAACACACTCACATACACACACACACACACACACGCGCACACATGTGCACACATGCAACCATTCAAATTCACAATCACACCTAGGGACAATTTAGAACAGCCAATTAGCCAAATGTAAAGGTTGTTAGACTGTTGAAGGAAGCCAGTGTACCTGGAGAAAATCCACACAGGCACACAGAAAACACGCAAACCTCATGCAGTAACACCATCGCTGAGCCTTCAACACGAACCGAGGTCATTCTTTCTGTGAGGCGGACATGCTAACTACTACACCATTCTGACCAATCAGATTTGAGGATTCAGCAATACTGTAGTGTATAAAGCACATAGCCACCATTTCAGTACCACAACTTCATACACCCACATACAGAGGACATCAACTACACTGTTCATATGTAAAAAGTTTTATACAATAACAGTCTGTATTAAGAAAACACCAAAAACACGTCAAATGCTATGGCATTCTCGATAAAAATCACTTTTATCGTATATTTCAACCTATATACTCTAAGCCACGCCTCCTACCTGAGCCTGATGCCAGCTTCCTGAGACTGTTTTCAGATACCAGTGTGTCAGACAGTGACAAAACCTACATACATAAGACATGAGACAAGTTTTAGTGATGATGACCATGTGATGATTCGGGTGTAAAGTTGAACTTATGCTAAACTGGTAGCTATCAAGCTTCGTGTTAATGTGTTAGCCACATTAGCTTCATTTGCTCCAATGCTAAAAGGTTTAAAAGCAAACCTGGCTCATTTATTACTTTTAGCATCAAGAGTAAAACTTGATATTTTCCATTTTATTTTTGGCCAATTTGTTCCTTGAAAATATTAATTATAGCAAAAAAAAAAAAAAAAATGCACATGAAAATTTCAAATGCACTGAAACCTTTTTGTGCTCATTTCGGAAAATAAAAGTCACACTTTTGCACAAACAGTCAGCACAGACCCCTAAACACTTAAACTGCTGTGTGTGGAGGCGATGAGGTTTTTACACGATGGATCCGAGACCGTCCGAGATCACTGCTACCTCGTCACAGTTCGTGATCACAGTGTACTTGTTTGCTACGTGATTATATACATTATTCTGCGATTATCATTCACTTTCTACATGAGAGGGGCTGTGGACGGTCGCTTGCATGAGACTCCACCCTCTCAGGCTACCCGAACACGAGGCTCATCCTCTATCTCCTGCCCCAGGCTGCTGTAGGTCACTGAAGGCTCCAAGGGCCCCACGTTGGGCGTGTCCGTGATGGGATTTCCGGTGTTGCGGAACTGCTTATAGACACGAGGATCCTGTGCCACGTACGTGGAGGATGAGGAGTAGATCACCAAACCAAGCAAGATGATGAAGAACGACAACAGGTAGAGAGCTGAAAACTGAAACAGGAAGAATAAAGGAATGTTATCATGACATAATACTCTTCGGTTGTGCTCTTTTCAGAAAATAAGCAGTGATTGATGGTACAAACCGCTGACACTGGAAACTCCTTCCAAAATTCGCACAGAACATTTGACTTTATAAACGATAACTATTCAGCGCTGGTCCAATCCGAATGAGGAATACTGTACAATACTGTTGCGATGTAAACATGAATATCTCGTGGGGTGCGTCATTTTGAGTTTGGAATTTTCGTGGTACCTTGACTTATGAAATTAATCCGTTCCGAGGGCGAGCTCGTAAAGTCAAAATGTTCGTTAGATAAAACAAAAATTCCCAAAGAAAATAATACAAAAAATCAATTAATCCGGTCCAACCTCCTCCCAAACTCATAACCTGACACAAACACCTATATTTGACCTCATATATTGAAGATAAACAATAAAATATTTAATAATTAATAATAAATAATAATAAGATATAATAAGTATATTTCACATATATTAAAGATAAAACATGTAAAAACAATAAATATTTCATAATAATAATAATACATGTACAGTAATAATAATAATAATAATAATAATAATAATCAATAAGTCAACTAACCCTTTTGATCATCGACTGCGGCAAAGATGTCACGTGGGCTGGCAGGAGGTGTAGGGAACACAGTGAGAGCGCCACTGCCACCTACTGTCGAGGATGCACAATTATACGAGCTGGCAGTGGCGCTCTCACTGTGTTCCCTACAGTGTAGGGAAAAAGCACAGAGCAAACGATATGAAATGCAGTAAACACTATTTATAGTCATGCACGGGGCGCTGGGGGGGGGGGGGGGTGTCATTTTTTTTCTTCCTAGAGGCGCCGTCACAGAAAATAATTGAGGAGCACCGCACAAGGTGTTCTCGGAACGTAGAGGTATACACGCGGCAGAATGAGAGACTAATCGGCCGGGAAAAGCCATTTCCCCAGCAGAGATCATAAATTAAAATTTTGCTGGTTGGATGGGGCAGATTTTTGGTGGATCGAGGCTCGTATCAGGGAAAATTCTTTATAAAAGACGCTCATAAGTCAAGGTACAAGTGTATTAATGGTTTTTTAAGTTTCTGAAAGTAGTGTTAATAGGTTTTCATGATTTCAGAATTAACGACGCCCACATATCAAATATTTTATGATGTCTACACCGAAAGGAACAGCAGCACTGTGCCTCAGAGACACATTCAGACATGCAGGACATTCTAAGATCTGAAATATTCTTCAGACTTTAAATATAGAAATCCTAGTCTGGGAGTGGATGACTTTGTTCATGCTACACTGTTTAATTGGAAATCTGTGTTTACTGTCTATCTAAAATGATGACTCATTTACTCATCACCCTCACTTATCTGTCAGACTGCTGGAGCTATGGGGCGAAAGGCAGAACACCCTGAGCAACTCGCCAACACACACACAAATATTCACTGTCCGAAGGAGCAACCGAACTAGGGTCGTGGGCAGGCCAGCACCCATCCCAATCAACTGTGGGTGAGGGAAGGGTACACCCTGGAAAACTTGCAAGGCCATAGCAGAGCCGACACTCACACAACAATTCATACTCACACTCACACTCACACCTGCGGGTGATTTGGAACAGCTGAGTCACCTACTGTACATGTTTTTGGACTGTGGGAGGAAACCGGAGGACCCGGAGGAAACCCACGCAAACACGGGAAGAACATGCAAACTCCACACAGAAACACCCGAGCTGGAAATCGAACCCAGGACCTTCTTACCGTGAGGCGGACGTGCTAAACACTACGCCACCGTGCCACCCCATTTGCACTATTTCGTAGAAACAATTTCGTAATGGAGCCTCGAGAAAGTTGCCTCGGAACACACTTTTAAACCAGATTCTCCTCCGCAAAATCCAATCACAGTTTCTATACTATAGATGTTTCTATTTAAAGTGTCAATCCAGAAATGGGTCACATCAGGGTCACGTCTCGCTCTGAGGAACAGACACGTGACACTCAGAAATGGAATCCGCAAGCCGTGATTATTACACCATTTTTGGCCATTAGACTCTGTAATGAGGCCATAAAGTGGTTTTATCAGTCTGGAGGGACGGATCAGTTTCACGCTGTAAGAGAAACTCTGAATAATAACCAGGACAGGAATCTGATCACAATAATGTGGGTGTAAATATTTAATGCTGTGGTGGGACCAAACAGGGTGAGGCTGAACAACAACCTGTTTATGTTTCATTAAGGAAAAGCATCATGGTGTGTTCAGATGGATTGAAAATCCTACATCGTTCAGAGAGTCACATAAAATACATTTTATTATCTGAAGGAAAAATGAGCATTGTCACTGTGTGAGAATAGGCACGCACACAAACTCTCACACACACACACACACACACACACACACACACACACACACACACATTACAGACACAAACACACACACACACTCACACCCACACACCGCACACTCACACACACTACACACACCACACACACAAACCCACACTCACACACCACACACACACACACACACACACACATATACACACACACACACACACACACACATTACAGACACAAACACACACACTCACACACACTACACACAAACCCACACACCACACACACACACACACACACACACATATACACACACACACACACACACACACACACACACACACACACACATTACAGACACAAACACACACACACCCACACAACGCACACTCACACACACTACACACACACACACACACACACACACACACACACACATCAAGTCATCGTGTGCTGTGGATGAGACCACTCCCATCAGGAGAGGACTCTTACATCATAGGCGCGTAGGTCTGCACTGATGTTTTGCTCAAGCACGAAGCAAATCATTGCATCATAAAGCTTTATTCATTCATCATTCATTTTCTGAACCGCTTAATCCTAATTAGAGTCGCGGGGAGGCTGGCACCCATCTCAGCCAACTCCGAGTGGGGGCAGGATACACCCTGGACAGCTCACCAGTCCATCACAGGGGATCATAATGCTTGATGTAGCCACTAAACTGGCAGCTCAAGATTAATTGATCTGTGTGAATTTATCATCAAAAAATGTGTTGAGTAACTTTAAGCATTGTATAAAAGGGATTTTTTTTAAAGGTAAAGTGTGTTTTGGTGCATGTATAGGTGTAGTGGGTATCATGTCCACATCAAAGCACAAAGGTCATGGGTTCAAGCCCCGAGCTCAAATGTTTCTATGTAGAGTTTGCATACTCTTCCCATGTTTGCGTGGGGTTCATTCCACAGTCCAAGGACACGCATGTTAGGCTAACCAGCTGTTCAAAATTGCCCCTAAATATGAATGTGTGTGTGTGTGAGATGGTTTGGCGAGCTGTTCAGGGTGTACCCCGCCTTCTCCCAGTGTCAGACTTCAGCCTCCCAATGAAGCTAATAGGACTAAGTGGTTCAGCAAATAAATGAGTGCGAGTGTGTTTCTAACCATTGCTGACTTTCGACATGAAGAGCTGCAAATCCGTCAGCATGTTTCCGCCCTGCGATGGCCTGGCGAGCCGTCCAGGGTATATTCTGCCCTCGCCCGGAGTCGGCTGGGATGGGCGCCAATTCTGCCCTCTCCCGGAATCGGCTGGGATGGGCGCCAGCCTCCCTGCGACCCGAATTAGGATTAAACGGTTACAGAAAATGAACGGATGAATGAATGTGTTTCTACCAGCTGTCAAAATTTAACAATAAACAAATTCATTCATTTGTTTTCTAAACCGTTTAATCCTAATTACTCCCGCAAGGAGGCCGACGTCCTTCTCAGCCAACTCTGGGCAAGGATACAGCACACCCTGAATGGCTCGCCAGGCCATCAGAGAGCAAACACTCAAGCAACCATTAACACGGTTACACCTAGAGGCGATCTGGAACAGCCAGTTAGCCGACTGTGCATGTTTTTGGATTGTGGGAGGAAAAACTGTAGTATCAGGAGGAAACCTACACAAATATGGGGAGAAGATATAAACTCTGCACTGAAGCATCCGAGCCTGTGACTCGACTGTGTGGCGAACGTACTAACCACTACTCAAGCCGTCCCGCCTCTTGCTTTGCAATCATTGGTAAATTTTTGCCATGGTTTTGAAAGGTGGGTGGAGATGTGACGGGAACCCGCACAGTGATAGAACATATAAAAGTTCACACAAGCTCTTGATGAAAACAGGAAGAGAAACGCACCCTGATGCCCGTACAGTATGCCGAATTTCGAATGCAGCGCCTTGGTCTGAAAACTGTATAAGAAATAAATCAGATTTTCCTTCCTGTGTGACTCATCCTCGGGGGCCAATCACGACCAGAGGACTCAATGGTTTCTGTAAAATTTCCCTCAGTGTTGCTGCTGACTAAAGTTCAGAAAATATGAATAAGAAGTTAATAAAAGCCCCCGAATCCAGAATGAATAGAGATTAGCACCAATCAGTGCGAATACTAGAGAAAACAGGCGACAGTTCCAAAGCTGCAGCAGGCCGAGAGCCGGATTAACGTGGGCGAGAACACACGAGTGAGGCCAGCTGCTCTTTCTCATTCCTGCTTTGTGGATCTGAACATATATCCAGATGGCAGATGTTGAGAAAATGTAATAACTAGCGAAGAATTCCCCATTTTGACTGATGGCTTGTTGCATTGGTAATTTACCTTTATCAGGTTTCTACTGGATTCCAGCACAGCTATGATAAAATTGTATAATTCAAACCACAGGAGTGTTGTCCCCTTATTTAAAAAAAAAAAAAAAAATTAAGGAAAATGGACAAGTAGCCATTTTCAATAAGGCATATGGACAGTAATATTAGTCATAAAAATGTCTTGCCATAAATCATCCTCCAGTATTCCCTGTAATCATTTTTCAAGAGAATACCGGTACTTTTTATGGGCCAAAGAATTATTAGTGTGTCTTCACGCCGCATGCTGATCAAGGCTGATATTGAACGTGCTGGTGCTTACTCAAGCTCCCCGGTGACGTTTTAAATAAAATTAATTTGGTTCTTTGGGTTGTGAGCTAATTTTATCAGATCTTATTGATCTTCATTATCTGAGGAAGTCTGCAAACAGCTCGTCTTCTTATACCCTGACATGAAAGCAGCCTGAGAGTGACTTAATCATTTTTCAGTCATTTTTGTTGCTTCAGCAGAAATGCTAACGTTGCTATCAGGTAAATACAGTGGTACCTTGGCTTACGAGTGTCTTTTATAACAAATTTTCCTCGATACAAGCTTCGGACCCACCAAAAATCTGCCCCATCCAATCAGCAAAATTTTGATTTACGAGCTCTGCTGGGGAAATGGAAATGCTGGGAAAATATCGTTTGCTCGGTGCTTTTTCCCTACACCATAGGGAACACAGTGAGAGTGCCACTGCAACCTACTGTGGAGGATGTGCAGTTACACTTAATTCGAGTACAGTATGGCAAAAAAGCATGTTCCCCAGGGTCATATGCGCCCCCCTTCCCCCCTCGGAATCACATCGGGGCGCACCCCACTATTTGAGAAGCACTGGCCTTGTGGGAGCTCACCACGAGCCTTTCCCGCTGGCATTCGTAGTATGCACATGCACAAAATGCTCCTCCTCCCCCTCCTTCTGTTATGCACCACCTTATGCCTGCCCACGTGACATTTTCACGCCCACGTGACATCTTCGCCGCAGTTGATGATCGGAAGGGTTATTTGACTTATTGTTTATTCTTGTTTATTATTATTTATTATTAATGTTAATATACATGTATTATTATGAAATATTTATTGTTTTTTGCATGTTTACCTTTAATATATGAGGTAAAATATACGTGTTTGTGTCAGGTTATATGAGTTTGGGAGGGGGTTGGAACGGATTAATTGGTTTTCTATTATTTCCAACAGGAATGTTTGTTTTATCTAACAAACATTTTGACTTACGAGCTCGCCCTCGGAACGGATTAAGTTCATAAGTCAAGGTACCCCTGTATAAGCAAACTAGCAGACTGAAAGAAAATCAGAATAACAATGTTGATAGATGCTACGTCACTATGCTTTTTTTATCTTCCAAGCAACAGTAAGGAAACAGAGATGCACTTGATTGCTATTTGCTACATGATACGAATACAAAAGGTTTGTCTTGCTTGAATTATCCAGTTCCTTGAGACGAAGGTGAATCCCTAATAAAGTTGGACCATGGTGTGTTGGTCATTGTTCATCTAGGTACTTCAAGGTTTGTATCTGCTTCTAGGATGTTTTTCAAAGTCACATGTCTTTCAAATCCAGTTCCCATTTAAGAAGTTGGCTGGCACATTCATTACTCCCAAATCGACTTCTTTGACTTCGTCTACACACCCCCTCGTTGAATTGTTCTTTTCTTCCATGTTCTTCATGTTTGCTCTGAATGTTACTTTCTCTGATTAAGCGGGACGTGTGTCTTTTTCTCTCCTACTGCCATGTAAGATTGGTAATTACTCTGGCTACACAGGATAGTTTGGCATCTCACTCACTCCCTGAACCGTTTATCACTCTTAGGCTCACAAAGAGGCTGGATTACACCCAGTACAGCTGACCAGACCATCACAGAGCCAACACACACACACACACACACACACACACACACACACACACACACACACACACACACAAAACCGTGTACACTTACATCAAGGGGCAATTTGGAATATCCAGTTAGCCTGGTTCTGATTCTGATTGGGGTGCAATGGACCCAACATGCGCATTTTAACGAGGCACTACTTCAATAAATTAATGTATGATTGAGAACACTGTGAACGTGAGGTACTTGAGACTTGAACCCAGGACCTAGTATAAATCTGGGAACCCAGTAAGGAACCCAATAGGAACCCAGTAAGGAACCCAATAGGAACCCAGTAAAAATCTTTTTTTTTTTTTTCTGTTAAGCAGGAACATTACATTTTCATAATGTTCTGTCCTGCTCGGATACTTGCGCCACCGTCGGACTCAGGCCTCACTGACCAGGCGGTTCGGCTCTTAAACTGTCTTTAAAAGGTTCAGTGGATCAAAAGGACCGTCGCATAATTAACAGCCTCAGCTGAACTTTGCTTCGGAAAATGACTTGCGATTAGGGGACAATTTGGTCAGGACGGTATTTAAAGCGGCGTATTAAAATCCCGATGAGAACAGAGAATTACAGCAGTGCGTTCATTTTACACTCTCAGTGCACAATATGATTATTACCGCCAGAGTCATTCACATTATCATTAAGAAGCAGACATACTCCACGGTGAACATGCTCATGATGCCTCATTAACACCACAGCTGTAAAAGATCCACATATCTCTCCAGGCAACAGATTTTTTTTTTTTTTTTCTGAGTGCACAAAATAAGCTTTTAGCTTTAAGGTCATAACCTTTGTCAAAAAATTAAATCACCAACTGTGCCCTGATTCCTGCCTTTCACTGAATCAGCCTGAGAGGAAATGCAGGAAGTACCGAGCACGTCACAAACCACCGAGCCTTCCACCCGCAATCCTCAGAACGACACTCACACCTGAGCCGACTCTTCATTTCTTGTTGCACAGCATCATCAATTTTCAGTGTGACACTCAAAATTCATATTCATAATCCTGTGCAGATTTCTAACTCATTGTGGCGTTCATTTCCACCGCAGTATTTGCATCCATCCATCACAGCTGGTGTTTTGTGCCAGGAACCGGTAAGAAATGAATTCCTGAACTAACAGGAGACCTTTCAAACCAAACCACCAGCAGCTTCATAGGTTACATGCATATTAATGTACCTGCAGATGGTAGTGAAACCTCATACACACAGTTCCCTCTGGCTCTGTGTGTGCGTGCGTGCGTGCGCGTGTGTGTGTCTGTGGAGCGTTTCCTTGGATAGAGCTGATTTAGTTCTTCACTGCACAAAACTTTTAAAGGGTACCCACATGGCCCATGCATTCATTTTATGAACCCTAATTAGGGTCACAGGGAGGTCACAGGGAGGCTGGCGCCCATCTCAGCCGACTCTGGGCGAGGGCAGACGGATGGCTGGACGGTTCGCCGGGCCATCACAGGACACAAAACACACTGATGGCTATGCAGCGCCTCTTCATGAAAGTCAGTACTGGTTCGTTTTACATGAACCTCCCACCACAGACAGTGAGAGACATGGTCGGCCTTTGATAACCCAGTTCGGTGCACTGTCCTTTGTCCTTGAGTGACCTTGAAAGGTCAAAATTCAAGCCATAGGATTCTAAGCACTTAATACTTTGAAACTAATGCAAATAGAACGCTAATAGGAAACCATGTAGGGACTTTGGAAATGAGACAGTTCACCCTGACCTCAATTGAACTTGAACGAAGGAACCTCGTAAATCTGTTAAAAAAAAAAAAGTTTTTCATGCGGTTTTTCCATGTCCACATACCATAATCAAATTGGCCGGGGTTCGATTTCGGAGCTAAGGGTGCTATTGTGTGGGGTCTGCATGTTTTCCTTTTGCACACGTGGGTTTCGTCCGGATACTCCGATTTCCTCCGACAGTCGCAAAAAACATGTCTATTCGGGTGATTGGTTGTTCCAAATCGCACCTGGGTGTGAGTGAGAGTGAACGGTTGTATGAGTATTGGCCCTGCGGTGAACTGTTCAGAACGGGCGAACTGTTCAGAATGTTTCCCGCTTCACCAGAGTCGGCTGAGATGGGCACCGGACTCTCCGCGAACCCAATTAGGATTAAGTGGCTTAGAAAATGAATGAATGCATGAAAAAGCATCAGCATGCTAAACCAGTAGTCTACATGAGCCTGTGTGCAGAAAATCGTCCAAACCAGCACACAGGACAGACAGCGCCAGTCTGTTTCAAGCGGTTTAAGAGGCCGGAAGAGTCTTGACTTCACTGCGTCAGTGTCTAGACTGCCTCGAATGCATCTCAGTAGACTACTGTGGGAATGATTGTTTCACTTTATCTGAAGATTACGCCAGACACTATGTTTTTGCATACAGTTTATCACCACAGTCAGGAACGCTGGCGTACTGTATGTGGATCTGTCTGCATTCGGGACATAGCGTAGCCTTGAAAAATGCTTTGTCTTATTGCGACACACTCCATGGACTAGAGTGAGAACAGTCTCGTTTATTTTTCTCTTTTATTTAGATGAGACTCATGGCCAATAGAACGAGACGCAGAAAGAATGCCTAATCACACCAGGAACAACTTTGGCATTCAGGTGACGGTCTCAGTGCAACCGTAACGTCTACGAATTGAAATGGATGAGCCGTGTTTCAGCTGAGCCTTGTTGCACAGGACTCACCGTTCTGCTCAAGACTCGCAGAGCCTGTTTCACCCTGATACACACAAAGGGCAAGCGTATGAATTATTCCCAAGCTGTGCTTTTAGTCCAGCAAAGCAGACCTTCACCTCCGTGCACGGGGACCCCCGAGTATCCCAAAAGCACTTTATTATTATTTTCTCTTCTGTTTCGAACAAAGGAGGAACGTAATGCAATAATGAATGTTCAATTATCAACCTCATTTCCACCATCACGTTCATGAAACTTCATTTACTAATCTAAATTGAATACGAGTGCACATTTAAACTTATAATGGACATGCCGGAATGATTGATCGCAGTGGAGAGATGACTGCGAAGTGATTAAGCCACTTCAAGCTTTCATCATGCGACTGATGAAGTGAGAAATCCTTCATTTATTCCACAGATGAAGAGAGTTTCTGACTAGTTCAGTACCTTGATGAAGCTATTTTTTCCCTTACAGCAGCTGAATGTACCAAAATATACCCAGCAGAGACAGCTAATATTATATTTATCTGTGGTCAGGGATAACATTTTTTAATATTAGCTATAAAATTAGGTAATTTCCTCCAGAATCAATAAACTATTCTGATTCTGATTTTGATTCTCAGTGTATGATGGAGAAAACTTGTATCTTAAGAGCACTGCAGTTCGTACTTACAGAACTCTGTTTATTTGTATGCAAGATAACTCAGAAAGTCAGCTTCAGATTTGGATGATTTTATTTTTAAAACAAGGGGTGGTACAAGTACAAAACCAATAAATGCTGGAGTTGATCCATGCATGAGTCATTCATTTTCTCAACCGCTTAATCCTAATTAGGGTTGCAGGGAGGCTGGTGCCCATCTCAGCTGACTACATCCTGGAAAGCCCACCAGGCCACCGCAGGGCAGCAGCACGCTAACGGCTATGCAGCCACTCTTGAACGTCAGAAATGGTTCTTTAACATGAACCTCCCGCCACAGACAGTGAGAGACACAGCTGGCCTTTAATAACCCAGTTAGGTGCACTGGGTGGGACAGCAATCACAACCGTTGACTTGAACCCCCAACCTCAGGATCGGTAATCCAGCACCTTACCACCGGGCCACCACTGCCCACACGGACTCATGTTGACAATAAATTCCAGAATCCCGAAAAAAATGCCAAATTTTCTAATCGTCGCCAAAATGTTTATCAGACGCCCACTAGGGGGAGGCATTTCATTATGACCATGCCAAATTATAATAATCCATTTGTGCCTGGCAGAGATACCCTCTGACTGTCCCTGTATTTATTACTCCCTCACTCGTTTGCTGAACCACTGAAACCTACTAGGATCGTACGGAGGCTGGCAACCATAACCGTGTATGAGGGGTACACCCTGAACAATTTATCAGACCATCACAGGGCCACATGCACAACCATTCACATTCACAGCTAGAGATAATTTGGAACAGCCAACACTAATGTGTATGTCTTTGGACTGTAGGAGAAAACTGCATAAGGAAGGAAAAAACATTCAAACTCCATACAGAAATGCCAGAGCCTGGGAAACGAACACAGGACCTTCTTGCTATGAGCCAGAAGTGCCACCGTGCCACCGTGTAATCTACTTACAAACTAGCCGTGGGAAATGACTTCTTAATAAGTTCCATATTACACTTGATTTTTTTTTTTATTTAGGACTCTGGTTTGTTTTTCATGATGTAATATTACTGTGTATTTCTGGTAGAAAGTCATTGGCAAACTTTCTATTTCTATTTCTGTTTTTTTATCCCCTGTGCTTCCTGTTATTGAGGACCTCCCAGGGACACTGTATTTCTCTTTAAGACTGTTTTTGGATGATCTCTGCTGGACTGTTTGCCTGATCATGTGACCTGTGCCTGATTACTGATTACTATTGCTTAGACTGTGATTAGGATTTGTTTGCCTCAGGCTCTGTTATTAAACCATTTAAATCTGCATTCGCATCTCCACATCTCTCTGCTTCACACAAATTTTTTTTTCTTTTATTTTGATTGACACATGCTTTCTAATTCCAATGAATTTGATCCTTTAAAAAATTATTAATCACACAAAGTCATAAGTATTTTTAATGTGATGAATTTTTGTTCTGGGAAATCTAGAATAAAGCAGCCTTTCAAGCTTCGATGACAAGACAATTACAACATAAACGAAGACTTGGAGACAGACTTTTGGTTGGTGAAAGCTTAAAAAGAAGCAGATTTCATCTTTACCTAAATCTATATGAAAGAGTATCAGGGCAGGATTTGTGAAATTTGGAGAGCCAAACCATCTAAGAAATCAATTGGATACATAAATAAATCTTAAAACGATTGGAGGACAGAGCAGAGGAAGAAAATACTCCGACCAAGCCGTTGTGCTGAAAGAGAGAAATTATCATCTCATTCTTGCAATGATTGCAGTATAACACTCCCAACACACACACACACACACACACACACACACACACACACACACACACACACACACACACACACACACACACACAATTAGCCTTCACTCACCTTATACTGAAATAGAAAGAGGCCACAGAAGAGGCTGTACAGGTCAGCAGTGAGCAGTGACAGGTTGACCGTCGTGGCGCTGGTCCTTTTGATCACCACGGGCATAAAGCTGTACAACCCAAACATGCAGGCACTAAAGCCGATGTACAGCAACCCTAAAGATAGACACAGAGCTCGACAGTCACTTCCAATGATTCATCACCAGCAGATACACTGACTCAAGGCCAAATCTCAAACTCATCACTAAGGTGATATAAAGCAGGAGTTCAGTTTATTTATTTATTTTTATCCAGGGTTTGTCTCTGAGGGTGGATATAGGCAGAAGTTATTCTGTATATCTTTCTTTTGTGATAAATCATTGTTATGTCTTATATGAATGTTCTCTTGATATATATTTCAAACACCATGAGTTCACTCTGTTTGGTAAGACAAATCTTTCTGTTCCCCGTTCTTCAGCAACATTCAAATACACTCAAAGCAATCACACTGGAATACAAATTTTCAGAATTCAAATATCACAATAAAACAGCCGATTGGCAACTGTTTCCAACATATAGAAGTTTTTCTACATTTAATTTTTAACACAATTATATTCAACATGAATCTACATGTGTATGGTTTCTACAGGTGATATCAAACAATCTATACGCCTTGTGCAGGACTTCTCAATTATTTTCTGTGACACCCCCTATAGGAAGAACCCCAACCCAGCACCCCGCGCATGACAAGTGTTTATTGCACTTCACATTGTTTGCTGGGTGCTTTTTCCTATTACACTATAGCGCGACAATGAGAGTGCCACTGCCAGATACTGTCGTGGATGCGCAATTACACCTCATTTTAGTACAGTATTGCAAAAAAGTATGTTCTCCCAAGGGGAGGCGAGCCCCACATTTTGAGAAGCACTGGACTTGTGGAAACTCACCATGAGCCTTTCCTCGCTGGCATTCGTAGCGTGCACACGCACAAAACTCTCCTCCTCCTCCTCCTCTGTTACGCAACACCTCATGCCTACCCACGGGACATCTTTGCCGCAGTTGATCATCAGAAGGGTTAGTTGACATTGTTTATTCTTGTTTTATTAATATTGATGATTAATTATTATTAATGTTAATGTAAATGTATTATTATTATTATTATTATGAAATATTTATTGTTTTTACATGTTTATCTTTAATATATTAAGTCAATTATACGTGTTTGTGTCAGGTTACATGAGCTTGGGAGGGGGTTGGAACGGATTAATTGGTTTTCTATTATTTCATATAGAAATTTTTGTTTTATCTAACGAACATTTTGACCCATGAGCTGGGTGTGTGCTTATCCACTGGGTGTGTGCTGTTGCTCATTCAGGATGACCGGAGTGAGATAAACAACATGTAAACAGGGATACAAGACACTATTGAAAACCAGAATGCAATCTAATTTCCTCTTTTGTTGAATATTTATGTCACCTAAATGCTAAATCATAACTGTCACAGCAACAGCCTGTCTCTGCCACTTTTTGCACTCTTCCTACTTTTCCCAGCAGCCCGAGCAGTCACATGACCAGGACACATAACTGTCGCAATGTGATTAGCCTCCCTGTTTGAGGACTCTGCTTATTCACCCTGGGTTTTATACTGGGACGCAATGTCCACAATCTTCATGATTTGAGAGAATCCAGAGGAGCATGTGGGGGTTGTGGAATTGAATCATGATGATCTTGAGGTTGGCACTTGGTGGATTTGTGATGATCATGCTTGACTGTCAAAGATTTTGCCACGATTATTTCGATGTATAACGATTTTACGCCACTCGTGATGGAATGTGGGAAGCGTGAAAGGGCAGAGAGGAGTGTAACAGACCTTAATGCACTCATCGTAGGGGATCTTGATGAACTGGGCTGCAAGGTTCCTTCAAGTTTTATCTACTGGATGCAAGCTGCCTCCTTTTTATTCCCTTATCATGCTCCAGGTGTGCTCATAAATCGTAAATCTCTGCACCTTTTTTAATCGCGACGATCGCAGCAACTGTGCTCCAGCGTGAACCCAAGGTCATACTCTGTGCAAAGTAATGGTTCTATGTCACATTGTGCAACTACATATCAAGCCTTCATTTTCTGTATTTTT
This sequence comes from Plotosus lineatus, assembly GCA_024760905.1. Classification (NCBI taxonomy): domain Eukaryota; kingdom Metazoa; phylum Chordata; class Actinopteri; order Siluriformes; family Plotosidae; genus Plotosus; species Plotosus lineatus. Next base: position 4,078,576 of record CM045751.1, on the reverse strand, counting down.
TCTTAGTGTTTGGTCCTTTCTTGCCTTCTTTTGTTTGGTTATTGTTTTGTCTCTGACGTTCTGTTTGCCTGATCGGTTTACTTCTGCCTGCTTACAACTACAATTTTGTATTTTTTTTTTTACTTTGTCTGTCTGACTTACATCATTAAACCCTTTTATCTGCAAACGCATCCGCACCATTTTCTGCTGCAGTCACATCATCGCAATAACCTTTACTCACATATCTCCAAAGAGGAGTCAGATAAAAGAAGATATGACTTATATTTTATCTGTGGAGAGGTGAGATTTAAAATTCGCTGATATCCTGAAGCATGAAGGACAGCTGGACCATTTTGTAGAAACCCTTCTGCTCATCTTTCCAACATAATAGGATTAAGTGTCTCAGATATAATAAAATTATCGTCTGGCCTTCTCAACTCAGTCATTTCAAAGTGCGGCTAAAGGACGCGACTTTTATTTCCACAGATGACGACGATGCGGCAGAAGCGGAGATGGATAACAGTGATTTTGCTTTGGGAGAAAGAAACGTAAGCAGCATTCATCTCAGTGGGGGGGCATGTGCTGCTCCGGCACAGCCATTTCCCAATTCAACAATTTCACTAAAAGCAATCAGGATCCTATTGAACGGCTGCTTTGTATACAAACCTCTTTTCAGCGTTACCATTCCACTCAGAACTAAAGGGAATATTGTACTGTATTGTCACTCAAGGTGGGCTCTTTGGCTGGAAATAAGCATCAAAAGATGCCATCAAAAAGCATCCGATTCACCCATACAAGTGTGACATGAGAGATCGAGACTGCTGAATAGAAAAAGATTATAACATTAATTTTAGGCAGCTATGGTGACGCTATTTATAGTCTCTGTCCTTGCCATGCGAGAACAATATCCTGGAACTTGTACGTAGCGATGCACAAAGGAAAGTTAGATGTAAGTGCAGATATTTTTTTTAAAGGTGCACTCATCATTTCTAAAAATAAAGAGTATCGGCCAATTATAATAAAAGGATTTACCTTTAATATTGTAGCAAATAAATAAACAACATTAGCTTTAATTTGAGGTTTGAACTCAGTTCCCAACACTTTCCGTAACAAACCTATAATTTTAATTATTTACAGATTTGAAGCTGTACCTGAAACAGAAATGTGCTGGAGTTCCACTGAGGTTTTAGTTAAACTAGCCCTTGGCAGGAGTCTGGCGTGGTATATCGACAAGGTTCGCAGCTATCAGTCTGTAGCTTGCAGGTTCGAATCCTGCTGAACGCCACAGTCATTCACGAAGTGGTCGAGCTCTCACAGCAGGACAGGTTAGCATATGTGCGACTCCCCGTCACCAGCCAATCATGGGCAGGTGTGAGCTCATTTGAACAAAGGCACAGATATCACTTTCCCTCCAAGTGCGTTAGGTGCTAATGCGTGTGCACATGTGCAGCAGTTCAGAAAGAATAAGGTGACAGCAACGTAACAAAGTGTGCAGGCGTTTGTTTACAATCCACCCTGGTTGGTGGTGGTCCTGTTTGATGAGTAGGTAATACTGACAAGCACACGCCACAAAGAAACACCCAAGCCCGGGAACTGAACCCAGGATCTTTGTGTTCTGAGTGAGGTGAACGTTCCAACCACTGCACCACCATTCTGCCCATTTTTATGATTTCATGTACGTACTTCAAAAATACATACTTCATACACTACTCATCATTGCATGTAAATATTCACACGGTTCTTGTTCATCCAAACATAATGAATTATTCAAAATCCTCACTTTAAAATCTTAAGCTTGAACTCTTATGCAGACTTCATACCAAAAAAGTCACTTCCACCTGACTGTCTAAAATGGAGAAAGACTTGAACAGTTTGATATGAGACTGCGAGACATCAGCATATGTATCTGAATATCATGAATATTCAGGCATATTTTTTTCAAACTGTTGCCAATGACTATAAATTTATATATTTCATGGCGCCGTCTCAGACAGCAACGTGAACTCTCACAATCAGGACATGGAATAATTTTACATCTCAAAAGAGTTTTGTGGGACGTGATATCATACATTAAGAAGTGAGAGATCAAGAATTTCACGATGAATACTGATTTTTTCTGAGTGTACATCTCCTGGCCTTTAACACTAATAATATACTAATAATACCAATGGTGGAGCAATAATAAATTCTATCCTAGTGTGTGCTCTTCCCATTCCTGATATACAACGTTATGAATAAGTGTGATTTAAATACATATAAGATAATAGTTAATCCGGGTCACGGCACCATTAAACTCACCACATGTAGCAAATATATTACTGTAGCTGTAAACATCTGATTTGAGTTTCAGATAGAAATGCTATCGGAGCTGCTGATGACCTTTGATCTGATCTTCGACAAAAAAATTAAGCACAAGTACAGCATAAATACAACAAGCACAAAGAGCACTCAGAGGGTGAAAACCTCCAGCAAGCCCAGCACACTTCTATATCAGGGGTGTCAAACTAATTTTTACTGAGGGTTTCATCACATCCTTAAATTTTGAGGTCATCAAGGTGGAATAATCCATGAACACCTATTTAAAAAGGGAAACCATGAAATCTGCATATGCTTAATCATCTTTTTCTTTATTCTTTTCTGACAATTCTTTGATGTGAGAAGCCAGCTTGCAATCTTTCCTGAGCCACGAATAGCTAGTTGTTTACTTGAAATAGATTTTGCTCCACTTAGTGGATGGATGATGACTTAAGATTCATGGTAATGGTTGATGCAAATAATGTGAGATAATCATATATTTCATAAAGCTCTTGCTAACCACATAAAATGAGCCGGAGGGCTAGATTTTGCCTGTGGGCCTTGAGTTTGACACCTGTGCTTTTATAATAACAAAAATGTCAATCTCACAATGTTAGAGAATACAGTGGTACCTTGACTTACGAGGGTCTTTTATAATGAATTTTCCATGATACGAGCTTCGATCACACCAAAAATCTGCCCATCCAACCAGCAAAATTTTGATTTACGAGCTCTGCTAGGGAAATGGCTTTTCCGGGCTGATTCACCTCTTATTCTTCCACGTGTATTCCTTCACACCCCGAGAATGCCTTGTGCAGTGCTTCTCAATTATTTTCTGTGATGCCTCCTATAGGAAGAAAAAAAAAAATTTCTCGGCCCCCCCCCCCCAAGCACCACACGCACAACTATAAATAGTGTTTACTGCATCTCATATCATTTGCTCAGTGCTTTTTCTCTACACCATAGAGTGACAATGAGAGTGCCACTGCCACGTACTGTACAGGATGTATAATTACACTTAATTCTAGTACAGTATGGCAAAACAGCATAGTCCCCAAGGTCATATGCGCCCCCACGGCATCACACCCCACTATTTGAGATGCACTGGCCTTGTGACCGAGCCTTTCCTCGCTGGCATTCGTAGCGTGCATATGCACAAAAGTCTCCTTTTCGTCCTCTGTTATGCACCACCTCCTGCCTGCCCACGTGACATTTTCGCCACAGTCCAAGATCGGAAGGGTTAGTTGACTTATTGTTTATTCTTGTGTTATTATTATTTATTATTAATTATGATTAATGTTAATGTAAATGTATTATTATTATTATCAAATATTTATTGTTTTTACATGTTTATCTTTATTATATTAGGTCAAATATCCATGTTTGTGGCAGGTTATATGAGTTTGGGAGGGGGTTGGACGGATTAATTGGTTTTCTATTATTTCCGATGGGAATGTTTGTTTTATCTAAGGAACATTTTGACTTACGAGCTCGCCCTCATAACAAATTAAAAGAGTAAGTTAAGGCACCACTTTAAAAATTCCTGAATCCAGAATTTAAGCCAGATCTTCTCCAAAATCAAACGGAATGTTCATTGACCAAAGCCCTGCCTCAGGTAGTAATTTTATAACAACCTTTATTCCATATTTTTTGCGCAATCCTACCAACAACAATCACAAAATCCGAATAAAAACCGTCTTAAATCCCTCTCAAAATAAATCTTTATGCTCAGCAATTCCTGGATGATTTCCAAATTCCCAGTGACATGTGACAGCTTTTCCCCAGACCACTAGAATTGTTCCCAAGGATCAAGATCTAATTCATTTTTCTTTGACAGCACAGTCTTGGGCAGTCACATATTCTTCTAGAACATGGTTCTACACTTGTGATGGTAGTGATAGCTTATACAGCTCGGCTTTGAGAAATTCCAAAAGTGTTAATACCCCGTGATGATTCTTATACTGATTCTTCCGATTCTGATAAGTCAATGCCCCAGTAATGCGGCTCAAATGCTGTCGTTGGCATGTCTTTGACAATGACAACACACCCCAGGAGCACTGCACAATGCTGCGTATTTATCTTCTGATATTACTTCGCTAATGCACAAAGAATATGGGCAGGACAACAGTTTCTCCACCTCTATACTGATCATCAGCCAAATATAATTTATCATTCCAGGCTGGTGTAAGGGATGATGTAGCTTTAGTCCACTAGACAATTTTGACATTTTGAATAAAGCTGGTTCATAGTACACAAAAAGGCTGGAGAGGAAGCAGTGTTAAGTGTGTTTTCTCAATATCACTGAAGAGAAGCCCTACTGCGTCTTTATTCCGCCTAGCTCACTTACCCAGAAACAGTAGCACCATGTGACAGCTCTCCTGAGCTCACTGCTGAGATAAAAAATATCTCACGCAGCAGGGAAAGGAAATGTGTGCAGTATGCGTACATAAGGGTGGGCAGAATAGAGCACAAACGGCAATCAGGTCTTTCTGCATCACCCCACCCATCTACACAATGAAAAACACAGGTTTTTAATTAGCCCTGCCTCCTATGGTGCTCTCGTTCTCCTACAGCTCCTGCTTCAAAAAGGAATGGTGTGTATGACTCTTACCTATCTGCCAGTCCCACTGCACCTTCAACAGCTCCTTGTGCTCCATGATGGCTCTAAGACAAGAAATGAAAATCACTTTCAGGGATCAATATGAAAAAATATTGAATATTAAAAGTCATAGTTTAGGTGATTTTCTTAGAGAATCTTAAAAATCATAACCCTGATGGGTGCACGGAAAAAATTAAAAAAGAAAGAAAACCAACCACCATTCACTCATCATGAAAGACTGAGTTTAAATCCCATTGAGGGCATTTTTACAACAATAATAATAATACAATAATAAGGGATCTGGCGTTTCCATGTGGAGTTTGCGTGTTCTGCCCGTGCTTGTGTGGGTTTCCTCCAAGTACAGTCCAAAGATATGCACATTAGACTATCTGACTGTTCCAAATTGCCCCTAGGTTCTGAGTGCTGTTGTTTCAGTCAGAGTTAGTCCTAAGATTGATTGACGAGCCATTCAAGGTGTAACCCGCCACTTTCCCAAAGTTGGCTGGGATGGGATCAAGCAATCTCAGTGACTGTCAGAAAGGATGAAGTGGTTTAAAAAATGAATTTATACATCTGAAAAGGGCACAATAGTGGGAGTGTTTAGCACGCCACAGCAAGAAGGTCCTGGGTTCGATTTCCAGGTTCGGAGCATTTCTGTGTAGAGTTTGCATGTTCTCCCTGTATTCGAGTGGGTTTCCTACGGGTACGCCGTTTCAGCCCACAGTCCAAAAACATCCACAGTAGACTGACTGGCGCTTCCAAATTGTCCCGTAAGTGTGTGAGAGTGAATGTGAATGGTTGTGTGTGTGTGCTGGCCCTGCAGTAGGCTGACAAGCTGTACTGGGTTTACTCCACCCTCGCCCAGAGTCAGCTAAGATGAGCACCGGACTCCCCACGACCCTAATTAAGATTAAGCGGCTAAGAAAATGAACAAATGGCATTTGAGAAGTTGAAAGTTAAGAACCTTGTTCAGTTGTCCAATAGCAGAATCTGAGTGGTGCAGGGGTTTGAACTGACATCCTTCCATTCAGGTATCCAACATTTCAAAACCTTTTTCTTTCACTTTTTTTATTTTTATTTTTATTCTTCTGCGTTTCGTGTTGATTCTTTGTTGCATTGAGAGCCCAGTCACTGTACTATTCATCCATTTTTCCTTACAGGAAAAAACCCACTAAGTACTTAAAAATATGAAGAATGAATTGCACAAATTAACAAATACAGTGAGACCTTGACTTATGAAAAACAAAAATTCCCATCTGAAATAATAGAAAACCAATTAATTCTTTCCAAGCCCCTCCCAAACTCCTATGACCTGACACAAACACGTATATTTCACCTAATATATTAAAGATAAACATGTAAAAACAATAAATATTTCATAATAATAAATGTACATTAACATTAATTTTGATTAATAATTAATAATAATAAAACAAGAATAAAAAATAAGTCAACTAACCCTTCTGATTATCAACTGCGGCAAACATGTCATGTGAGCACAAAGATGTCACATGAGCAGGCATGAGGTGGTGTATAACAGAAGGAGGAGGAGAATTTTGTGCATGTGTACGCCACGAATGCCAGCAAGGAAAGGCTCGTAGTGAGCTCCCACAAGGCCAGTGCTTCTTTTTCCCCATGGGGCACTTATGACCCTGGGGAAAATGCTTTTTTGCCATACTGTACTAAAATTAATTGTAGATACACATCCACTACAATAGGTGGCAGTGGTGCTCTCATTGTCACGATATGGTGTAGGGAAAAAGCACTGAGAAAACGATATGAAGTGCAGTAAACACTATTTATAGTCATGCATGGGGTGCTGAGGGGGGGGGGGGGTTCTATGGGGGCGTCACATAAAATAATTGAGAAGCACTGCACAAGACGTTTTCTGAGCGCAGAGGAATACATGCGGAAGAATACGAGGCTAATCGGTCAGAAAAGCCATTTCCCCAGCAGAGCTCATAAGTCAAAATTTTGGTCATTGGATGGGGCAGATTTTTGGTGGGATCGAAGATTGTATCATGGAAAATTTGTTGTAAGAGACACTCGTAAGTCAAGGTACCTCTGTAATTGATTACAAAAAAATCTGTAGTTGGGCTAAAACTTAGCAGCTGAACCACCTCCTAAAATATTTTTCAAATATAAGAGAATAGTTCAATTTAGCACCTTTTTCCTCCCTAATAGTAAAAACAGAGAATCTTAATCCACTCTGTTCACCGCCACCATGTTGCTGGACTCTACAGGACGAAAAAGAAATACCTGGTGATATTCCTTGACAGGTGTGATATCTCAGGTAGGACAAACGAGAAGATGAGTCTCCAGTATTGACGGAGAAAGTGGTCAAACCTTCTGACCTCCTGAAACTCTCAGGAATTCAATCGATACACTTCATCTAGTTGTGAAGTGACTCTATACCACTAAGCCTGTGCAGACCTACAGGAGTGCCAGCAGTGATGGAAAGAGCACTGGGGCAATAGACGAGTGCTCCGATATCTCTTCTCCTGCTGCGTTTATCTGTTTTATACCAGAGCTGATCGAGGGGCAGAAGTAGAGGAAAGCGTTTGGAATGCCAATAATGACACATTCATTCGTGCCCAGAAGCTAAAGAGAGCAAAATTGGCCACAGTGTCAGGTTATAGTCTTTCTTCCATCAATCACAGAGACACCAGCTAATCATGGGCATCTCGAAGCTTCATCTGTGGAAATGGCGCTTTCCTTCAAGCACCTTACAGCATCTCCTGACAGTTTGAAAAGATGTTGTCTGCTGGTGTCACCACCTTGGGAGATCCATGTGATAGCCGTCGCTCTCACTGGTGGGGGGATTTGTGTGTGTCTGAAAACAATCTCTATTCCAGAGAGCACGGAGACTTAAATCTAACAAAACATGAGAAGCCTTGGGTGGCACGGCGGTGTAATGTTTAGCACATCTGCCTCACAAGAAGGTCCGCGGTTTCAATCTGGGCTCAACAAGGACGTTTCTGTGTGGAGTTACTTTGGATACACCAGTTTCCTCCTACAGTCCAAAGACATGCGTGTTAGGACAACTGACTATTCCAAATTGTCCCTAAATGTGAGTGTAGGTGGGTTTTTGTGTGTGGGTGTGTGTGTGTGTGTGTGTGTGTGTGTGTGTGTGTGTGTGTTCTTATCCATTGGGTGTGTGCTATTGAATACAGAATACAATCTTTTGTTTTATATTTATGGAACCTAAATGATAAATCATAACTGTCACAGCAACGGCCTGTCTCTGCCACTTTCTGCACTCTTCCTATATTTCCCAGAATCCCTAGCAGTCACATGACCAGGTCACATAACTGTCACTTGATTACAGGACACCTGATGCTAATCAGATTGAATAGCCTCCCTGTTTGAGGACTCTGTATATTCACACTGGGTTTTACACTGGGGTGCGATGTCCACAATCCCCATGAATTGTGTGTTGGCCCTGTGATGCACTGGTGAACTGTTCAGGTAACTGTTCAGGTACCCCGCATTCACCTAGAGTTGGCTGAGGTAGGCTCCAGCCGCAACCCTAATTTGACCCAAATTCAGAGGTTTAGTAAAAAGAGAACTATAGCGGTTCTGATAATTACCCAGGTAGTGTAGTGGGTCTTATACGATACCTAAGGACTGAAGGCATGTCCAGGTTGATTGCCTCATCAATCTCTGTGGTCTTTATATCTTGGCTTGCTGTTATAATAAACTCCTGCTGAATTCCCATGTCATATCGAATGAAACTGCATCAAAGTGAGAGGTGTTCTGGAAGGCACAGAGATCTGACAGGGCACTTTTTTCAGACACTCGGAATTTTTTTTGGTTTTGCTTTGTTTCCTGCTGGTACGGTATCTACAAAAGGGTTTTTTTGTTCACTCAGTACATGTGGGCCAATCAGTAGCCTGAGTGCATGGAACAAGTAGATTTCATGTCTGGGCCTTTATTCTTTTATTTGGAGTTTTCTGCCGTACAGGTTGATGTTTTTATTTAAGTCATTTGGCAGATGTTATGATAACTTCGGGTAAAGCGAAAGGATATTATGCGGTTCGCGGCATTTACAGAAAAACATGAATTATTTTATCATTCACAGAAAATATGCACACCTTGTTTTTTTTCCCTGTACCAGATCAAAGCAAAATAGAACTTTCCCCTGAAGCCATGAAGCTCAGCACCGAGCAGAATGATGACAATAATGGGACGTTCCAGCAAGCCATAACCAACTGGCTATGGTTCTCAAAGACTTTCGATGGGGTTAAGGTCAGAACTCTGGGGTGCCAATACATGTTTGAAAGTGATTCCTCATTTTCCCTGAACTACTCTTTTACTATCTGAGTCCCAGTTTTATATACATGCCCTTAGGGAAGACAAAGTCTGTTAATGGGATAAACTTGTCATTCAGCACATCAGTGGACTTGGCACGCAATGTTGCTGAGCCTCGACCCGACCAAATGAAACAACCATGCCATGACAGTTACACTCTGTAATCTCGGGTAAAGATGCTCCAATCAAATCTTAGAGTACAGTGGAATCTTGACTTACGAGAGTCTTTTATAATGAATTTTCCATGGTACGAGCTTCGATCCCACCAAAAATCTGCCACTTCCAACAAGCAAAATTTTGATTTACGAGCTCTGCTGGGGCAATGGCTTTTCCGGGCCGATTAGCCTCGTATTCTTCCGCGTGTAATCCTTCGTGCTCCGAGAACGCCTTGTGCAGTGCTTCTCAATTGGTTTCTGTGATGCCCCTATAGGAAGAAAAAAACATTTCACGCCCGCCCCAGCGTGACTATAAATAGTGTTTACTGCACTTCCTATCGTTTGCTCGGCGCTTTTTTCCTACACCAGTGCTTCTCAAATAGTGGGGCATTATGCCAGGGGGGGCACGTATGACCCTGAGGAACATGCTTTTCTGGAATAGTATACAGGAATTAAATGTAATTGAACCTCCACTCCACTAGTTGGCAGTGGTGCTCTTATTGTCACGCTACGCACAAGCAAACCATATGAAGTTGCAGGAAAACAATCCCTCAAGAAACAACTCGGACATTTTTCTAACAGGAAAAAAAAGAACGGTGGAGAGAGACGATTTTTTTTTTTCAGGCACATTGGTGCACTTTTAATCTTTTCAATTACAGGTTAAAAAAACAATGTTAATTAAGTTTTTCTTTATTGTAAGTTGAACTATATTTCTTTTTTTTTTTTCGTTTTTAATGTTAATAAAAATACAATGTTATGCAGAGGTGTACTAATAACAATTTTATAGACAAATAATACTATTTATAGTCGCTCGTGGGGCGATGGAGGGGACATGAAATGTTTTTTTTTCTTCCCAGAGGGGGCGCCACAAAGTCATTGAGAAGCACTGCCCTCCACCATAGGGAACACAGTGAGAGCGCCACTGCCACCTACTGTAGAGGATTCACAATTACACTTAAATCTAGCACAATATGGCAATGGATATGGGAATTTTTCTTTTATCTCATGAACATTTTGACTCATGAGGTCGCCCTCGGAACGGATTAAATTTGTAATTCAAGGTACCACTGTATATGTATTTTTTTTTCCCCTCGGGGTTTGACTGGGTATTGTATAAAAGATAAAACAACATTAAATATTTTACTTCAACAACAATATTATTCTTCACCTAAAAATGTATGCTTCTGGGAATGAGGAAGTGTGTGCTACATGTTAAAAATAAATTAAGCTTCATAATATTTCCAGTAAGTGCTATGGGTGGCACAGCGTCGCCCTCACAGCAAGAAGCTCTGGGTTTGATTCCTGGGCTAGGGGCAATTCTGTGTGGAGTTTGCATGTGTTTCCGCCGAGGATTGATTTGCCAAATCACACCTCGGTGTAAGAGTGTGTGCGAGTGGTTATGTGTGTTGGCCCTGTGATGGCGTGGTGAGCTGTTCAGGGAGGAGTCCCCTCTGCCCAGAGTCAGCTGAGATGGGTAAAAGCCTGACCGCGACCCTAGTTAGGCTTAAGAGGTGTAGAATATAATTTAATTAATAAATATTTAAGGTATATTACATGCAATGTTGCCCTGGTGGTAAAGGTGCAGGATCACTGGTCCCAAGGTTTGGGGTTCAAGCCCCACTCTCAACAGGTTGTCCCGTCCTCCCAGTGCAGCTAACTGGGTTATCAAAGGTGGACCACGTCTCTGACTGTCTATGTCCCGGCGAGCTGCCCAGGATGTACTCTGCCCTTGTCCAGAGTTGGCTGAGATGGGCTCCAGCCTCCCCGTAACCCTAATTGGGATTAAGCGGCTCAGAAAAAGAATGAATGAATGAATGACATGTACCTTTTCAGGTAAAAGATGCAGGTCAAGGGTATAAAGGATCCCAGAGAGAACCACCTCAGTAACAAAGAAAGTTACACCCTCTCCTCGGAGTGTGCAGTGTCAATGGAAAAGTTATAAAAATAAAATGTATGTTTTGCATCCATATTCATTAAGCACAACCTAATTAGGCCAGGCTGACCCAATAAAGGAGATTTGAAAATGTTCGATGGCACACAGTGTGAGGTTAATGTTTACACTCTCAAATATAACGGCACCAAACTTTACTTGACCTTTAAACTGAACAGCAAGTTTTATTGGCAAAGGTGCGTGTTTAGCTTAAAGGTGCAATTGTATACCTTATTCTAACAGTATTTACATTTCCAGAACATTCTGTGCTCTATAAAATGGCTAAGCTTTGGGGGCACTAAGGAAAAGTACAGTTAGTCATCTTATTTCTAAGAGAAATCGTTTCAAAATTCATCACATTTTCCTGTAATTACAGCCAACGTGTTGGCAGTTGGCGTGGGTAAACAGTCCTGCTGGGTGTTTAAATATAGCATAAATCTGGATGTTGATGTATTTGTGAGCGATTCAGTGAGGTGCCCTGGGGATGCAAGTGGCTGGTGGTCTAAAGCTCCAACTAGAGGCTTCTGGGAGCTTGTTAAAGAATGCAACGCATTCAAATAACCCATTCTGGCTCATGGGTAGAACAACCAAGTGGGAAGACAATCCCTCTTGGATCAGGGTTGGGAAATGCTTGCAGCTAGTACAAGCAAGCGCCAGCTGGCTGAGACAGAAACAGAACCACAGAGGGAAGCAGAGTCACAGCTTAGGGGCAAAATCCACTATGTGGCACATGGATGACCTCATCCTGACCAGGGATTGGCAGAGTGAACCCTCACGTGTACATAGAGGCCTCACAAGTAGAGCATTTTGTCTCTCAAATGCTGCTTTGATCACATATGATTATATATAATTATATAATATTATTCCAATAGACTAAGATCAAGCCTTGGCACAAAAAAAGGAATGCAATTGCAGTGAGGATGGAATGTACGCAAAGGACAAACACTTACAGTTGGATGCCGCTGAAGAATGAACCGAAGAGACCCATCATGCCCAGGAACTCAACTCGACTCAGGTTCTTCACAATGAATTCCTCACACACATTAGAAATGCCGTAGAGCGTTGCACCTGCCAGAACCAGTAGGTCTCCTAACAGCTTATGGTCCCCTGTTGAGTGAAGAACTTCATGTCAGAATTGAGAATAAGAAAAATTCATCTTCTCCTCAAGCATACACTATATGGCTAAAAGTGTATGCACACCTCACCAATCTACGCGTGACCCACTCCAGCATAATATGGATTAAGTATGAAATTTTACATGCTGCTATATTGATATATTTGGAATGAGAATCGAATCTGCTTCAAAAATAACTATAATACAGGTATACCTCGGCTTACGTCGTTAACTGGTTCCAGGAGAGACGACTTAAGTAGAAAAAAGACTTAAATCGAAATATAATTAAATCGAAAAAAGAAAGAAATAAATACATAAACTTTACAGTCGGTCCGTCTTCACCGGTCGCAGTCCCGCATACTCGCGGATTAGCGGCAGCCCCGGAAATTACTGGCACGTGACTCAAATTTAGCCAAGGGCTGAGAGCTTTTGTTTCTCCCTCCTGCTGATTGGTTGCAGGTGATGTGTACGCTTCTTTTTTTCTCCTTCGTCCGTAAGTTATCAACGTGATTGCTTCAATTGCAAAGTCAATTTTTTTCGTGTGTTTTTAATGATGATTTAAGCGCTATGATGTCACTCAAACGCCCTGCATCTTCTCTAGCTTCTGGTAAGGAGCCTACGTGCTTCATTTCTTCATAAATATTATCACAGTACAAAATTAAAAAGTTTTTACTTAATCATTACTACATTTTCCTGCATTATTATTGTATTAATGAGTAAGACTGGCGAGACAATGTGTTTAAGATGCAGATTTTAGCGCATGTAATATCATACATAGGGTTCAATTGCATCAATTATTCACGGATTTCCGGGATATTTGGGTGGGGGAGGAACATAACCCCTGCGAATAACATGGGCTTTCTGTATATTATATATATTTAATATATTAAATATTATATATATATATATATAAAATATTAGACAAGTAAATTTGGCCTAGGCTAGCCTAGAGAGAAGCTAATTCAATTTAAATCATTCTCGACTTACGTCATCGCTCCTGGAACCACTTCACAACGTAAGCTGAGGTATACCTGTATTTATGTATTGGAGGAAATGGAGAACACCAGAGCAGTAATCATTAAAATTTACATCTTTACAACATGCTGCAAAACTTTAGCTTTGTGCTTAGAATACTTGTAGGAAATAAAATATATGATACTGTTTATTTAAATTTTCTTATTCAACACTTTTTTTTTTTTTTACACGAAACCCAACTTTATCTCGTTATAGAGGCTTCTCAAACAACCAAATCAATATTTAGAGCTTTAAAAGGTTTTTAGAGCACAGTAATGATGCTATACAAATATACACTGGATGTATGAAAATGTGTGGCTTTACTTGCAGATCAAATATTGCTCTTACTGTGGTAAATAACCATCACAAAAATGATTTCTGTAGAGTAAAATCAATTACACGCCGCCTGCCTGATATTACCTGTGTTAGCGGCGCAAACATTGGGAACGGTGAAATATCCAAGGCAAGTGAGCACTATAATATTAAACAACAAGACCCTGATGCGTAATTTAGGATTCATCTAAATCCTTCCATAGCAGAATCTAAGCCATGCTTGTGAATTCTTCTGATGAGTTAAGGGGCTTTAGGGAGGCGGTGTGAGAGATACCATAGACCAGGCCTGGCTCTCATTCATATTTAATAACAAGCAGTGGTTTGGTTGGGAGCTGGTGAGAATCGGAGAGGGTTGTATACACACGCCTCTGGGGTATATACCCGGTGAGCACATTTGAAACGCCACACCTCGTTTGGGAATTTTGTGTGTGTGTGTGTGTGTGTGTGTGTGTGTGTGTGTGTGTGTGTGTGTGTGTTGCTTGGGTTATTTGAATGAAAAGTTGGTCGAGTGTCCGCCTTATCCTCCAGAAGGTCGGAATTCAAATCCGGCCGCGTCATACCATAAGACGTTAAAATTTGGTAGTTGTTGCTTCCTGCTTGGTGCTCAGCATCAAAGGATAGAACAACGCAATAACTGGTGCCGCACAGTGGCGATGGGCGCCCGGATTACAAAAAACACCAACGAGTGCTTTGAGCATAATATTCCGTATGGATAAAGCGCTATATAAACTACAATACAAAAAAAAAAATCCTCACCAAGGCCCTGCTGTCGTCCGACCAGCACGTCGGCTCCCACCATGCACCCGATGCCGAGCAGGCAGACGCCCACGCCGACGAAATGCACCACTTTATACCTCACCAGCAGGAAGAACCAAGACAGCAGGAGTACCACGGGGATGACGAAACAGTCCAGTAGCTGAGGACACACACACACACACACACACACACACACACACACACACACACACACACACACACCAAAGAGATCATTAGCCATCTAAACTAAACTAGTCAAAATACTCATGTCAATGTCACGCAGTCCTATTTTTGTCAAAGGAAATGTGTGGCTTATTGGTATTTTTTGGTTGAGGTGAAACCAGCTATTTTTATCTGTGCTGACGTCAAAAATCTGTGTGTGTGAGTGCACTGATATTTTTACACCCAGGTTTAGTGGCTGCATTACCTTCTGTTCTGAAGCTTTTATAGTTCAGACGCCAGGCCAAAAAGGAAAGATTTTATTTTTAAATACAAGGACAGCATTAATGCATTGGTTCAAATTTCTTACAGTGGGGTTGTGTAGATGAGGACATTCAATGTTCACAGAGATATCACTTGCTATCAAACTGTGAATATCAGTCAGTATCAATCTTTGAAAATTACAAAAAAGGGGAAAAAAGGGCTTTTTGAACTGAAAACTGAGTGAAAAGAACATAAATAAAAACTTATATAAAACGAGAGAGTTCGAACAAAATCAGTTCCATAATATAAACATTTTATTAAACTCAACAGCACGCAGGGCAGTAGTTGTCACTGCTGTCCCCCCAGTTCACGAACTGGGTTCTCGAAGGCCGCCATATCTCTCACTGTCTGTGGTTGGAGGTTCATGTAAAAGAACCATTGCTGACTTTTGACAAGAGGAGCTGCATAGCAGTCAGTGTGTTTCTGCCCTATGATGGCCTAACGAGCTGTCCAGGATGTACTCTGCCCTCGCCAAAAGTCGGCTCACATAGGCACCAGTCTCCCAGCGACCCTAATTATGATTAAGCGGTTCAGAAAATGAATGAACAAAGGAATAAACAACAGCACTCGGAGAGCGCAGATTTCCACCAAGCCAAACAATTCTGTATATGAACCAAATTGCCAACATCATCTTATCTCCCAATGTTAAAGAATTCTTTCAAAAATTCCCGAATTTAGAATTTGTTCTGGATCAGCCAGGATACTATACATTCCTTTTATTTTGGACTTTTTCTTTTCCTTTCTGCTGTTCCCGTCAGGGGTTGCCACAGCAAATCCTCTGCCTGTTCTTCTCTTACACCAACTACCTTTATGTCCTCCTTCATCACATCCATAAATCTTCTCTTTGGGCTTCCTCTAGGTCTTCTGCCTGGTAGTTCCAACCTCAGCATCCTACTACCAATATACTCACTATCCCCCCTCTGTACATGTCAAACCATTTAATTCAAGCCGCTCTGACTTTGTCTCGAAAACCTCTTACATGTGCTGTCCCTCTGATGTACTCATTCCTGATCCTATCCATCCTCGTTACTCTCAAAGATAACCTCAACATTTTCATCTCTGCTACCTCCAGCTCTGCCTCCTGCCTTTTCCTCAGCACCACTGTTTCTAATAGGACAGTTGGCTTAAAATATCCGAGTCCTGAGTAGAATACTGAATAGAATTTCTTAAAACTTTGCAAACTATTATACTAAATGACCAAAAGTACAGTCGGATTTTTGATTTTCAAAATAAATACGGAATTATTGGCCTTACTATCTATGTAGCCAGATCCCAATGCATGTATATACAGCAGCTATGCTGTGTGGCTCAATTGAGCTTTATTGGTATTAACTCCGCATCAATCCTGGGTACGGTACTACTTCCGAATGTCTTACAGAATCCTTAGTAATTTTTAATGTAATGTTCTCAGACACCGTCCTGTATAACACACACAAGTCATCAAATGAACTATTTCCTGTTTCAAATATATCCTATGAGCTCTATTTATTCGATTCGAGTTTTTAAAGATGAAAACGACCCATAATTTTTAAAGACACACTGATATTTGAGATAAAGTAAAAGCACGGCTGTACAGATGGGAAAACCTGCAAATAATTACAATTTTTTGCTTGCTACACAATAATACTGTATTCCCAATATTGATCATTTGTTTAAATGACAGAAGCTGGCTCGCCGGCCTTTGCGACAAATAATCCATCAAGATATACAAGCTATTAAATATTCCAACATGCACTTCCTTGTTTTGCAATCTCTGAACAAAGCTTTAAATATTGACTGACCGCATTTATTGCTCTGGGTGCTACACAGCCGAGAGAGAGAAAGAGAGAAAGAGAGAGAGAGAGAGAGAGAGAGAGAGAGAGAGAGAGGAGAGAGAGAGAGACGCGTATGGAGCTTTTCCACCGCAGGGGAACCATCAGCCCTCCATTCTAGGAATCGCCAGTGGCACTCAGACACTGTTCCGAATGAACCATGAGCGCATACATTAATCCGTAAGACAGGAGGAGTGGGACCTCTACTGTCCCCTGTCCAACATCCAAGCAGATAGAGCAGTAAGACTGAGTGTAAAGTTTAATTGTAATGAAAGTGGTGCCTGAAGCACAGTTTGCTGGCCATAATCCAATCTGTGAGACAATCAGAGTTCAGCTTCTGTTCAGCATCGCAGGCTCGCGTAAGGAAGCTGAGAGAGGAAACATACTTTGTGGTCGTGGAAACCGGCCGGATTGATTTTTGTTGAAAGAGCTGTTGATCAAAGAGAGAAAAAGCATTGCGGTGAAAAGATAAGCATGAAGATAATAATTACAGCTCTTCTGGAGATATGTTGGTGTGACAACATGAGGGAAGAGTGGATTAGTGCATGATTACGGAGGTCACATGATTAAAGCCGAGAACATTTCAAGTGGTCATCTGAGCCACTTATAGATGCTCAAACTCCCACTGTTTGTTTCATAACATTCACATGTACCGAATGTTAGACAGAGAGACTCAGCGAGAAGGTAAAAAGAGAGAAAACAGAGAAAGACAGAGAGAAAATGAGACAGAGAAAAATAAAAACAGGGAGAGACATGCAGGGAGAAAGGCAGACAGAGAGAGAGAGACAGACAGATACAAAAAGAGAGACAGATAGAGAAAGATGAAAGGCTTACAGAGACAGACACTGGTAGATGGAGATACAGAAAGACAATAAAGAGAAAGCAGACATTGACAGAGATACAGACAGAGACACAGACAAAGATTAATTAAAACCTACAGACTAACGACAGAAATGCAGACACAAAGTGACAGAGGAACCAAGAGAGAGAGAGAGAGAGAGAGAGAGAGAGAGAGAAGAAGCGGGGGTGGAGGGAGAGGTGGACCGTGTGAGACTGACAGTCAGACGGCGGTAGAAGATGGACAGGAGCAGACAGGGAGATTCTGGTGGACTGAAATGTGAAGAGAGCGACGATGACAAAAGAGCCGAGATGATAAAAACAACACACAGAAAGAAACCTTACAGAGACAGATCGACAGGTTCGAGTCAGAATAGTCCCTGAACATTAATCATTTCTCTGTAATGAATAAAACTCTGACTCTGGCTGTGCGCCGCTCGTATCTCCACATTAATATTCATAAGTCATTGCGTTAAACCGCTAGAACTTCAAAAGAACATGCAGCAGGGATGAGTGGGATTGTTCATATTATTATTATTATTATTATTATTGTTATTATTGTTATTATTATTGTTATTATTGTTGTTGTTGTTGTCATTCATTCATTTTCTAAGCCGCTTAATCCGAATTATGGTCATGGGGGAGGATGGCGCCCATCCCAGTCGACTCGGGGCGACGGTAGGGTATACCCTGAACGGCTCGCAGGGCAACATAGACACCCAGGGGCAATTTGGAACAGCCAATTATCCCACTGTGTGGGGGGAACCAGAGTAATTGGAGAAAACTCAGTCAGCAGCGGAAAGAAATGCAAACTCCACAAAGACACGGCCCAGCATCCCTTCATATTTTCTACATTCTCTCAATTTTATTATTTTTATTTTTATTTTATATAAACCCTGCAATTTATTTGTTTAAATTAGCTCCAAATGCTAGTACTGGTTCAAATCATTCTAAACTCATGATCTCACTATATCCAGGTCGACGATTTCCCCTTGTGGCCCATTTCCTTTCTAATTTTAAATAATCTAAATATTTCATGTAAAACATCAGCGGTTCCTTCTGGCAGTCCTTACCCCTTGTCAAAGTATGTGCGAGTGCTGCGACTCTGGATGCGCTCAGAGACATGTTGCCTTCGTCATTGGCTGTTCCAGCCTGGAAATGGTGCAAACTCATTGGATTGGCTGGACTGTGTCACCGTGCCATGCATTGTAACACATCATCAGCCAGTGCTGAGCTGCACAGACAACAACCACAGAGATTGCACAAAACATTTTCTTTTTGTTCCGAAACCAACGGACGACCGGAAAGCCGAGACGGCAAAACATTAGCTGTGTGAGCCATTTAGGATTCACCGTCGCACACGTATCTCCGGCGGCGTTCTCACAATCAGAGTCATTAGAATGTAACATCTCACTGTCTCCATTCCATGACTCCTCCCTCTCTGGTTTAAAGAGTTAATCATTTATGCTTTTTTTTTTCATCCAAATTGCTGCCATAGTTGCTTCTTAAACATTTTTTATCAACTAAAATGTCCCTTGCTGAATAAATCCGTTTACTTGCGTTGGACAAAACGGACCAATCACCTCCAGGGAAAAAAAAATCGACTGCAAACTTTATTTATTATTGGATAACAGAAGGGCACATGCAAACCTCTACTAGGTTTTAAAAATCCTTAAGAATGGATGCATAGCGTCCCATCAGGGCTGCTGTAATACCACAATCATCTGATCTTGTAATGTTAAAGAACATTTCAGGCCCTGAAATCAGAATTTGATCTGGATCGTCTCAAAAATCTCAAAAAAAAAGTCTTACTTGATCCATATTCCACTCCCTAACAAAATTAATCAAAATCCCTTCATAATTTTTTGCATAAAGTTACGAACAATAAAACAAACTAAAAGCAGTCCGTAAAGCTCTGCATGTGAGATGTTCCATGATGGTTGCAGTCAATCAGTAGGTCATGTGACACATTGTGACAGGGACACAAAGAGACAGAGGGATACAGAATCCAGCTGATAGTAAAATATCTCTAAGTCTTCTGTCCAATTACATGGGACATACCACAATGAACTAGAAACAATGTGTGGGTGGTATGTCCCAGGGTCGTAGTGCCCCACTCTGTGACATCAGCACATAATGTGTTGCGTAGGCCGTTACCTGATCCCAGAACAAGCGGAAAAGATGATGATGAGTGTGCAGTTGTCAGGTCTTCTTTATTTTGTTTATATTAAAAAAAAAAAACAAAAAAAAAACCCACCAACACCCACCACCCACACTCCCACCCCTGCACTCAGACATCACCGTACCTCATCAGGCCTGAGGAGCAAGCCGGACACAGCACACACACTTGTGGGCAACACTGTTCTCTCTTTATTTTATATTTCTACACATCTTTTATACATTCAGTGTGGTAAGGCACCGCAGGATTGATCAGTTCAAAGTAAGCACAACATGTATTTTACATAAGACAGGTGTAGAGTGTTGTAGAGGCGTGGCTAGTTACAACGCATTAATCCTACACAGGTGCAGAGTCTGATTTCTACATGTGTGTCTTGGATTATAGAAATAAAAAGAAAACAAAAGAGTGTGAGGTGATGGTTCATTCAGGAAGTCATGATGCTATAGAGCGTAATCGACACACTGGGAGGACATTGTGACAAAGAGACAAAGAGAGCGCGGCATAAAGTTTGGACCCTGGTGGCGCATCGCTAAATAGTCTGTTCATTACACGGGACATCCCATCATAAACCAACACTGGCAAACACATAACCTCTGTAGTGGGGATAATTATCATGTTTACGATGTGTACGTAGACCGTATAAGTGATACACGCGTTCATGTAAACCAGAACAGCTATTCGGTCAAATCAACCTTCTGACCAATCAGCATTGAGAATTCATTAGCACTGTGGTATGAATAAACCTGAACAGAAAAGGGTTAATAGCAAAGCTGTCGCCAGGAGACACAGGAGTGATTTGAACATGCAAACTCCTCACAGAATGTTCCGAGCTTAGGAATCGAACCCAAGGCCTTCTTGCTGTGAGGCGGACGTGCTAGCCACTGCGCCCCCCCGTGCCGCACAGAGTAAAATCAGAATTATGCGTCACATCAAAGTAAACCTAAGATCAGCACATCACATAAGAATGTACTTTGTATAATCAGCTCCACGATCAGTATCATTTTCACTGATGTTCATCCAAATGTGTCAGTGACAACACAACCCCCTGCGAGTGTGTGAAGTGTAAATGGCATTCTTCATTACGAAAGCAGCTGCTCAGATCCTGCAGCGTGTGTCCGTTCCGTGCTGCCTGTCTCTCGCGGCGTGGAACACACTCTGAGGAGATCAGCGGGCACCTTTTCTCATACGAACTGCCATACTGTCACGAGGAGGACATTCAGGTCCACACACAAGTACACACGAGCATCTATTAGGCACCAGCGGCTCCGCTTTCAGATGATTTCTGAGAGGCCACGGGGAGCGTACATCATTGATTCGGGCATCTGAGAGCAGCTGGGATGTCGGCTCAAATGGCCGAAGATGACAAGAACGGTACCGGAATGAAACAGGTTGGGACGTGTCATTAGTTTCGTCTGCGGAAGAAGAGTCTGTGTCTGTGTGATAAGTAGACACATAGCACCATGATTCAGCAATTTTCCCTCAGACGGCTCAGCCTTGTGCTTAAAGGGGTCCGTCCAATTAAATAATATATAATAATATATAGAAATAATAATAATATATAAAACAAAATAATAAATAAACATCTAATACAGTGATATCAATAAAGAACAGAAACGGCTGTGATGTCTTTCTGAAACCATTTGCTGACTCTTGTACATTGCACTGACTGGTTCAAATTGCCCCTAGGTGGCGATATTAGTGCGAATGGCTGTGTGCGTGTTGTCTCTGCGATGGACTGCTGAGCCGTTCAGGGTGTATCCTGCCTTCGCACAGAGTCGGCCGCGATCCTAGTAAGATCGAGCGTATCGGGAAATGAAACGAAATGAGTGCGTGTTAGTCTCGACTTGTTCTCTTCCTCCGGCTCACTGAGATCACCGGTGGCAGCGGAGCCGTGACTGAGCCTCTCGCCCGCGTGCGATTTATTTAATCGATCTTGTTTGTTCAGTTTTTTGATGATTTCGGGTTTAATCTGTTTATTCCAATCACCTGAACCTCGATTCGGATTCTCTTTGGCTTTGTATGCACTGTTACGCACTTTCGATTTCTATCAGAAACCCTGAATCCAAAACCCATCCATGACCGACACTCAGATTCCCACAGGCCCACCCACAGCATCTGCAGCAATCACGCCGTTCATGATAGATACAGAACCGAAGAGCAAAAAAATACAACTCTCCCTCTCTTTATCTCTCTCGTGTTCTCTCTCTCTCTCTCTCTCTTCCCCTCATTCTCTCCATCCCCCTCTCTCTCTCTCTCTCCATCTCTGTCTTCCCCCTTTCTCTCTCTCCCTCTTTCCATCTCCATCTCCCTCTCTCTTTCTCTTCTTCTCTTTCTCTCCTACCCTCTCTCTCTCTCTCCCTCTTTCCATCTCCCTCTTTCTCTCCATTCTGCCCTCTCCCTCCCTCCCTCCCTCACACACTCTCTCTCCCTCCATCCCTCTCTCACCATCTCTCCATCTCACTTTCTCTCTCTTCCCCTTTTTCTCTCCATCACTCCCTCCCTCTCTCTTTCTCTCTCTCTCTGTCTCTCCCTCTCTCTCCCCTTCTCTTACACACTCTCTCTCCCTTTCCCACTCTCAATCTCCCTCTCTCCCTTTCACTCCATCCTTCCATCCTTCCCTCTCTCTCTCCCTCCCTAAAACTCTCTCTCCCCCTCTTTCTCTCCACGCCTCCATCCCTGTCTCCTGCCCTCCATCTCCCTCTCTACATTTCCCCCTTTCTCTCTTTCCCTTTCTTCCTTACTCTCCCCTCTATCTCTCTAAGTCCCTCTCTTCCACTCTCTTCCATCTCCCTCTCTTCCACTCACTCTCTCTCTCTCTCTCCCTCCTTTACTGTCTATAGCTCCTCTCTCCTTTCTATTTCTCCCTCCCTTACTCGCCCCCCCATCGCTCTCTCTCTCTCTCTCTCTCTCTCTCTCTCTCTCTCTCTCTCTGAAGGACTGTAATAATCATTAAGATCACCTCTGCCTAATCAGCGGCTGTTACTCCTGCTCTGAATCAGGCTGTTTCATGACTAACAACATTTCAGTGACGATGAACTGACGAGCCGCGGCCGGGGAGTCTTTTATTACCGAAGCGCTGTCATACACAACGACTCCAGCCAGGAGTGAGCGGCGAATGGTGTCTGTACATTCTTTTACTCTCAACACCATGTCGATGTCGATAATGAGTAATTGATGGAGCCCCACTCGGCCTAACCACTGCTCATCTTGCTCACAAAATCAAATTAGATTTTTTTTTCAACACTCGATACAGTGACATGATAAATTTAGGACATTAAAATTAATATTATTTCCAGCCAACTATCACAAAACACAACTGAACCTAAAAACCATTCACGAGTAGATTTTACTTCGTATGAATATGCACTCATTCACACTCGCTGTGCTTGCACGGGTTTCCTACAGGTACTCCGGTGTCCTCCCACGATCCAACGCCATGCACGCTATACTTACTGTTTGTTTCAAATTGTACAGCTGTTGAGGGGGTAAACATCCTTCATTTAGAGCCAGCTGAGATAGGCTCCAGCCTCCCCTCGAGCTTAGTAGCATTAAGCAGTTCTGTAAATGAATGAATTGATGATTCACCGTCATGGCATCATGTGCGTCTGATTAGTCATTTCTCTTGTCTCGTTTTAAGCTCTCATCCACAACATGGCTCGGGAGCTGTAGGAATGGTGTCCGTCCGTCCCTCTGTCAAACTTCAGTTTCCAGACTTTTACTTCCTGCACACTGAAGCTGGGTCTTTATTAAACCTGGTATGCTGGCTCACTACTATTAGTGCTAGGATGAGTTTGTGTGTAAGTGACCTTGACCTACTTCTCAAGGTCACAGAGGCAAAACTGTACATTAGGTTTCCGGACATTTACTCGCTGAATGTTGAAGCTGGGGCTTTCTAACTGGCTATACATGTACTATATCGGCATATTATGAAACGGTCCTGGTCTTATATACATTCGAGTTTTGGGGAGTGACCCAACGGCCAAGATCACGAATACAAGCGGCTAAAATGAGCTTCCTTCACAGGGTGGCAGGGAGAGCTTTTAGAGATAGGTTGAGAAGTTTGGTCATCTGGTAGAAGTTCGAAGTAGAACCGCTGCTCCTCCACGTTGAGAGGACCCAGTTGAGGTGGCTCGGGCATCTGGTGAGAATGCCTCCTTCACAATTCCCTGGTGTGGTGTTTTGGGTATACCCAACTGAAAAGAGATCCTGGGGTCGATCCAGAACACACCGAAGGGACTATGTTTCTTGGACGGTCTGAGAATGCCTCGGTGTCCCTCCCGGAACAGCTGGATGAAGTGGCTGGGGGGAGAGAGACGTCTGGACCTCATTGCTTAGTCTGCTGCTCCTGTGGCCCGACCCAGAAGATGAAAATGATGAAGATGAAGATGAAATGGTCCTTTCGGCAGATGCGTCTGGACCCATCGGGTCTATTTCTTAATATTAATTTATTCTGTTCCTTGTTTCCCCTGAATCAGTTTGTGTATAATGCATCTCCAGAGATTTCCAAGTTGATTGTTTTCCATTTTCTATTTTTTTTTTTGACCCGAGCCTTTTTTAGATTTTAAGACTCACCAAAAATAAAAATCCGAGTTTACAAATTTTTAGTCCAGCCCTTTTCGTTTCCCTCCCAGTCTCACATTTTTAGTCACATGACCAACCCCCGCCAATAAACTGAGTTTAAAAGCTGTTTGATTTGGAATACTGACCTGCACACTGGTAAGGGTGGTGTATTGGTAAGCTTTAATGACCAGGTAGTTGGCTTCGATATCGATGACTCCGAGGATCATGTACTTCCACCATCGTCTCTTCAGTATCGCCAGCAAATTCTCCTCTCCTAAAACAGAACAAGAAAAGCTTTTTTTTTCTTCAGTTGTTCCAAGTTTTCCTCTATTTTCCCCAAATTTGGCCAACTCCCACCCACCAGAGACCTACCCTCCCGTAATACAACAGCTTCTCAGCTACCAAGGACAAAGCTACTGCGTACTTTTTTCAAAACAAATGAGGTGTATCCTTTCAAAGTGCTGATCAGATCTCATTGCACTGTTACGCCGTTAAAAACCGCTATCAACCATCTTCTACATACTTAAACTCTTAAAGCCTACAATTGGCTCGTTTTGCTGTGATTGACATGGGAGCGAGCATACCATCCCACCATACCACCTGGAAAGCCTGAAAGATGCCTCTGTTATACTACAGTCATTCTCATATCACTCAGATATTTGAAAAACTGCTTAATCCTACTACGGTTGCAAGGAAGGGTACAGCCCATGTCAGCCAACCCTGGGCTAAGGCGGTGTATACCCTGAACAGCTCATCAGACCATCAGAGGCCGACCCACGCGATCAGTCATACTCACATTTACACCTAGTGGCAATTTGCGAGAGCCATTTAGTGTAATCTACATGAGAACTGGGGGAGGAAACTGGAGTACCCGGAGGAAACCGACAGCAGCGTGTGACGAACACACAAACTCCACACAGAAATGACTCACGAATCAGACACGCTCACCACCACGCCACCGTGCCGCCCACTGCCATTCTATTAATTTCAGACAACACTAATAATATGAAACTGCATTCGATGCTGCTTCTCGGTAGCACTTCACTGTTGCGTGGCGTGTTATCTGAAACCAGGGCTAAACATACAGCCACGATTAATTAGGAAGCAACAGTAGGTCAATTACCGCAACAAACTAGAAGATAAACAAAAGCACAGAGCTCAACATACCCACCAGAGACTCAATCTACCACTGGAGCGGAGAAAATGCTCAAATAACACTGAGCTTTGTTTGAATATTCTTTGACACTTTATCTCCACGAAAGAACAGCAATAATCATCTGACACAGCAAGAACCTCTGTGTCATGGAGTAAATGATGGAGTCGACTATTATAATTGGGGAGGGGGGGGGGGGGGGGGTAAAAATAATCCCTTCGTTATGAATGGTGTGGTAACAGTAATTGGACCCTAAAGACAAAAATCTCCAGTCTTCATTTTTTTTCTTTCCACAGTGGATCAGAGGAGGAGAGCTGAAACATAATTAGATCTTTTCAGACATTACATGGATAGTGAAAGCTGAAAGGTTAGAGTTCTGTATTCGTCACCGCAAAAACCTGCCACACAGCCAAAGTTCCAGCAGGTCCTTGAGAACTCATTAATTATTAATCATCTGAGGGTGTTGTAAGCTCAGTGGTTAGGGATCTAGTCATGCTGGCATCACCGGTATTGGCCCTCCTGGGGGGATTATCTCGTCCTAAAGTACCCCTGAAATCAATAAAGGAAAAGTTTTTGCGCAGCAAAATTTAAAGCACAGATCTGAGTAATGGTTCCATCCCAGACGACTGGCCGAGCATGAAACGTTTCCAGTGCACCGCATTTTATTTTTCATTCATTCATTTTCTGAACTGCTTAATATTATCAGGGTCATGGAGGGGGCTGGATAATATATCAGCTTAATCAGGGGAAAGGGGGGGATTACACCCTGAACAGCTTGACAGTCCATGACAGGGCCAACACAATACACACACACACACACACACACACACACACACACACACACAAAACCATCCTTATACATACAATTACAGTGATCCCTCGCTACTTCGCGCTTCAATTCATGCGGCTTTGCTGCGTCGTGGTTTTTTTTTTTTTTTTTTAATATTTATCAAAAAATTTTAAAATAAGGAAATTAAGGAAGAATAGGGGGAAAAGTTAAGGAAAATGCCACAGGACAAGGCCAATTATGCAAAAAGCAAACAAACAAACAAAAACAAAAAAACAACCCAAAACCCCCCAACAAAACTACTTCCATTTTTATGTGAGGTGCGCATCTGTACGTGTGTATTTATATTTTATTTACATCTTATGCATTTTTTGTTAATGTTTAATTGTTATTATATGTATTTATAGCATTGAATATGTATTTATTGATATTATATACACATATACATGTCTAACATAGATACGTCTGTTGGGGGGGTTGATCCTACTTCGTGGAAATCTGCGGTCACGGGGGGGGATCTCGGTCCCAATTAACCACGGAAAGTGAGGAATCCCTGTGTAGCATTTGACAGACACTCTTATCAAAATTTTGTGAACCCCTTAATCCAAATTAGGGTTATGGAGAGGCTGGTGCCCATTTCAGCTGACTCAGGGTGAGGGCAGAGTACACCCTGAACAGCTCGCCAGGCCATTGCAGAGCAGAAACATGCTGATGGCTATGCAGCTCTTCTTTACGAAAGTCAGCAATGGTTCTTTTACCGGTACATGAATGTCTCACCACAGACTGTGAGTGACACGGCCGGCCTTTGATAACCCAGTTAGCTGCACTGGGGGGAACAGCAGTGACAACCGTTGGCAGTGGGGCTTGAACCCCCAAACCTTAGGATCAGTGATCCAGCACCTTACCACCAAGCCACCACTGCCCAAAAGTGACTTAGACAGTATTTTTGATACTACTGGGCAATAAATGGTTAAGGGCCTTGCACAGGGGCCCAACAGTGTCACTTTGGTGGTACTGGGACTTGAACCCCTGATATTTGTATCAATTATCCAGATCCTTATTCAATGAGCAACTACTGCCATAAATCGCATTCACACTCATGTGGGATGTGGGAGAAAACTGGCGTATCCTGAGAAAACCCATGCAAACACGGGAAGAACATACAAACTTGACGAAGAAACAATCTCACGAGCGTGGAACTCAAACCCAGGACCTTCTGGCTGTGAGGCGGTCATGCTAACCACTTTTCCCTACTGTTACCCACTTCAGTATATCATTCAGGTACTGAGCTTCCTCTTGTGAACACATTTCAAAACACAGCTTGACATTCATCTCCATAAACTCATTTTATATGGTTTTCCCATAAACCCCGAGGCCATGTTTTCCTTCGAGCCCCCATAAACAGGCTCATTTGTGTATGTAATGGGAGAAGTTACGTGTTTATTTAGAAGGTGAGTTGCAAGTGATTTACAAAGAAGAGCAGCGTGGGAGAAGCTGAAAGAGGAAAACAATCTAAGAATGAAGGTTTTGTCGTATCACGGTTCACGGTAAGTCCCGGCTATATCGGATCTCCTGAAAAGAAATTGTGTCCGAAAAAAACTCATTACACAGAAGATAAATGATGCACCAACTGTAAGGCTAATTACTGAGAAATTATTCAACATATGATAAATATAAAAGTAAAATAAACGAGTCATGATATGAGCACTTTCGGTTTTCACAGGCTCTCTTTAAATTTTATTGAAACTAAAGAGCCGCATTGTGCAGTGAATACCGAATATGAAACAGAGTTTACTGTGATAAAATCGCAATAATTTCAGCAGTCATTATTCTTGGAAAAACTGTGAGAGTATTTTGTTAAAAAAATCTTGATTTTATTGCAGCTATACCATTTTAATACAGCGGTACCTTGACTTACGAAATTAATCTGTTCCAAGGGCGAGCACGCAAGTCGAAATGTCCATAAGATGAAACGATTATTCCCATTAAAAAAGAACAGAAAACCAATTAATCCGTTCCAACCCCCTCCCAAACTCATATAACCTGCCACAAACACGTATATTTGACCCAATCTATCAAAGACAAACATGTAAAAACAATAAACATTTCATAATAATAATAATAATAATAATAATAATAATAATAATAATAATACATATACATTAACATTAATAATAAATAATAATAAAACAAGAATAAACAATAAGTCAAATCGCTCTAATCGCTGGGAGGGGCGATTAATATAACATTAATCAACTTCCGATCATTGACTGTGGCTGTCATGTGGGCAGGCCTGAGGTGGTGTGTAACAGAGGAGGAGGAAGAGGAGGAGGAAGAGGAAAATGTTGTGCATGTGCACGCTATGAATGCCAGTGAGGAAAGGCTCGTGGTGAGCTCCCACAAAGCCAGCACTTCTCAAATAGTGGGGTACACACACACACACACACACACACACACACACACACACACACACACACACCCTGCAATGGGGCACAGTGTGATGCCAGGGGGTGCGTATGACCCGGGGGAACATGCTTTTAGCAATACTGTACGAGAATTAAGTGTCATCTGGTACAGTAGTTGGCTGTGGCGCTCTCATCGAACGACGAACAACAACAGATCCGTTTGGACACTGTAAGTACAGCAGTTTATCTTTGTCTTTGTACATCATGTTTTTGTGGGATGTCTCATATAATAAGCTGACCACTTAACGGTGCTCCACCAGGGTCCAGACTTCATGTCCGTCTGTCTCTTTTTCTCAGAGTTACACCATGTGTCACATGACCTACAAACAGTGCAATCAACACCTACTGATTGGCAGGCAAAGCTGGGAAAACCTAATTTGTTTTGTTTTATTTATTTTCTTTGATACATTTTGTAAACGAGGGTCGGAATGAGAAATTCTGCGCCTGCGCAGATGAATGCACTGTAACTACCGACGCCTCTATAGATGACCACACTCGAACGAATGTACGACCCCGTGAACTGCACAGTGCGCTTTCTTTGAACTGACCGATCCTGAGTGGCCTCACCACAATGGATTATGGATATAAGCCTTAAACATAAAGAAACAAATCGGGAGAACTGATGCACAACAAGTCTGTGAGTTCCTGTTTTGTTTCCTCTTGGAAATATGTCTTGGAGGAAAAGGTCAACTGTGAGCGCGGAAAGGGTCTTTGGGGCGGTTCTTCATTTCGAATCATCGTTCTCTGTTAATATTCAGTGTACACAAAAAGTTGAGCCTACCAATGATTCACATACATACACACACTGTGATGACATCACAGAGAAGGGCACTGCCACCCTGGCACATTGTACCAGCAGAGCTTCGAGTGTTTTCTTCATGTAACTCTTTAGTGCATCAGGCCCTGAGGGTGCGTTCTCATTCACACAATACACAACATGCTCGCTGTTTATAAATCGATCTGTGACAAATGCTTCAGTCTATTGAATTCTCCCAAAGACACGATTCCATATCTGATAACTGCTGTGGGGACACACACAGAGAGAGAGAGGGGGGGGGGGGGGGGGAAAGTGAGAGAGAGAGAGAGAGAGAGAGAGAGAGAGAGAGAGAGAGAGAGAGAGACAGAGGCAGAGAGAGAGACAGAGACAAAGAGAGAGACAGAGGGAGAGAGAGAGAGACAGAGGGAGAGAGAGAGAGAGACACAGAGAGAGAAACAGAGAGAGCAAGAGTGTGTGAGAGGGAGCGAGAGAGACAGAGAGGGGGGGCAGAGAGGGAGAGGGCGGGAGAGCGGGAGAGAGGGAAAGACAGAGAGAGAAACAGAGAGAGCAAGAGTGTGTGAGAGGGAGAGGGGGAGGGAGGGGAGATAGAGAGAGAGAGAGAGAGAGAGAGAGAGAGAGAGAGAGAGAGAGAGAGCGATGACAAGCTTATGCTCAGGTACATTTTTCTCAGTCCTCTATAAAACGAGTGAAATGATTTACAGAACCATTTTGGTTGAATCATGAGAAATATTCTAATAATTAGACATTCATGAATTCATTTTCCAAACTGTTTAATCCTATTGGGGGCACAGGGAGGCCGGACACCTATCCAAACCCACATTGGTGAAGGCGTGGTACACCCTGAACAGCTCTCCAGTCTATCGCTGGCCCAAAGAAGACACAACCATTCACATCCAGGGGCAATCTGGATCAGCCAATTATCCCAGTGTGCATGACTTTGGACTGTGTTGGCTACACACACACACACACACACAACCCTGAGGAAATCCACTCAAGCACGAATGAGACACGCAAGCGCCACACAGAGAAACGCTCACATGCTGGGACGCCAACCCATGACCTTCCTGCTATGGGGTGGATGTGCTACTAAAGCACCATGCTACCTCCAATAGCTACACCGACAACAAGAAAACATAAACATCCCTCTCTCTCTCTCTCTCTCTCTCTCTCTCTCACACACACACACACACACACACAAATACAATCTGATTATGGAAAATATAAATAGACAGCAGCAGCATTTAGTCATCTCTCCTCATCATCTCACACCAGGCTGACATTTAAATTTCAGTGGAACCTTGCAAACAAGTGGAAAGGTGATGCCACGGGAAATCTCGCCGCACGATTAAACTCCTGTTACATAAGGCAGGAGATTTAAAAGTGTGCAATAATCATCTGGTGAGCGCCTGTGGCCCGGGTCAATGCACAGCTCTACGCAGTTCAGAGGAAAAGCAATTTAAATGCATTGTGTTCATGTGAAAGTAACCCGAGGACATGCGGGTGCTGGAAATGTGTTCGTGATGAGGATCAGCACCTAGAACGGCGCGCTTACCGAGTCGAGTCGAGAGACAGAATATCAACCTGTCCCAGCCTTGACAGAGCGTTAATGATGCCAGTTCGTCTGCCGTGATTGAGGATGTTTCTTACTCACACACACACACACACACACACACACACACACACACACACACACCTTTAAACCCTCCTATATAACCACACATGTATAGGATGCACATTTTTCTTTATATTTATAAATATGTATACATATACCTTTTTTCCTGCCTTCAAGAAAGGTGAAGGCTTTCATATTTTTCTTCAGAGGAACATGGAAACAGTGGACAACAAACTTTCCATTCTCTGCTTATGCAACGTAATACATGGAAAGCGCTATCTCTCCCATTCTGTATGTATGAGCTCACAGTCACACGTGATTGGCTAAGATTGTAGTCACTAACCAGTTGAGATTGAGAGAAAAAAAAAATTAGCTGTGTTCTCAGGGAAGGACACATTCAATTGTTTTCTGAATTGCTTAATCCTAATTCAGGTCACCAGGAGGCTGGCGCTCATCTCAACCGACTCCGGGCGAGGGTAGAGTACACCCTGGGCCATCGCAGGGCAGAAACACGCTGACGGCTATGCAGCTCCTCTTGTCGAAAGTCAGCAGTGGTTCTTTTACATGAACCTCCCACCACAGCCAGTGAGAGACGTGGCAGGTCTTTGATAACCCAGTTAGCTGCACTTGGGGGGTGGGGGTGGGGGACTGACTGACAACTTGAACCCCCAACCTTGGGATCGGTAATACAGCACCTTACCACCGAGCAACCCCCTGCCCGGAAGGACACATTCTCAATCCCAACTGGTGAGTCACACCTGATTGACTAATATCATAGTGACTGACTAATTGAAACTGAGTGTCCTTACCCAAGAACACAGCCAATCGTTTTCTCTCTTGGACAACCATGTATGGACAGCTGTGACATCATGTTTTTTTTTTGTTTTTTTTTTTTAAATATCTGATCTCCAGTCTCCAGATGACAGAGTAACTGCCAAAACGACCATTAAAATTATCAGCACAGGTCATTGGATTGTCATCAGCGGGTTAATGCTCTGTGATGGCCTGGCGAGCTGTCCGCGGTGTACTCTGCCCTCGCTCAGAGTCGGCTGAAATGAGTGGCGTCCTCCCCGTGAATATTATTGGGATTCAGCAGTTTAAGAAAATAAATGAACGAATGAAATATCCTTGAAGAGCCTTAAATGACCATAATGATACAAGATGCGCGATTATTAAGCCGGAGACCGCAAGTTTGAATCCGGGTTAAAAGCCACAGCCATCCGTAGCCGGGAGTCCATGTGAGCGAATTGGTTGAGCTCTCACGAGAGAGAAGAACAGCATATGCTCACTTCCCTGTCATTCACAGCGATTGCTAGCCAATCACGGTCATCTGTGAACTCATTCTTACAATATTACGGATAGCGATTTCCCTTGAATGTGTTAGACCGCATCCAAATGTGCATAAGTCACAGTTTGAAAAGGGGCGGATGGTGATACATGGTGCATGTCACGGAAAAGACGTATGTATGCACTCGCTTCTCCCTGGTCGGTTGTGGTCATGTGATAGGGAAGACAATAGCTCATGGGTGAGAAATGGATACGGCTAAATTAGGGAGAAAAATGGGGAGGAAATCAAAAAAAAAGAAAAGAAAAAATGTCCATAATGATGTTGCTTGAGATAATAACTGCACCGAGATTGTCTAATAGCGTTGTCATGGATCGTCGACTCCTCTCCATCCACAACAAAGCAGTCAACTTGCTATTCTTACTTTCATGTGCTTGGATAATTTAGACCGCAGAGCCGGGCTCGGGAAGGGTTCGCATTCAAATCCGAGAACAGCACTGTTAAATATTATGGAAAATTTGGTCCGCTGCGACCATTGTTTTCATTAGCGGTAGGTTTGTAATAATAATTTTATTAAAAACTCGATCTAATGTCAAATCATAACGTCCTTGTAGAAATTGCCCCTGGAACCAAGTTCATGATGATTTCATTCTAAGCAAGAGTCTCAGAACCACCGGCCAGTAAAGAGCATCAAAGCGTGACTGATCCAGTGGGTTTGGGACGTTTCCTTGTAATAGTTCCAGTTCCCATTTTTCCCAACCACATAAAGAATGCTGATGGTGTTTGGACCATGAAAGATGTTTCCGAATGTAATTCCAGTAAAGCCAGGTGAAATTCAAGAGCTTTTAGTGGCTTTTTCCTCAGAATAGGCATCCAAGTAGCTTTGTGTGTGTGTGTGTATGTGTGTGTGTATACATACATACATGCATACATACATATATATATATATATATATATATATATATGCAGTGGTACCTTGACTTAGGAGTGTCGTTTACAACGAATTTTCCATGATACGAGCTTCGATTCACCAAAAATCTGCCCCATCCAACCAGCAAAATTTTGATTTACGAGCTTTGCTGGGGAAATAGCTTTTCCGGGCCGATTAGCCTCGTATTCTTCCGCATGAATTCCTCCGCACTCCGAGAACGCCTTCTGCAGTGCTTCTCAATTATTCTGTGTTATGCCCCCTATAGGAAGAAAAAAATATTTCATGCCGCCCAGGCCCTCGTTCACGTCTATAAATAGTGTTTACTGCACTACACCATAGGGAACACAGTGACAGCGCCACTTCCAACTACTGTACTGGATACGCAATTGTATCAGTATGATAAAAAAAAAGCATGTTTCCCAGGGTCATACGCCCTCCCCCCCCAACATCACACTACGTGTCCCACTATTTGAAACGCACTGACCTTGTGGGAGCTCACCACGAGCCTTTCCTCACTTGCATTCGCAGCGTACACATACACAATATTCTCCTCCTCCTCCTCTGTGACACGCCACCTCATGCCTGCCCACGTGACATCTTCGCCGCAGTCGATGATCGGAAGAGTTAGTTCACTTATTGTTTATTCTTGTATTATTATTATTATTATTATTATTTATTATTATTAATGTTCATGTACAGATATTATTATTATTATGAAATGTGTATTATTTTTACATGTTTATCTTTACTATATTAGGTCAAATATATGTGTTTGTGACAGGTTATATGAGTTTGGGAGGGGGTTGGTACGAATTCATTTGTTTTCCGTTATTTTTTCTGGGAATAATTCTTCCATCTAATGAACGTTTTGGTTTACGAACTCGCCCTCAGAAAGGATTAAATTCGTAAGTCAAGGTACCGCTGTAGACGTGAAAATGTTTCATTGCCCTAAATTAACATTTTTTTAGTCAAACATAGTTCAAGCTAATGACAGTACTGCACATAAAATGTTACAGTGACTGCTTCCCAAAGAAAAGTGTGAATAGCTAGACTTTTACGAATCCCGTCTTAAATTTAATCTTGCAGGGGAAATTTGGCTTCTATCGTATCGCCCATCCAAAGTAAGTACACATGCATATAAACAGTGAGCACACACACTCAAAGCAGTGGGCTGTCAAAAACTGCAGTGCCCAGAGAGCAGTTGGGGTTAGGTGCCTTGCCCAAGGGCACTTCACCGTGAAGGTGGAGGAAGACAAAATGCCGATCTTTCCCCCACTGCCACACATTTTCTTGGTCCCAAACCCACTTCTCTAACCATTAAGCCATGGCAACTCTAGAGAAGAATGGAGCACCCAGAGAAACCCACACAAGGGCAGAGAAAACATATAAGCTCCATAGAGACACACCCAAGCCTGGAATTTGAGCCCAGGACCTTCCTGCTCTGAGTCGGATGTGCGACCCACCACAGCAACGTGCCACCCTATTTCTCCAACTGCTTGAGTAGAAATTTTGAACAATGGTGTCTAATGTTTACAGTTTGGCTTGTTTTCCTGAAGGATGGTGACTCCATTACAACTGATTTATGAGATAGAACTAAACCCACGAGTAAAGTAATACAACTCCAGCATCTGAACATTCCCCTAAAGAAACCAATACACAATGACATTTCTTCAACATCCAATCCACCGTAGTGTCCGTTCCACTCATTGCATTACTCTCGCTTCACAAACACTGCCACCTTCAATCAGCTGCTCCTCCAATCCTAATATCTCACCTTCCATCAGAGGAAATATTAACAATGTGTCGTCACACATAGCGGATGAATTACACGCAACCTCATTACAGCCTTGCTTGTATCACTCTGAGAAGCCACCGAGCGTTGAAGAAATGGCTCTAAGCTAATGACATGTGCCATATTATTCCCACATCCTGTTCATGACTGGCCTTTCTGGAGCAGCCCTTCATACCAAGAGCTGCCAAAGCCACATATGTTTACATTACAGATGTCATATTACAGAATTCAGAGGGGCTCTATAATGAGGAATGAACAGCTGGGGAAAAAAAAAGAGGAAAAGTACAAGATGGTGGTGGGGGTGGAGGAGCTGGTGTCCTTTTTAGTCCCATTTATGAAGAAACAGCGGCAGGGACCTGGAGAGACAGTACTAATGACACGGGAGAGATTTTTAATCACTCTGGCAGTCTGGTGCAGCGTATCCCTCCTATCGAAAAAAACTTTACCGAAAGTTTAAAGAGCATTTTATCATTTGTGAGCACACTGCGACTACAAAAATGTACAGCATTTCTGGCAGCTGAGGTGAAGCCTGTATCAGGGAAAGATAATGAAACCAGCTGGAGGAAACGGAGATGCATCAGCTCCAGGCTGAGTAAACCACCTGGTTGATAAACCGCACTGGTGAAAAGCTCAGTAATAAAACACTGCACATGACTGAACAGACGTGTGGATGGAGGATAACTTTCATTCATTCATTTTCTGAACCGCTTAATCCTAATTAGGGTCGCGGGAAGGCTGGCGCCGATCTCAGCCGACTCTGGGCGAGGGAAAGGTACACCCTGGACAGGTCGCTGGGCCATCGTAGGCTCAAGAATCACAGTGTGAGAGGAAACCGGAGTACCTGGAGGAAACCCATGCAAGCCGAATTAGGGTTATGGGGAGGCTGGCGCCTTGTGCATGTTTTTGGACCGTGGGAAGAAACCAGACATCTCAGAGGAAATCCATGCAAGCACGGGGAGAACATGCAAACTCCACACAGAAACGCCTGAGCTGGGAATCGAACCCAAGGCCTTCTTGCTGAGAGGCGGATAGATTAAACACTACGCCACTGGAGGATAACGTATAAATATTATATCAAGGTATATCAACCTTGCGTCCTGTCTCAGCCAACACTACCCATCGCAAGGCTAACACACACCTTCACACACACACACACACACACACACACACACACACACACACACACACACATACACACACACATACACACACACATACACACACTTGGGGCCAATTTGAAGCAGCCACAGTTAGCCTAACATGTACATCTTTAGACTGTAGGAGGAAACCGGAATGCCCGAAGGAAACCCACGGAAATGCTGGGAGAACATTCAAACTCCACACAGAAATGCCCTCACCAAGCCTGGGGCTTGAACTCAAAACCTTCTTGCTGTGAGGTGAACGTGCTAACCAGGGTGCCACCGTACTTCTCTCGGCTCTTACAAACAAATCAACTGTAAAATTGAAGTAAACACTGTAATAATGGCACCACATGTACAGTCCGTGGTAGATCCACCACCATCCACCACTGTTACATAACTGAGACGGGGTCAGACTCAGATGAAGAATCTTTTGAATAAAAACGAGCGAAAACAAGTAAGTGTGCATCCGTCTCTCTATCACCAAGTTTTCATTGTACCGTATTTTTTTTGGATTATAAATATTTAAAATAAACCCACTATGACCATGGTGGGGCCAACACACACAATATGCCAAACATGCATGTCTTTGGACTGTCAGAGGAAACCAGAGTCCCTGGAGGAAACACACCCAAGCACAGAGAGAACATGCAAGTGCTCCACAGATACACTTTTGCCATATATGGGATTTGAACCCAGGACCTTCTTTCTGTGAGGTGGGAGTGGTAACCACTGCGCCACTGAGGTAAACGCTATATTAGGTAATGCTGTAAATGATTGTGCACATTATGAATATTTACAATACGTGAAGCTTACTAGGTTTTTCAGGACGCTTGAGAGCAGGGTGCATGACATGGCGTCTCGTTTCTCAAAACAAAACTAAAAGCCCTGCAACATTACCCGAACTGGCCTTTATCAAAATATAGTGGCGACATTAAAAAGAGCATAAGATACTCAGCATAAAAGCATCAGCGAGATTAATAAATAATAAAATTACCTCAGAAGAAATCTTGTTGTGTCTGTGTGAGGACAACGGAGCGACGCAAAAAGATCATTCACAAAAGATTCGCATTCGCTTTCAAATACAAACAGCCTCATCATTTTATAGTCTCGCTCGGCCATAATCTCACCGCACAGCATCATGACTTATGCGCACAAGGTTGGAATGACTTGAGATCACTAACATTTCTGGCGGCTTTTCAAATGTCACATGATTACCAGCTGAGTAAGAGGCCTTAACAGATTCTTATTACAAAATATACAACACAGGAGATCATCATCATTATTGGCTGAAGCACTGCATCCCATTTGGGTGGCGGGCAGGCTGAGACCAATCTTGCCAATCACAATGCTGTCAAAAGGAACAGAAAATTCAATAATATTGATAATTTCATCGGCTTTATCAAAAAGGACAAGATCAGGCTTATTGGCTTCAATCGTTCTCAGGCTGTAAATGGACCGATTCCATAGAAACTTAAAATCATCATTTTGCATGACTCCCTGGACATTATTATTATTATTATTATTATTATTATTATTATTATTATTATCATTATAATATCCCACATCTTCAGCATTAAGGCAGCACAGGAGAACCATATTTAAAATGGTTTGCTATCGATTGATGTTTCAATGAGAAGATCGTGCTGGATTTATATAAGAAAAGAAAAAACATCCCAGTTGGCATCTACGTGTTGGAGATAAAAGTGACTCGGCCAATCATAGTGTTAGTTTGTGAAAGTTATTGATTATATTTCAGCAAAAGAACACAACATAGTGTAACAGCTGTTGTCGTGCTACACATCAGCACCTCAGTCTCACTCTCACACACGAATGCTATTCTTGTTCTCCGTCTGTCTCTGTCTGTCTGTCTGTCTGTCTGTCTCTCTCTCTCGTTTCACTTTACTTTTTACAGATCAGATTTCAGTCAAATGAAGTTTTTTAAAAGAATCCTGACTGAATCTGGAGTTAGAATCTACTACTGCAAGTCAGGACTCAAAACAAGAATAAACAGCCACTGTAATGAGCTCATAAAACACTCTGTAATTTTCTTCACGCGTTGCTGCCTTCGTTATTCGTCTATCTATTTCAATTTTAAATGAATGTGTAGGTAACCTCTATTTACATAAACATGACATACATTGAAATCAAGGTCGTACAGGGCCGTATGAAGGTTTGACTAAAATACAAAAGAAACTGCAATATTTAAGAGTTATTTGTACTCAAAGCCATGTCCTTAAGATGCAGCGGAATATTGAGATGAGGGCTCACAACTGTCTCACAACATGAATTCAATGAAAAATTGTTGTCAACGTTACGAATTAAGTGGACTAAAAATGTTTGGTGTGACGGTCTGATTCAGAAAGGGTCCACATCTTGATTATGGACCTTTCGGTGCCCCTAGGGATCAAGAATACCTTTTAATTTTTATTATATCATGTGCCTGTCCACAACCTTTATCCCTGTGATCATTTTGACAGTGCCTTGCCAGCCATAGTTGATTGAGGGTAATCCTTTAGCCATATCAGTAATTATATATATATTTTTTAATGATTACTTTTTTCGGAACTGTTCCTATTATACCATTTATATGGGTGTTGAAGGTTTATTTATTAAATACTTCTGGAAAGATTTTTAATTTTTTTTTTGTGCACATTTCCAGCTGGAAAGCCACAAAATGTGAATATTTTGAAGAGTGGTACTCACTGTAAATCACATTGTGATGTGCTGCTTCATACAGATTCAAAAACATTTGATGGGAAAGGCAGAAGAATGCATGGGAACTCTGGATCACACTACGTGGATGGCCTCAGGACATTGTATTGAAATTGTGTTTTCATGTCAGTAGTATTTCGATTTGTAATGATAGGTGGAGTCAGTGTGAGAAACAGTGGAAACCTGGTACCTCTGGCTGTATCATGCTTATTTACTATTATACTGTATATTCTTTTGAGTTGTCCTAGATTAGTTTTTCTATGTTTATTGCTCAGTTATCATCATGTTTATCTTTTGTTCCTCCAATACGAAGCAATATAAACAAAATGTGTGTGTGTGTGTGTGTGTGCGTGTGAGATAGCAATAATAAATACTCCATAATATGCCTCGGCAGGCCATTGCAGAGCAATACACACACAACTATTCACACTCACACCGAGGGCCAATTTGAAAAATGTGGAACACCCAATTAGCATAACGCACATTGACTGTGGGAAGAAACCAGCATACCTGAGGGAAACCTATGGAAACCCGTGGAGAATATGTGAATGCCACGCTAACGAACGCACAATGAATTTTGCCTGGGAGTGATCGAGTTAAGAAGACAAGCTGTTATTTTGCCTTTATTACGAAGTCAGTTTTCAAAAAAAAAAAATAAAAATAAAAAAGTATGAATAACATCAATTCATTTTCTGTTTAGTTCATTTTCTGAACCTCTTAATTCTCATTAAGGTCACAGGGAGGTTGGCGCCCATCTCAGCCAGCTCTGAGCGAGAGCAGGATACATACTGGACAGCTTGCCAGGCCATTGCAGGGCCAACACTCACACAACCATTCACACTCACGGGCGATTTCGAACAGCCAGTTAATCTACTGTACATGTTTTTGGACTGTTGGAGGAAACCAGAGATCCCAGAGGGCGCCCACGCAAGCACGGGGCGAACATGCAAACTCCACACAGATACACCCGAGCTGGGAATCAAACCCAGGACCTTCTTGCTTTGAGGCAGACGTGCTAACCGCTACGCCACCGTGCCGTCTGTATGCATAACACATGTTAATAATTAAACTCACTTAATAATGAAATCCATAAATTCATTTATTATTAATACATTATCAATTTATATTTCATGATCCCCAAGGCTGCTTATTTTTTTCCTGCCACTTTTTTTTCCTAGCCAAGAATTTTCCTTTCGGACAGAAAAAAAGGAGACTGCAATGTGTCTCTTATTACCCAAAGAATTGTTTTGTTGGTAAAATGAAACTGTTCCCACAGCAGACAGTGAGGTTAACCCTTCCCATTACTCGACCCGCCATGCTGCTAACAGATCGATCTGCTAACCGGAGTTCAGGGCTCTTTTGGACACGACAAACCACCAACTGCCTCTCCATGAAACCCACTTTATTTTTCCACACATTTTTTCGCAGCAACTGTTGTCAGCTTTCCTGTGATTTTTAGCAGTCCCAGCCACACACATGCTCTTTTCTGTTGGACGAGTTCCACCTGGCAATCTATGGCTCAGACAGATTGGACAGGCGCGAGCTGGCACCGGGAATCCACATTTATTTTTGATTCCATGAACAATAGGGGAGAGAACCATATGCCAGTCAACCATTGTCCGGTTGGAAAGTGGTACATTTGGCTGTGTTTGCTTTCTCTCACACGGCTCAGGGGCAGATGGATGCAGGACACACCAGTCTGTGTCTATCATGTCGCATTGGAAATACACTTTTATTTCCTTACCAAAATGCATCGTGTTAAAACACCATCGGAAGAAATGATGCTCATGTTACAATTATAACAGGGTGGTATGTAAATATTTTCAGTCCATTACATTCCAAATACAGATGATTTCCAAATGATGGCTGTGAATAATTAATGTGCACAGTGTGGATGAGATTTGTAGCATGTACAAGAAATGCATGAGTGAGATCTTGTGCAAAAGAAGGTGAATCAACATGCATGTATGTTTTGTTTGGGGTCAAATCCCAGCTGATACTCGGCTCTCAAAGACACACCCAAAACAGTACTCACTCACTTATTTGTCAATCCATTGAGTCCTATTAGGCTTGCAGGAAAGCTGCCTATCTTAGCCAATGCTGGACAAAGGTGGGGTACACACTGAACAGCTCGCCAGACTGTCACCGTTCCAGCACACGCACAACCATTTACACTCCCACCTATGTGCAATGTGAAACAACCAATTATCCTGCATATAATCTGTATGTTTTTGGACTGTGCAAGTAAATTACTGAACCCAAAGGAAACCCATACAAGCACAGGGGAGAACATGCAAACTCCACACAGAAACGTGTTAGTACAATGCATGTGTCAAAAATCATTCAACTTATCCAAAGGCAACAATGCAAAAATTTGGTTATCCGATGGCAGTGATGCAATAACTTGGCTTGTAGAAAAATACCAATAATTATTTGATACCGTTCCACCGATCAGAAATGAGAAATTATCTGGAACAAAAAATAATATCTATTATCCCCTGGACAGGCAACCAATCAGACTGTTTCTGTTCCTGTGTGATATGTCAGTGGTATAAATTTTAAAAGATTATGTTTGTACATTGATTGATTCAAAACAAGCACTATAGTTTCAGTTATTAAAGACAAATATGTTGTATTTTGTTTACTCTTAATGCTGTGAGCCGCCATTTTAATTTTATATCATGAACTCAGCACAGGGTGAAATTTTACAAGTAGGAATGCTGCGTTATGGGGATTTTTTTTGGTGTGTGTTTTATTTACTCGGAAATTTATAAAACCGAATGCAAAGAATTAGATTTTCTAAAGATTTTAAAGCTTGGTTATTTATTAATTATATGTGTAACACTTAATTGCATTTACATAAAGTTTGGAGTTTAGCATCTCAAATTCCATATACAGTGGTACCTTGACTTATGAAATTAATCCATTCCGACGGTCTGATCATCGACTGCGGCAAAGATATCACGTGGGCGCGAAGTTGTCATGTGGGCAAGCATGAGGTGGTGTGTAATAGAGGAGGAGGAGAATTTTGTGCATGTGCACACTACGAATGCCAGCGGGGAAAGGCTCATGGTGACCTCCCACAAGGCCAGTGCTTCTCAAATAGTGGGGTGGGGATGCGCACTTGGGATGCGCAGGGTGATGCCGAGGGGTGTGTATGATCCTGGGGAACATGCTCTTTTGCCTTACTGGACTAGAATTAAGTGTAATTGCACATCCTCTAGAGTAGGTGGCAGTGGCACGCTCACTGTGTTCCCTACGGTGTAGGGAAAAATCACCGAGCAAACGATAAGAAGTGCAGTAAACACGATTTAAAGTCATGCGCGGGGTGCTGAGGGGTGGGGAGTGAAATGTTTTTTTTTTCTTCCTGTAGGGGGCATTACAGAAAATAATTGAGAAGCCCTACATAAGTACATCCAGAGCTCACCAGGCTATTGTAAGGCAGAAACACACTGATGGCTATGAAGCTACTCTTGATAAAAGTCAGCAATAGTTCTTTTACAGGAATCTCTCGATACAGACAGTGATACGGTCATAATCCAGTTGCACTGGGGAGACAGTAGTGACAACTATTGTCAGTGGTGCGTGAACCCTGATCCTTGGCATCGGTAATCCGGCACCTTACTAGCAGGCCACCACAGGCCCCAGTCATGAAGTAAGTGCTAAATATCACATCAAAATCACATGATAC
The DNA here is from genome assembly GCA_024760905.1 of Plotosus lineatus. NCBI lineage: Eukaryota > Metazoa > Chordata > Actinopteri > Siluriformes > Plotosidae > Plotosus > Plotosus lineatus. The sequence goes on along the minus strand of CM045751.1, from coordinate 4,035,872 downwards.
AAAAAATCTTTCTTGGCAAAAACATTTTCGGCAAAAAAAAAAAAACCTGTCAGGAGGCAGAACACACAGATTGAGCTCAGATCCCAATGTTTATTTAATTTCTTGAAGCATCTTCAGATCAGCTTTTGCACCAACAGATGTCGAAATTTCAGTAAGTCAACATACGAGATCTATCCTAAGACAGGATAAGCAATGAAAGAGAGAGAGAGAGAGAGAGAGAGAGAGAGATGAAAATGGAGAATAAGAAGCAAGAAAAAGAGAAGCAAACCAAGCCAGTTAGTGAAATCACCTCAGACCCTGGTATACTGGTCCTTCTAAAAAAAATTGAGCATATTGTGATAAAGTTCATTATTTTCTGTAATGTACTGATAAACATTAGACTTTCATATATTTGAGATTCACTACACACAACTGAAGTAGTTCAAGCCTTTTATTGTTTTAATATTGATAATTTGGGCAAAAAAGTAAAAAACCAAAAATCCCTATCTCAAAAAATTAGCATATTTCATCCGACCAATAAAAAAAAAGTGTTTTTAATACAAAAAAAGTCAACCTTCAAATAATGATGTTCAGTTCTGCACTCGATACTTGGTCGGGAATCCTTTTGCAGAAATGACTGCTTCAATGCGGCGTGGCATGGAGGCGATCAGCCTGTGGCACTGCTGAGGTGTTACGGAGGCCCAGGATGCTTCGATAGCGGCCTTAAGCTCATCCACAGTGTTGGGTCTGGTGTCTCTCAACTTTCTCTTCACAATATCTCACAGATTCTCTATGGGCTTCAGGTCAGGAGAGTTGGCAGGCCAATTGAGCCCAGTAATACCATGGTCAGTAAACCATTTAGCAGTGGTTTTGGCACTGTGAGCAGGTGCCAGGTCGTTCTGAAAAATGAAATCTTCATCTCCATAAAGCTGTTCAGCAGATGGAAGGATGAAGTGCTCCAAAATCTCCTGATAGTTCGCTGCATTGACCCCGCCCTTGATAAAACACAGTGGACCAACACCAGCAGCTGACATGGCACCCCAGACCATCCCTGACTGTGTGTACTTGACACTGGACTTCAGGCATTTTGGCATTTCCTTGTCCCCAGTCTTCCTCCAGACTCTGGCACCGCGATTTCCGAATGACATGCAAAATTGGCTTGACCTGGGGAATGCGGCACCTGTATCCCATTTCCTGCACACGCTGTGCACGGTGGCTCTAGATGTTTCTACTCCAGACTCAGTCCACTGCTTTCACAGGTCCCCCAAGGTCTGGAATCGGCCCTTCTTTCACTTTTTCCTTCCCACAGACGTCCCACTGAGGTGGCTTGATAGAGCACTCTGGGAACAGCCTATTCGCTCAGAGATTTCTTTCTGTGTCTTACCCTCTTGCTTGAGGGTGTCAATGATGGCCTTCTGGACAGCAGTCAGGTCGGCAGTCTTACCCATGATTGTGGTTTTGAGTAATGAACCAGGCTGGGAGTTTTTAAAAGCCTCAGGAATCTTTTGCAGGTGTTTAGAGTTAATTGGTTGATTCAGATGATTAGGTTAATAGCTCGTTTCGACTACCTGAACATGATATGCTAATTTTTTGCAAAACAATAAAAGACCTGAAATATTTCAGTTGGTGTGCAATGAATCGAACATATATGAAAGTCTAATTTTTATCAGTATATTACAGAAAATAATGAACTTTATCACAATATGCTAATTTTTTGAGAAGGACTAGTATATAAAACTGCCAATCATTGTCAGCTCAGCAACATATGATATATGTTATAATTGATGACATGATGTATGATATAGCATACATGACATTATATGATATGACAACATATGGACACAAAATTATGCCATGACATAATTTATGTATTTACATATACGGTATGTGCCATGACATGACATGACACAGGCCACTACTATTTTATCTTGTGCAGTGTTTTACTTATCTCAAACAGACCTGGCCACTGAGTGCAGCCGTAAGCTAAGGAGAACCTGTCGTGTTGACATACATTACCTTAGAGATTTCCTATCAGACCTGTCATCCGAATAAAAGTTTTTGGAGTTTTAATTAATAACAGCAACATCCCCTCTGATCAGCCAAGCACGGTGCTTCTTAATTGGCATAATATAAGCCAGCCTTAATAATGCCAGACGGACACGAATGCCTTCGTCTGAAACATTCCTATTAGCATTAGCCCAGTGTAATTAATAACGGACTGGCTGCATTAATATGAGGAGCCATGACTCATCTCTTCCACCGATAAGCGTCACAGCTCTGAAAGAGAGAGAGAGAGAGAGAGAGAGAGAGAGAGAGAGAGAGAGAGAGAGAGAGCGGGAGAGAGGGAGAGAGGGGAACACAGTTCCCCTTCTACAATTCCTCCTCTATCTGCTGACCCCAATTCAGCGGCGCCACAGTTTAGGTTTAAATCGAATTTGAGGAGGGCGCCAAGGGTCATACGAGTTCGTGAGGCGAGAAGTGAGGAATGGAGGAGAGCAAAGAGAAACGTCCGCTCAGTACTGGAGCTGAAGCAAAGGTGCTGTGTGTGTTGATTGGACATACACACATGATCACACACAGAGATTGTGCCATGGTTTGCAGCCACGTTTAGTGGAGCACATAATAACATTCCACAATCACCCGAGAAAAATAAAGGGAGCAAAGCAATTTGGGAACATCCTTTCGGACACATCGCTTTAATGCCTCACCACTATAAAACAACTAAGGTGTCGCTGACTTTCGACAAGAGGAGCTGCATAGCCGTCAGCATGTTTCTTCCCTGCGATGGCCTGGCGAGCCATCCAGGGTATACTCTTCCCTCGCCCTGAGTCGGCTGGGATGGGCGCTAGCCTCCATGTTACCCTAATTAGGATTAAGCGGTTACAGAAAATGAATGAATGAATGAATGAATATCATCATAGACCTTCTAATTCGCAGCTGTTGTTTCCTGCTTGGAATTGCAATGGGACATTTAATTTCAAACGTGTAGGAGAAAAAAATAAAATAAAATAATTATAATACAAAATGTATGGCAAAATCAATCTCCGAAACAGGCAAGTATCAGGCGCTCAGCAATCAAGTGCAAATCCGGAGCCAAAATAAAAAACCCAGGAAACAAAAACAGGATCAAAAAAAGAATAGAAAAAAAGCAGGAAAATAAGGCAGAGGATACATTTGAATCCTCGTATTCAAGAGACCGCGAGACCTTGCTATGAGGTGGATGTGTTTACCACCGTGCCGCCCGGATCGGGAGACGGTGAACATTTGAGTAAAATATTGCAGTGGGAATTGTGGGTTGCAGTGGTCACGCTTTACTATCTATTTGCAGCACGTTCTGTGACGAATTTATGAAAGAATTGGTTCTGTATATCACTTACAGTGTTGACACTCACATATAACTGCTTCTCTTTCAGATCTGATTAAATTTAATTCCAATTACTGTACTGGCTATAAAACAAGGACTGGGAGACTTGAGGTGTCTTGGATTTAACACAATCTGGCAACCCTGTCGTTAACCCCGATCTTGTTCATTCCTCCCTCTCCTCCTCCAAAGTCAGCAAGAAGCAGAGAGAGAATTATTGCACCAGTGGGTCTCTTTACTACTTGTGGTAATTCCACTTCAATTTTTTTCTTTTTCTTTTAACTGCTTCACTTTCTTTTTCCTTTTTTTAATCACGAGGTGCAATAATATCTCTTCAGAAGCTCGGTTATGGCAGTGTGTAAGCTGCCTCTTGAGTGTGCTTCAGCCAGAAAGGTGAGAATTAACAGAATATAAACACAAGTTTATATCTGTTAAACAACACTTTTTGAAAGGTGATATACTGTGTGTGATATTTAAAGGTGATATATGTATATTCACACAGTTTAATAATGTATGGAGTTGTAATGGAGGATTCTATGAAGATACATTTTTGCTAAATGATATAACGAGATAAATGGCAGCAAGGTGATCCATCTGCCCCAAGGACAAGCCTCTAATGGTTAAATCTGGTACACTCATGGGTTTATTATACAGTGGTACCTTGACTTACGAAATTAATCCGTTCCAAGGGCGAGCTCGTAGGTCAAAATGTTCGTTAGATAAAACAAATATTCCCATCAGAAATAGTAGGAAACCAATTAATCCGTTCCAATCCCCTCCCAAACTCACAAACACGTATATTTGACCTCATATATTAAAGATCAACATGTAAAAACAATAAATATTTAATAATAATACATGTACATTAACATTAATAATAATCAATAACAAATAATAAAACAAGAATAAAAAATGAGTCAACTAACCCTTCCGATCATCAACTGCGGTAAAGATGTCACGTGGGTGCGAAGATGTCACGGGGGCAGGCATGAGGTGTTGCGTAACACAGAAGGAGGAGGAGGAGAATTTTCTGCATGTACATGCTACGAAAGCCAGCGAGGAAAGGCTTGTGGTGAGCTCCCACAAGGCCAGTGCTTCTCAAATAGTGGGGTGCACCAGGGGATGCCAGGGGGGCATGCATGACCCTGGGGAACATACTTTTTTTCCATACTGTACTAGAATTAAGTGTAATTGCACATCCACTACAGTAGAGGATGCACAACTACACTCGGTGGCAGCAGCACTCTCACTGTGTTCCCTATGGTGTAGGGAAAAGCACCGAGCAAACAATATGAAGTGCAGTAAACACTATTTATAGTTGCGTGTGGGGCACTGGGGGGGGGGGGGGGAAATGTTTTTTTTTTCTTCCTATAGGATGCATTACAGAAAATAATTGAGAAGCACTGCACAAGGCATTCTTAGAGCACAGAGGAATACACACGAAAGAATATGAGGCTAATCGGCCTGGAAAAGCCATTTCCCCAGCAGAGCTCGTAAATCAAAATTTGCTCGTTTGATGGTGCGGACTTTTGGTGGGATCAAAGCTCGTATCATGGAAAATTCATTATAAAAGACACTCGCAATTCAAGGTACCACTGTATATATTATTATTATTTATATATGAGGTGTGGTCAAAATGGAAAAGTATACAGTTTTTCAAATTCATACTGTGTTCTTACAACACCCATCTCAGGTTGCCACTGTGTCTAAAGTTTACATGAAATCCTTATCATGCACATGATCATGTACTCACCACAACAAACTACCCTCTTACTACAGCCAGTCAAATTGCACCACGCAAGTATTACATTCTCATTGCATCAGGCTGGATGTTATAAGTTACCAATCCCGGAGGGTGAAGACCAACACGCACTTCCTCCAAGCTGAAGATAGCCGACCACATTTGCCATGCAGCTGCTCGTGCCCTTTTTCATTTGTTCTGGAAGTATTCTTGTGCCCACATTAACATTCAACAAGTCCAAACCATGCTTAGACTGCATCTGATATCCCTACTAGCTTTCAGCTACATCGTTACTACATCAATGCTATCATTACCGTGTTTAACCAGGTCCTCAGAGACCACATCAGAGCTTTATCGGGTTCGTCTGTGTTCGTACAACATTATACGCATTCTTACTGCATCCAAACACATTTTTGAGGACAGAGAAGGAACGTGGCTGAGTCTGCCTAGGATTGTAATAGTGGACGGATGAGGCTGAGAGCCACAAAATCTGGAAAAATGAGATAAGGTCATAATTTGACATGTGGAAAAAAATCTGTGTGTGCCAGGACCTTACTTATGACCTCGAATCGTATTGTAAGCATTATCATCCTTGATTGATTTTTTTTTTTTTTTTTTTTTAAACAAACCTTTCATGTCACTTTTCTCAAACCCATCTTTCTGTTGGTTAGACCACTCTGGTGATCGGGGTTACCCCCCACCGAGTCTTTAATATGAGGCTCAGTGTGTGCCTCAAGCATTTCATGAATTAAAATTTTCCATACAGACGCTAACGTTTGTAGCTTTTAATGGAGCTCCTTGGAAATGTTCAAATGTGGTAAAGCCATGAGCTCAACTTTGTTGCTGCATACATGTTCATGTGCCCACACTGGCAACCCAATAATATGCACGTTGCCACCAATTGGCACTCGGTGCGGCTGCACCTCACAGCTTTTACATTTTTCTTACAGTTTCTTTAAACTTACATATGCAAACATTGTCCGAGCTTCCTGCATGAATAGTTTGATTAGGTTTGTGTCAGACAAATTCTCCTTTGTAAATAAACCAGTACAATACCAACGTTCAGTTTCATTTCATTGATTTTGGTGTTGCTATAGAAACAATTCTTTGCCTAGTTTAAGGAAATCAACAACTCTAAGAAGAAATTTGGAGTGTTTCTTTTGGAATCACTGTAACTCCGACACGACAGGAACGTTTCCAGGTCTGTCACCGCTACATCTGCTAAATTCAGTGAATATATCATTGAAAGATGCGCTGCACGTTTCAAGAAAACTGGCTACAAAACGCTCAGTGTGTCTGCATGAGCTCAAACACAGGAAGTTATCTTCAGAATAATCATCTCCCCAAGACATTTCAGGTACACCGATATCAGAAGAGAACCTGTCTGAATGTCTTCGTGTTCGAAACAAGTGAAAGACGTTTTACCGACATCGCATCAGAAATACGTGATTTCTATAACGGACGGGTTTTGAGTCACAGCCTTTCCTTTTTAATTCCCGAAAGGATATTTGATTTACTCAGATCACTTATTGAAAGCACAGAGAGACAGGATACTTTTTCCCACAATAGCACTCAGTAAAGATATATTATAGACATGAATGAGCCAACCACACAACATAAAATTCCAATGTCAGCAAAACTAAAGGCATTTAAAGTGTGAATTTCTGAGGTCGGGTTATATTATACATGGCGCAGTGCCATGACGAATACAAGCAACTGACGGGAATGATTCCTCAAACCGATCCTATAGTGAGTGCAGGCCAACGTCTCTTCTGTTCTATGGAATTTACTTTGTTTCCTACCACCATAATCAGCTCTAATTTTACTTTATGATGCACATACAAAAACATAGTTAAAGACTAATTAGTAAAATAAAAATATTATGAAAAAGAATAAAGCATGGAAGAATGTAGCAGAAATCATTGTGTGCGCGTGGTGATTATACACGGCTAGTGCAGTTAGCTTGTTTTGCTAATGTGCCAACATTCATTCATTCATTTTCTAAGCCGCTTAATTCTAATTAAGGTCACAGGGAGGCCATGTCGGTTGACTCAAGGCAAAGGTGGGGTACACCCTGAACAGCTCGACAGGCTTTGATGGGGCCAACACACATACAACTTTTCACACTCACACCTCGAGGCACTTTGGAACAGCCAGTCAGCCTACTGTGCATGCTTGTGTCCCTTCCTGGTTGGTGGTGGTCGTGTGATAGGGGACTGCAACACTTGATGGGTGGAATTGGATATGACAAAAATTATGGGGGCAAACAAACAAAAAACAAACAAACAAAAAATACTGATCATGAGGTGACACAGGTTTTTGGACATGGATTCCCAATTTCATCAAAGTACCAGTTTATGGGCTATCAAAACATCATCATTCATGCGTTCATTTTTCTGTAACCGCTTAATCCTAATTAGGGTCACGGGGAGGCTGGCGCCCATCCCAGCCAACTCTGGGGAAGGCTCAGAGTACACCCTGGAGAGCTTGCCAGGCCTTCGCAGGGCGGAAATACGCTGACGGCTATGCAGCTACTCTTGTCGAAAGTCAGCAATGGTTCTTTTACATGAACCTCACACCATAGACAGTGAGAGACATGGCCGGCCTTTGATAACCCAGTGAGGTGCACTGGGGGGACAGGGACAACCCGTTGAGACTGGTGCTTGAACGCCCAATCTTAGGATCAGTGATCCAGCACCTTTTACCGTCAGGCCACCACTGCCTGTTATCAAAACATTGTTTTTGAAATTCATTCACTGGGTGGAGCGGTTATCATGAGTCGTCTTCCTACAGTGTTGACGCGGAATAAAAATAAAGACAGAGGTATTTTCATTCGAACCCCATCACGTGCTATACATTCTCATTAGACACACCGTTTTTCTCACGAGACGACAAATGTCAGGATAATATTCCAGATAAAATGATGACCCGCTCCTTCTTCAGTAAGTACGTTCTTCGCAATGGCTTAGCCCTGATCCTTTCCCCGCTTGGTGCTTACTGTTTATGAGCACTGGGGGAGCCATTAGAGAACCATTCGAGAGGATTGGAGCAACGGCCATATGAAACAGTAATGAGGATAAAAGCCACTCATTTCTGAGTGAAGAACTGCTCCCTTGCTGCAGCCCACTTCAATCAGACATCTTTCATTTTACAGCATCTACCACAATCATTTTACGTCTTCTTTCCAGGGCCACCGAGCGCTAACGTTCAACTGGAGCTTAATATTCAGTACCAGGTGGGGTCTAAAAGGAAATCTAGAATTAAAGATCCACCAGATACATGCCTGCTTTTTTTTTTTTTTTTTAAAGATTACTGGGGGATTAGTGGATGGAAACTTGCTGCGTATTTGTTTGAAGATCTTTGATGCCTCAGGGTGGCAACCGCTTTGGACTAATTTATTTATTTATTTATTTTAATGTTTTTGCGCACTAACAGCCACATATGCATTTTAGCATCATTCATTTTCTGTCACCGCTTAATCCTAATTAGGGTCACAGGGAGGCTGGCACCCATCCCAGGTGACTCCAGGCGAGGACAGAGTACACCCTGGACGGCTCGCCAGGCCATCGCAGGGCAGAAACACTCTGACGGCTTTGCATCTTCTCTTGTTGAAAGTCAGCAATAGTTCTTTTACATGAACCTCTCACCATAGACAGTGGGAGACATGGACAGCCTTTGATAACCCAGTTAGCTGCACTGGGGGGACAGTGACAACCAGTTGAGACCGCGGCTTGAACCCCCAACCTTCAGATCAGTGATCCAGCACCTTTACCGCCAGACCACCACTGCCTCTAGATTTTAACATTTATTGTTAAATATCTTAATATTGCAGCTTAGTTTATCCAATCAGGAACTCCAGTCAACAACTCCAAAGAATTAAGACACACAGTGGTGAGTATGTCTGCCTCACAGCAAGAAAGTCTTGGGTTCAAGTCCTGCTTGGTGAGGGCGTGTACTGCCTGAGTCTCTGTGTGTTTCCTCCGGGTACTCCAGTTTTCTCCCACCGTCCAGACACGTGCACATCAGACTAATTGTCTCTTCCAATTTGCCCCTAGTTGTGAGTATAAGTGTGATTGGTTGTGTGTGATGGACTTGCGAGCTGTTTAGTGTTTTCCCCGCCTTCGCCAAAGCCAGTCAAGGTAGGCTCCGGCTTCCCTGCGATCCTAGTAAGGTTGAATGGTTCAGCAAATCAATTTCTATAATTTATTGTACTTTTTGATTTCTTATATGCCGAGCAAATTTTTCTTTCGGTCCCGCCTCTCTTCAAAAACCCTTCGGTGGCTCATTCAGCATCCTTCACATGTTTGTATGGGCTCCCGCATGGTGCACTGACAAGGTCCGTGACTATCAACCCAACGATCAGAAGTGTGAATCCAGGTTGATGCTGCAGCTATCTGTGACCACGGGTCCATGGGAGCTCATTGGTCAGAGGGATGGCGAACATTCGCTTCCCTGTCACTCAGAGAAATCAACAGCCAATCATGGGCATCTGTGAGTTCATTCATACAAGGAGCTGATATCGGTTTCCTGTGACAGACTGTTAGAACGTTCCCCAAATACGCATGCGCAGCAGTTCGTAAAGAGGCTGGTGGCTAACACTGCATGTCACGGAGGAGCGGGTATGTGCATTCTTATCCCTGATCGGTGGTGTTTTGTGCGATAGAGAAGTCAATACTTCATGGGTGGGAATTGGGTACGCATAAAATTAGGGAGAAAATAGTGGGAAACATAACACCCCCCCCCCCGCCCCCACCGAAAAAAAAAAGTTTGTATGAACCCCAGCCTTATAAATAAAGTGTTATACAGTGGTACGTCACTTTACGAAATTAATCCGTTCCAGAAGTGGTTTCGTAACCTAAATTTTTTGTAAGTTGAGCCGCATTTTACATATAAAACGTGTGAATCATTTCAAGGCCCCCAATACTACCCCAGAAACCCTTTAAAAATGATAAAAGTATCCCTTTTCAGGCCTCCTTCTGCTTCAATATCGCACCAATGGTAGAAGTTTGGCTAGATTCCTTTGCGATATCACTCAACCGCATGCCACGAGCCCGCTTCTTCTTTTCACTCTCACCGGGAATCACACGCGTGCGCGTATGTGTATGTGTGTGCGCATGTGTGTTGACCATGTCTTCTTAGCCGAGTTCTAATCTTACAAATGTTTATGCAAGGTTAAAAGCCTGAGCCAAAAAATAAAGTTGCAATGAGAACACTCGAAAAACTCACGAAACAACAGTAACTCTGTCCTTTACACGAAAAGCGTCATGGGTATTATGGAGATACAGTTCCATAATAGCCAATGGAATGGAGTTGCGTCATCCTTCCTAACGGGAGGCCAGTGGGGCGGGATGTTGTTAGAGAGCCAAAGGGAGAGCAACTCGCGCATTGTTTGAATTTTTGAGATGGTGCTTTCGTAACGTGAATTTGTTTCGTATCCAGAGACGGAAATTTTAGCTAAGTGCGTTTCGTAACCTGGATTTTTCGTTTGTTGGGACTTTCAGAAAGTGAGGTACCTCTGTATTTTTTTAAAACCACTGCAGCAGTGTGGCTCTATGAAACATTTATTCTTACCCTGCCTGACCGCAAGTGTTGTGGTGTAGACCAGGAACAGCAAGATGTAGTTGAGAAAGCACTGAAACACGGGTGTGTTGGCGTTGTAATCGGTAGCCAGGTACTTGCTGGTCAGTCCAATACCGCAGATGAGCAGAGACAGCACCTGACCGAGCGCCAGCGTGAGGAGGAGTTCTCTGTGGATAAGAACAAACACACGACACGTTCATTACTGCACAAACTCACAGAAATTCCCACAGCATTGCGGGGTGTGTGTTGATGACAGGTGTGTATCAGGTACAATAACACTCGCAGGTTTCGAAGCACTGGCACGAGGACGAGACCAACCATAAATCTCACACTGATAGTGAGGACGAGTAACACACACGGTGTGTGAAAAACACTGGAGGAGATGTTTAATGACATGGAGAGTATATACAGATGAGCCTCCTCTCCTGTCCTGGCTTTCATATTCATCAACATCAAGATGTAATAACCAAATAAATTCTCGCTGGAAGAACACTTCCTGTCTGATTATTTGTTGAGGAAAACGATGAACAGTTACCATGGTGACAAGGTTTTTTTTTTCTTTTGCATCCGCACAGACATCAAACTTCCTCCGTTACTGTGAGTGGCAGTTTCAATAAAGACTGATCGATGACCCTTGTGAGTGGTGTGTGTGTGTGTGTGTGTGTGTGTGTGTGTGTGTGTGTGTGTGTATACATGTGAGTGAGTGCGCGTGTGAAGAGGACGAAAAATAAGGAAGGTAAGCAAAGGACTGATGGACTGACAGGGAAGGAAACAAGTCACAGGGGAATGGAGCTCCTTGCTCCAAACACACAGTGAATACTAAAGCAGGCGGTGCTGCACAGCCAACACACACACACACACACACACACACACACACACACACACACACACACACACACACACACACAGCATACTAAAACAGACATCAATGCACTGCTAACCCACGCCAGGTTCACACCCCTCTCTCATGTCAATATTACTCTTGTCATTATCTCACACTCACTCTTTAGCCGAACACCTATTAGACTGGAGCCTACCTCAACCAACGCTGTGTGGAGGCAGTGTACACCCTGGACAGCTAGTCAGACCATCGCAGGGCCAACACACACACACACACACACACACACACACACGCACACACACAAATAACAATTTGCACTAATATCCACACTTAGAGACAATCTGGGACAGCCAATTATCATTTCTTTGTTCTTTTGGAAGAAGCCAGAGAAAATCAAAACAAGCACAGGGAGCCTCCAGTGCCGCTAACTGGGTTATCAAGGGCCGGCCGTGTCTCTCACTGTGTATGGCGTGAGGTTCATGTAAAAGAACCATTGTTGACTTTTGACAAGAGGAGCTGCATTGCCGTCAGAGTGTTTCCACCCTGCAATGGCCTGGCGAGCTGTCCAGGATGTCCTCTACCCTCGCCCGGAGTCGGTTATGATGGGCGCCAGCCTCCCCGCGATCCTAATTAGGATTAAGCGTTTACAGAAAATGAACGAAGCACAGGGAGAACATGCAGCTTTCACACAGAAACACACGAGGCTGTAACTTGAACCCAAGACCTTCTTGCTGGGCGAAACCTACCATCAGGCCATATGTGAATGGCATATGAAGAAAAGTCGATATACCGGAATATACCGCCTGCGCCCCGGGTATTTAATTAGCTGGCGCCTGGTGTCCCTGTGTGTGTTGTTGTTTTTAATAATAAAATCACTCTCAGAAAACCAACAAATAAATGATCTAATGAAGGATTTATTGATGTTGATCTTAAATTTAATTCAGATTGTGTTCCTGCACTTCTCGTTTTAAACCACATTCCAGCACATCCTCCAGGATTAAGACTTTGATCTTGGATTAAATTTTTAATCTTAACCTCAATATTTAATCGTGAATTAATCCTCTTCCCCTCTAGATTTACTGGACGAAACAATTCATAGAATTCTAAACTCAAAACTTTTCTTTATAAAAACATTGGAATTTCAGACATTTCAATAATCCTCACTTGGAACATCCCTTCAGTGGAATTTTAAATAATCAGTCAGTCTGGAGCAGCAGAATGAAGGCGAGTCGGGGTTTCCCGTAAAATATATCACTGAAGTTTCATCTTAATATTTCATTCATTCGATTTTTAAGAATTTAATCCCAAGTAGCGTTGCGGGGAGGGTGGCACCCATCTGGGCCGACTCTGGGTGAAGGTGGGGGTACACCACTGAACAGCTTATTAGACCACTACAGGGCCAAAGCACACAACCACTCACACTGGCATTCACAAATAAAAATTTGGAACAGCCACTTAGCCCTCCATGCATGTGTTCTTGTGCTTGCGCGGGTTTCCTCCTGGCACTCCAGTTTCCTCCGACAGTCCAAAGACATGCAGATTAGTTTAACCGGCTGATCCAAATTGACCCCGAGTGTGAATGTGCTGTGTGTGTGTGTGTGTGTGTGTGTGTGTTGCTTATCTGCTCTGTGAAGCTGTTCACGGTGTATCCTGCCTTGATCCAGTGTCGGCTGAGATAGGCTACAGCATCAATGCAAGCTTAATAGGATCCACCCCTGACTTTGTTCTCTCTTATTTAGTCGCATCCAAATCCTACCCATCAGGTTTTGCCTTCTCTATGACACAACCACCACCAACCAAAGACAGGTAAAAGCACGCTGACGCCCCCTACGTGACATGCAGTGCTAGCCATCTGCCTCTGTTCAAAACTGCTGCGCATGCATATTTTGGGGCGGTCTAACACGCTCGGAAGGGAAGCACTATTCCGTCCCCTCCTACGAATGAGCTCACAGACACCCATGATTGGCTGGCGATCGTTGTGAGTGACAGCGAAGTTGTCGTGTGCCCCCATCCCCGTGAGAGCTTAGCCAATAAGCATCCAGGGACTCCCGGTCACAGATGGCTGCGGAATTAACCTGGAATCAAACTTGTGATCTGTGGGTTAATAATTACGCACCATGTCAGGAGCTCTTACCCTCATCGGATCAAGCAGTACAGCATCTGAGTCAGTCAGACAAAATTAATAGACTCGGTAGGAACCGTTGTAAGAATTTTAGGATGAGCAGCACGAGTGCTAGCAATGATAGTATTGGAGGTAACAGCAATTATTATCATTATTATTATTATTATTATTATTATTATTATTATCATGAGGAAGTTTCCCTGAAGACTGACTCTTTACTCTGAAATCATTGCGATGGTTCAGTCTTGACAGCTGCAGCTCCTTTTCTGTGTTTCTTCCAATTTCATAAAATATGAGATTGACAGGCGGCAGGTCTCCTCAGCTCCCCCCAGTATGATGACACTTCCTGAAATAGAAAATCTCACTGAAGTAAACTGGAAGCGTGAGAAAGTACGATAAGAATCCAGCTGAGCTCGACCCGGATAAACCTGTACAAACAAAGACACTCTCCATGATACAGTATTTATTTCACAATTAGACAAATTCTTCCAGGGATCAAAAAAACGTTTTGATTCTCAGATCAACTCGAATGAAAATATAATCAAACGCAGTGAAATATTAAAATCATTGGTCAGTGAATACTTGACATTTTCCCTCGAAATTGCAACCTGAATTATAACCATTGAATTAATCCTGGCGTCACGGTGGTGTAGCGGTTAGCGCATCCGCCTCACAGCAGAAAGGTTCTGGGTTCAAGTCCCTGTCTCGGCTCGGGCGTTTCTGTGCGAAGTTTGCATGTTCTCACCGTGCTTGCGTGGGTTTCCGCCAGGTACTTTCGCTTTCCTCTCACAGTCCAAACACATACACACATAGACGACTTAGTCGTTCCAAATTGTTAACATGTGATTGTGAGCAGTTGGGAAACGATATACACCCATATAGGATCTAGCCTCCATGCGTCCCTAGTAGAACCAAGCAGTTCAGCAAATACATGAATGAATGTACCATTAGGAGACAGCCGTAGCCTAAAGGTTAGTCAAGTGGCTTTGGGTCCGAAAGGTCGCTGGTTCCATTCCCGAACCAGCAGGGAAACTGTGTGGTGGGGGGTGGGGGGGGGGGGCTGAGCTACGACTTCCCTTCCCAGACTGCACAGCAAGAGGGCCTAGGTTTATTTCCCTCGGGTGTTTTTATATAGAGTTTGCATGCCCCCCTACCCACCCACCACCACCACAGTACTCTTCTGGTTCTTCCATGTACTCTGGTTTCCTTCCTCAGACCAAAAACATCCACAGTGTGATAACAACCTGTTCCGAACCGCCCCTAGGTGTGAGAGTGAGAGAGAATGCTTCTATGTGTATTACCCAGCGATGGCCTGGTGAGCTGCCGAGGGTGTCAAAGTGGGCTGAGATGGGCATCAGCCTCCCCAGGACCATAAATAGGATTAAGTGGCTGCATTAAGCACATGAAAAAGTGTGACAATCAGTGTTGGAAGCTGCACTGAAGCTAATTTTATTAAGCAAAATAGAACAGGAGGGCGATCGACTATTTATTCTTTTAAACAGCATTTACCGCTACGGATCACATCAAGCAAAGAGACACAGAAACACGTCCTGACGCTGAATGTTACCGAGCCGTGTGTAATATCGTTCATCATGCAGAAATGTGCAAAAGTGCTTGTGTTCTCAGACACATGCTAAAATGATAGCAAATTCCTCAGAGCAGGTGGAAGAAGATAAAGGTTGTGTCAGTCCCTGCCTCAGGCATCCAGCCGATCCAGCAGCAATTACCAGACGCCAGCCTGACACTCGACAGTTCAAACACTGCCGCAGAAAATGTGTGCTGGCCTGCACGGAAAAGCCCTTCGCACGGAGAAATCGCAACATTTTACACCACGTATGCAGTGCTGAAAACTTTCTCGAACTGAAATATGATTCCCTCTCAATAAAATGTGACGTTTTTGTTATCACCGCCAGAAGGAGATGATGTTTTACCCTCGGTTCGTACATTTGTTGGCAGAATATTTTAAAAAGTTAGTCCAGATTGTTTTAATATTATCAATCAGAGGCGGGGCTTTGGACAAGGAAAACTGATTCTAAAGATCGACAAATCAGGATCCAGGAATTTTTGAAATGTTTTCTAACATCGTGGGATAGGATGGCTATGACATTAACCCGAATTTGATTAATGTTAATTAATTAAGCTGGTTAATCGTCACGCACGTGGATAGGATTCTTTTTGGTAAGGTGGAGGATTGCTAGGCTTGGTGGAGGCTTGCGCTCTTTGAGAGCTCTTATTATTTAGAACACACTCATTGTTAAAAAAAAAGCAATTCGCATAAACTCAGTTGTCATTGGACGTCTCGGTGGTGTAGTGGTTAGCACATCTGTCTCATATCAGAAAGGTCTTGGGTTCAAGTTATAGGCTCAACGTTTTTGTGTGGAGTTTGCATGCTCTCCTTGTGCTTGCTTGGGTTTCCTCAGCTACTTTGGTTTCATCCGACAGTCCAAAGACATGCACACTGGACTAATTGGCTGTTTAAAATTCATCGTAGGTGTGGATGTGTGTGTGTGTGTGTGTGTGTGTGTGTATGTTCGCCCTGCGATGGTCTTTCGAGCTGTTCAGAATGTACCCATTTTTGCCCAGTGTCGGCTGAGATAGGTTCGGCAAATTAGTGAGCAATTTTATCCATTCATTCATTTTCTGAACCGCTTAATCCTAATTAGTGGGGCCGGTGGCGAAGTGCTAGGGTGCTGTGCTCATGATCGGGAGGTTGTGTGTTCGAATTCCAGTTAGACCCCCACTGTGCTAAGACCCCTGGGCAAGGTAGCAACCACAAGTGTGCCTCTGTTCACCCAGCAGTATAAATGGGTACCAGTAAAAATATACTGGGAAGATAACCTGCGATGGACTAGCGTCCCATCCGGGAGGAGTTGGACTCCTGGTCGCTTCACGCTACGAAAACCGGGGATAAGCACCGGCTTGATGAGCCACTAGGCTCGGATGTCAGAGCCCAACAGACTTTACCTGACCTACCTTAATCCTAATTAGGGTCATAGAGGGTCTGGCAGCCGACTCTGACCGAGGGCAGGGTACACCCTGGACAGTGTGCCAGGCCAACACTCACACAATCACTCACACCTGGGGCAATTTGGAACAGCAAATTAAGCTACTGTGCGTGTTTTTGGACTGTGGGAGGAAACCGGAGAACCCGGAGGAAACCCACGCAAGCACAGGGCACACATACAAACTCCACACAGAAACACCAGAGATGGGAATTGAACCCAGGACCTTCTTGCTGTGAGGTGGACGTCATTTTATTCTAATATAATTGGACGTATAATCAAAATAATACATGTGACTAAAAGATATTAAATATAGACAAGTTTACAGATTATGGCGTGACAGCGGTTCGCACCCACAACCTACAGTAAAAAGGTCACATGTTCAAACCTGGCAGTCATTTCAGTCGTTCATTTTCTGAACCATTTAATCCTAATTAAGATCATGACGCCCATCTCAGCCGACTCCGGGCGAGGGCAGAGTACGCACCGCACAGCTCTCCAGACCGTCGCAGGACAGAAACTCACTGACGGCTAAAGCTATTCTTGTCGAAAGTCAACAATGGTCCCTTTACATGAACACCACAGACAGCGAGAGACATGGCCGGCCTTTGATAACCCGGTCAGGTGCACCAGGGGGACAGCAGTGACAGCCCTGTTGATAGTGGGGCTAGAACCCCCGACCTTGGGATCAGTGATCCAGATGAATAGTATTTAAGATTAATTAAAGCTGTTGGTTTTCCAGCTGTCTGCTGATTTGGGACGTTATCGAGTCCAGAAATCGTCTGTGATAGAAGAATGACTCTAATGGAGCAGATATCACATCCACCATAAAGAAACACATGGGGAAGGAGCATTTTCTTATTTTCTCACAGGCATATAAAAATATATATCTAGAACTTTGTTGTCAGCATGACAAGTAAAAAAGTACCAAGGTTCATTCCCTTAATTATTTAAAAAAGCAGAAGAAAGCAATAACGCGGGAATGCTCAGGATGAGGTGTGTTCTGTGAGGCGTTGCCAAAATCATCTGGTGTTTAGCTGAGGAGTAAAAGTTCACAGCACATCTCTTGTCTCTAATAAAAACGCAGGAGATGTGTGGAGTGAGCGATGACTTTGACGGATCAGGCCGGATGAAGCGCAGATAGCACGGCAGCTTCAGATACTCAGACGCTGCTCGGGAGGGCAATTTAATACGAGTCTGTCTCTAGTCTCTCTTTACCAGAATCACTGGCTGCTGCACAAACGTTACATCAGGTGCTAGAACAAGAATAGGTAATAAAAACTAGCCACGCATGCCTCGGCGTACATGTGTGTGTGTGTGTGTGTGTGTGTATTGTAAGGCAAATACGATTGATCAGTTCAAGCAATGTGTTATGTGTGGTTGACTGGGATTAGCCACTTTGAGGGCTGATACCTGTGTGTGAAAGGTGGGGCTGGTGGCGTAGTGGTTCGGGTGATGGGCTCATGATTGGGAGGGTGTGTGTTCAAATCCCAGTTTAGACCCTCACTGTGCTAAGACCCCTGTGCAGGGTCTTAACCACAAGTGTGCCTCTGTTCACCCAGCAGTATAAATGGGAACCAGTAGAAATATACTGGGAAGGTAACCTGCGATGGACTAGCGTCCCATCCAGGAGGAGTTGAACTCCTGGTCGCTTCATGCTACGGAAACCGGGGATCAGCACCGGCCCACTATGGCTCAGGTGTAAAAAGCCCAACAACCTACCTGTGTGTGAATAATACACAGAAGGGATCGAATGCAGTACTATTCATCCATTCATTTTATAAGCTGTTTAAACTCATCAGGGTGGGGGGTGGGTGGGGGCGGGGGAGGGGGTTGTGCCGTCCATTGAAAGTAAGACTACGGTCGATACATCTAGGTTTATACTTCTTTGTTTATAAGACACCAAGAAAAAAAACGTCGATGGTATGCCGAGTTCCTCTCACTCCTCATTCATTCATTCGTTTTATAGTTCGCATTAAATCCTAAAGTCTGAATTTTTTACGATGAGTTCACAAACTAGTTGACCGACACGCGATGCAGTAAATATCTTCTTTTCCTTTCGGCTGTTCCCTTCAGGGGTCGCCACAGCGAATCATCTGCCTCCATCTCACCCTGTCCTCTGCATCTTCTTCTCTTACTCCAACGACCTTCATGTCCTCCTTCACCACATCCATAAATCTCCTCTTTGGTCTTCCTCTAGACCTTCTGCCTGGTAGTTCCAACCTCAGCATCCTACTACCAACATACTCACTATCCCTCCTCTGTACATGTCCAAACCATCTCAATCTAGCCTCTCTGACTTTGTCTCACATGTGCTGATGCGGTGAATATCACAAGACAAATTCATCCATCATTCATTTTCTGAACCACGTTATCCTAATTAGGGTAACGAGGAGCCTGGCGCCCATCTCAGGCGACGCTGCACGAGAGCAGTTTCGCGAGACAAATCTGAGAACATTTTCAGAAAGAAAAGCATCAAATGCGAATCGCCATGTGAGTCAGACGCTTTTGTATCGCACCTTGACAGTGATCGCCCCTTTAATACTAATATCACCGGCTAGCCGTCTCACAACGAGTTTAACAAACCAGCCTGTTGACATTTATTGAAATAAACTCTTCACACACACACACACACACACACACACACACACACACACACACACACACACACACACACACACACACACATGCAGATTAAGCTAATTGGTTGTTTAAAAGCGGGCAGTGGTGGCCTGGTGGTATAGGGTGCTGGATCACTGATCCTCAGGTGAGGGGTTCAAGCCCCACTCTCCACGGGTTGTCACTGTCCCCCTGGTGCAGCTAACTGGGTTATCAAAGGCCGGCTGTGTCTCTCGCTGTCTATGGTGAGAGGTTCATGTAAAAGAATCATTGCTGGCTTTCGTAAAGAGTAGCTGCAAATCCATCAGCGTGTCTCCGCCCATTGCTAAAGGGTTGTGTCAGGAAGGGCATCCGACATAAAAATCTACGGCAAATCAAGACGTGCGAATCATTAATATGACTTCCATGAAGATGGAGGCAGATGATTGGCTGTGGCGACCCCCGAAAGGGTAAAGCCGAAAGGAAAAGAAGAAGAAGAAGAAGAAGATGCTGTTGTGAAATGTGAACCAATAAAACATCTTCACATAAATTACTCCTCCCATATTGACATCATAAATGATCAAGGACAGGCTGTTGCATTTCTCAGTCTGACATTAAAATGTGAATAAAGTATTTAGTATTTTCGGGTGGTGTTGTGTTCCTTTTCCCAGCAGTGCTGTTTAGTCAGATTAAATATTGATGCATCTTACATATCTGATGCTTTTTCCAAAACCAGGAACGATCTAAACCTGTCTGCATGCTGTTATTGTACAACACGAGCAGAGAGGTGAAAACATTTGCATTTAGATGAAAACCAATTTGCTTTCAGCTGAAGCAATTACGGCTAAAATGAAATATGTGGGCATTTTTGCTTTTCTGTGCCAGTGTCACGATGCCCAGCGGGACCCTACCTGGATAAATGTTTAAATAAATTTGGGTTACAGCTCGTATAAAGTCTTTTTTTCCTTATTATGAAAAAGGAAAATGATTAAGTGAGACACTCTTTAACAAAAGCCGTGGATTATTGAGGAACCTTTACGCCTGCCTGGTTTTCTTCACACTGCCTACATGCAGTACAATACATGCCAATCAAATCATAGCCCGTGTTCCTGATTAGCGGGCATCCTGTGAGATATAAGCACCGGATACTCTTGAAATATTATGTGTGGGCCGGTGGCGTAGTGGTTAGGGTGCTGGGCTCATGATCGGGAGGTTGTGTGTTCAAATCCCACTTATACCCTCATCCTCTAAGATGCTGGGCGAGTGCAGTGTACACCCTGGACAGCTTGCCAGTCCATCGCAGGACAACTCTCGTACAACCATTCACGCTGACACTCACACATAGGGGTGAACTAGAGCAGCCAATTAGCCGACTGTGCATGTTTTTGAAGTGTGGGATGAAACCAGACTACTTGGAGGAAATGAGCTTCCTTTTG
Source organism: Plotosus lineatus (assembly GCA_024760905.1). NCBI lineage: Eukaryota > Metazoa > Chordata > Actinopteri > Siluriformes > Plotosidae > Plotosus > Plotosus lineatus. Next base: position 4,015,212 of record CM045751.1, on the reverse strand, counting down.
GTGGTGGCGTGGTGGGGCTCACCCTCACAGACAGGGTGAGAAGCTGAGACATCCAGATGGAGCTCGGAGTAGAACCGCTGCTCCTCAAGCCAGTTAAGGTGGCTCGGGCATTTGGTTAGAAGGCATCCTGAACGTTTCCCACACGTGGTGTTTCAGGCATGTCTCACCGGGAAGAGGCCCCCGGGTCGACCCAGAACTCTCTGGAAGGATTAGTTGTAAAGAGTAGCTGAGTAGTAACAGGTGTGTTTCCCCTGTAGTATATTTTAAAGTAAATACTGTAATGATTATTTGTTCATTAATGTTAATTATACAGTTGCCAGAGAGAGAGAGAGAGAGAAAGAAAGAGATTAAAAAACCAGGAGAGAGACATAGAGAGAGAGATGAGGAGAGACGAGGAGAGAGACAGAGAAAGAGTAAAAGAGAAAGACAGACAAACAGACAGACAGACACACACACAAATATATAAAGAGAGAGAGAGAGAGAATCAGACAGAGAAACACACAGAGAGAAAGCAAGACATTGTGATTGAGAAACCAGGAGATTGAGACATAGCGATACAGAGAGAGAGAGAGAGAGAGAGAGACAGCCAGAGAGAGACAGACAGAGAGACACAGAGAGACAGCGAGAGCGCGGGAGAAAGTTTTGAGATAATGCGAGTTTGATGACGCGTCATTAAATGATCAGCAATTCACCTTCAGGACTTGAAATCTCAGTCGAAGCTGTTATACATGTTTTGTTCGGTATATTAATTAAATAAACACCATAGTTGGAGGTCAGTCTGTGGTACGAGCAGAATGACACAGACATGTCAGACCGACCTGGTTCTATGGGACCGCTGTACTTCGCTCGTGCGTCACAGAAACACCAGCAATGAGCACAGAACCGGACTGTGTGGTTTTTACACTGAACCCAGACCAGAACATCAATTCGAGTGCGTTTGTATACTAAGTCGGGATTTATTTCACTGGGTATTCATAGTTAACCTTTTAACAAGTCGCTGAGTCAGAGTCGCGCCGCTGCACTGAGGAAAGCACAGCGTTTTGTGCTTCCGGAGCTAAATGTCTCTCTCTGTATATATATATATATATATATATATATATATATATAAAAAAGGTTTCATTCTGAAATGATTTTAAAAACGCCTGCTGGGTTTGACTCTAATACAATCAACACTGATAGCCTGTTGAGTGAGAGTGCATTTCATCATCATAATCATTTGCCAAACTGCTTCATCCTCTATCAGCATTATGAAGAGGCTGGAGTCTATCTCAGCCGACACTTGGCGAAGACGGGATATGCCATGAACAACTCGCCTGACCATTACAGGGCAAAACACACAACCATTCACATTCACACTAACACAGAGAGGTAATTTGGAGCAGCCAGTTAGGCCAATGTGCGTGCCTTTGGACTAGAGGAGAAAACCCGAGTACTCAGAGGAAACCCACGCAAGCGCAGGGAGAGCACAGGAAAACTCCACACAGAAACACCCCGCCCGAGCCCAGGACTCAAATCCAGGACCTTGTTGCTATGAGGCGGACGTGCTAAACACTGCGCCAAAATGTTGCCCTTTATAAGCGTTTATATTAAGAATTTATAAAATGCATTTTAATGTAAACAAGTATAAATGATGTGTGTTTTTCTGTCCAGCTTATTTACATTATTTATACTTGTATGATTTATTGCAACTGCCTATTGTCTGACATTGCAGAAGCACTTTGCTAAATCACATTATATTATCTCTGGATATTACAATGTAATATTGATATCTTAATATGTCCCAATATACTTTTCTACAATATAATGATTCACTCACCACCTGGAAGTGTAATCTGAACACATTCACGTGTGCAACAGCAGTCTATTCTCACACACACACACACACACACACACACACACACACACACACACACACACACACTGTTTAACCAAAAACACACAAATATGTTGTTTCACCTTCATATGGCTCACATCACGTAATGCCATTAAAAACAATGCCATTAATTTCAACAAACTTAAGCAACATAACATTTATTTCCATCCGGTATCGGGTTCGATTCTCACCGACGTGTTGAATTGATGTGTTGAACCGAACCCCTCCATAAAGTCGCCTCCAGCACATACCAAAATCTTTCAATAGGGTTATGGTCAAACTCAGGGGGGAAGAATACATATGTGTACAGGGATCTCTCACTACTTCGCGCTTCAATTCATGAAGCTTCAGTGTATCGCGGTTAAAAAAATATATAAAATAAAATAAATATTCTTCGAATTAAAAAATAAGGAAATTAAGGAAAAATAGGGGAAAAAATTATGTAAAATGCCACAAAAACAAGGCCAATTATGGGGAAAAAAACCCCTAAACCAACACAAAACAAAAAACAACCCAAAACCTCACATCGAAACTACTTACATTTTTGCATCTGTTTGTATGCGTGCACGCATATGTATGTGTGTCGTCTTCTTCTCATGCAATACCATCTGTATACTAGTATGTGTGTATTTATATTTTATTTACGCCTGATGTTACAGTGGTACCTTACCTTACGAAATTAGTCCGTCCCAGAGCCTTTTTCTTAACCTGGATTTTTCGTAAATTGAACCGCATGTTACATGTAAAATGTGTGATTCGTTCCAAGGCCCACAATACTACCCCCTAAACCCTTTAAAAATAATAAAAGTATACCTTTTAAGACCTCCTTCTGCTTCAATATCATAATGATGGTCGACGGGTTTGGCCATATTCCTTTGCGATATCACTTAACCGCATGCCACGAGCTCGCTTCGCTTTTCACTCGCACCGGAAATCACACGCGCATGCGTGCGTGTGTGTGCGCGCACGCGTGTTGACCATATCTTCTTAGCAGAGTTATAATCTTACAAATGTTTATGGAAGGTTAAAAGCCTGAGTCAAAAAATAAAGTTGCAATGAGCACACTCAAAAAACTCATGAAACAACAGTAACTCTGTCCTTTACACGAACGCATTATGGGAGATGCAGCTCCACAATAGCCAATGGGAGGGAGTTGCGTCATCTCTCCTAGTCAATGGGAGGCCAGCGGGGCGGGATGTTGGGAGATACAAATGGAGAACAGCTTGTGCATTGTTTGAATGTTGCGTTTTAATGTTTGAATGGCGCGTTTCGTAAGGAGAACTTGTTTTGTATCCAGAGACAAAAAATTTAGGAAAATGTTTTTCGTAACCTGGATTTTTCATTTGCTGGGACTATCATAAGGTGAGGTACCACTGTATTTTTGAATGTTTAATTGTTATTATAAGCATTTAGAGCATTGAATATGTATTTATTGATATTATATACACCGACACATGTATGTATACGTCAGTGGGAGGGGGTTGGGGAAGTGATCCTACATCGCAGATTTCAATGGCCGCATGCGGATTGTGGTCCCAATTAACCGCGTAAAGTAAAATGAGGGATCCCTGTAAATGATTCCTCATGCTCCCTGAACCACTCGCTCATTATTCAAGTCCTCATTTCATATTCAAGCCATCAGGGAAGAACGCACGCTTTGATGTGATCACCTGATCGTTCACTACATTCAGATCATTAACTGCTTCATTAATGTTGCTGAGCCTCGACCAGACCAACTGGAGCAGCAATGCCATGAAGATTAGATGCTGTGATCAGGAGTAAATGCGCTTCATGAAAATATTAGGGCATTGCGTGAATATATATACATATAAATATGCTACAAACATACTTTTTGAAATACGGATTAAAAACTTTAGATAAAAAAATAACTTTGCTCTATTCTTACCTGATTCATTTTACCCCAACTTACTGTTTTTAAGTTATGTAACGAAGTTTTATTGCAAATTATTTATATAATACACTGTGCTTACCACTCTAAAAGAAAACAAAGAAAGGGCGACAGAGATAACAAACAAACAAACAAGGAAAAAACAAATCCTTTACCACTTTTAACTAAAACCACCAGGGTAAAATAATCAAGGCAGACTCTGATAATCTATTTCGACAGTTCTGCTTTCACTGAGACGCCAAATTGCAAGGTGTGCACAGCGTAATTGCAAAGTGGATCTGGGCTCTGGGAATGACACGACACTGGGAGAAAAACAACAACCAGAAGTGTGGCCGTGTAAATAATATCCGGGTGTCAGCTGATCAGGTGGACAAAAAAACAAACAAACAAACAAAAAACCAGCACTGCCAGCAAAGCTACTTAAACAAAGTCACTAAATTTAGAATTTATTTATGATGTTTACTGATTACAGGGATCCATCACTTTCCACGGTTAATGGGACCGAGACCCCCCACACACACACACGAACGCTGAATTTCCACGAAGTGGGATTGACCCCCTGACTGACATATACATACATGTATATTGGATTGATGTATTGTAGTAGATTTATATAGCGCTTTATCCGTACTGAATATTATGCTCAAAAGCGCTCTTCTGTGTTTTTTTTTTTTTTGTGCTCCGGGCACCTGTCGCCACTGTGCGGCACCAGTTATTGCGTTATTCTATCCTTTGATGCTGATGCTAAGCGCCAAGCAGGAAGCAACAACGACCAAATTTAACGTCTTATGGTATGACGAGGCCGGATTCAAACTCCAAGCTTCCGGAAGATAAAGCAGACGCTCTACCAACTGAGCTAAATGCCTGGTATATAATGTGTATATAATATCAATAAATACATATTCAATGCTATAAATTCTTATAATAACAATTGAACATTCAAAAAGAATGCATAAGATGTAAATAAAATATAAATACATGCAAACATGCAGACGCGTGCGCACACACACAGATGTGCACCTCACATAAAAATATAAGTAGTTTTGTTGGGGGGGTTTTGGGTTGTTTTTGTTTGTTTGGGGTTTTTTGCATAATTGGCCTTGTTTTGCGGCATTTTCCCCAACTTTCCCTCCTATTTTTCGATGAATATTTTTAAAAAACCCACGATGCACTAAAGCCGCAGGAACTGAAGCAATAAGTCGCGAGGGATCACTGTCCAACAATAATGCACTGACCAGGAGGAATAGGAGTGTATGCAGTTCAAAAGGGTTCCTTTGCCCATGACAATTCGATGTTATTTTGTCAAAAACATTTCTGTACGCATTCACAAACAAATTAATGTCAAATGACAAAAGACCGACCAAGACGAGCTCACTTCCTGTTCAGCAGCTTTACGGACAAACCCAATCTCAGAGCAGAAAATGACAACTTCAGATGATCTGAGTCACAAAAACGCCTAACTTGAAACTGCAATCAGATTTTTACATCGACGAAAGATTAAAAACTAATTTTGTGTTGCTGTTGTTGTTGTTGTTGTTGTTAATGATGATGTTTTTATTCCCTTGATTGTTAAAATGGTGCACGTTTTTCTGAACTTCCTTCACACGGCGTCTTGATTTAATCCACCAAGTCTGGCATAGATGCATAAAAGCATTGGCGGTGGCTCCCAAGTGGAGCATCGACAAGCTACTAACCCGGAGATCGCAAGTTCGAATCCGCTGTCAGCCGTCCGTGGACATGAGTCCATGAGAGCTAATTGGCTGAGCTCTCACAGGAGGGGGGGAATGGGGACGGTATACGCTCAATTTACTGTCACTCACGGTGATCGCCAACCAATCCGCCCCTTTGACAGATCGTAGACACTATGTCCAATAAATATTAAGAGATTTTCTATGTAAAAAAAATAAAAAACTCCAGTCTCCGACACTCTGGCTCACTTGCCAGGACATAAAACAACATCTTGTAAATGTCTGTTCTCCAGTGAGCAGTAAACTTTCCTTCCAGTAAAACCGAGTGCTCTTAATCCTGCCATAGGAGCCAATAAAAGCTTCACTTCACTTCACTCCTGTCAGAGTTGTGCTATGGGGGGTCTTCACACGGGCTGTACTGTCCACCAAAAGCATTTCGCTTTAAAATAACGAACAATGTGATAGGACAGCGTGATATCTGAAAGTTTGACTCAGTAAAATGCACTTCGTTGGCACTGTGGCCTAGTGGTTGGCATGTTCGCCTCACATCTGGAGGGTCCTGGGTTTGATTTCCAGGCTTGGGCATTTTAGTGTGCAGTTTGCATGATCTCTCTGTTTGTACAGGGGTTTCCTCCAGGCATGCCAGTTTCCTCCTTCAATCCAAAGACATGCACGTTAGACTAATTGGCGGTTTGAAGTTGCCCCCTAGATGTGAATGGTTGTGTGTGTGTGTGTGTGTGTGTGTGTGTGTGTGTGTGTTGCCTTGCAGTGGTCTGGTGAGCTGTTCAGGGTATACCACGCCTCCTCCCAGTGTTGGCTGAGATAGGCAACTAGTACATAGTAAGATTAAGATTGAGCAGTTCTGCAAATGAGTGAGTGATGAGTAAAACACATTACACGGTGAACAATACCGTCACAAATGATTTCGGTGCATTGCATTTGCATATTTTCATGAAATTCTACGGCCAGCTGTGCTGTGCTTCATACATAGTATTAAAAGCATGGACGTGTGTCTTTAGAGTGCACCTCCTCTCATATTCATACCCCATTTCATGTCTGAAAACTGGACACGGTAATACGAGAAATGAAGTGAATACGGACGAAGACATCTCTGTAGGAGTGTGTATATCACAAAAATACAGCACTACGCCGCGGAAAACATGAGGGAACTCATCCGTGCGTGTAGGAGTAAGCCTGCTACACCTGCCTCCTCTAGATCCCTTCGTATGGCGCCGGGATATGCCAGGTGCCCCGGCCCGGCCAGGTTTGGCAGCGCATGGACAAACACGCACAGTCAGGGGTATCACAAAGTGTAAACAAAGGTTTAAACATAGAAGTAGGTCACACCCCATCGGAGCTTGTCGACTTACTCAGTTCTCATTTGCACAGATAAATGTTATTCAAAACAAAAGTCTCATGAAAGGGTTCGCCGTAAAGCATGGATTAGGTTTCAGAGAACAACTTGGCTAAATGTCGCACAGACGCAGCTGTTATACCAAGTCCCAATGCGGCCGTGGCATCAGAACCACCTGGGCTTGACGTGATTCTATTACACAACCACATGATCACCGAGATTTACACCCGTGAACACAGCATCTAGTCTCCGCCTTCTCCTCTGAGATCACACACACACACACACACACACACACACAGACACACACACACACACACACACACACAGGAGTCAGGCTTTTTTCCCCTTATCTTGCATATTGAATAGGCGCTGAGATGTTCCTCTCAGATTAGCGCAGCATGCCACCGTTCACATTCATTATTCATACATCATCTCTCTCATTATATTCCTCTTAATACCTGCATTAATATGCACTCAACAGTGTTGGGATATGTGCAGGAAGCGCATACTGTGTTTGCAGTGTAGTTTACAAAAGTATATATTTAGTCGTGGTTGATTCCCACCCGTCATATATCGCATTCCCATCACGTACAACTCCCACCAATGAGAGAGGCCTTTATGCAATGCAATGGCCATCCACATCTTTACGAACTGCTGCGAATGTGCATTCGGGGTGGTCTAACTCAGTGGTCTCTAACCTATTTTTGCACCAGGGACCAGTTTTATGTATGAAAATATTTCCACGGACCGGTTAGAGTCTACTCTGTAGTCTTGTTTTGGTGGCTGTCACCTCAGAGAACCCCGCCTCACAAAGATATGTGGTTAGAACCGGAAGAAGGGCTTTCAATGCTTCTGTGGCAATGTCAAAACTTCGTTTTTTGAAAAAATCGTTTTTCAAAATAAGATCCGCAAGCTCAAAAAAAAAAAAAAAAAAAAAAAAAAAAAAAAAAAAAAAATTATATATATATATATATATATATATATATATATATATATATATATATATATATATATATATATATAATTTGTTCAATGAAAGATTTTGTTTGCGGACTGGTATCAAATGATTCACGGACCGGTACCGGTCCGTGGACCGGTGGTTGGGGACCCCTGGTCTAACACACTTAGAAGGAGAGCACTATTTGGCTGTGGCATTAACCCGGATTTGAACTTGCAGTCTCCAAGTTTATAGTCATGCATCTTGTCGATGCACCAGTCCAAAGTCCACTATTTGCCCCTTTGTACAAATGGACTCACATACGCCCATGATTGGCAGGTGATGTTTGTAAACTATAGACAGAAGCTCAAACACCCATAGAAATCCAAAGTGAGCACAGGAACACAGAGAGGTCCTAATGAGGGCTGTGGGGTGGCTGGCACGTGGCGACTCCGGGCGATGGTGAGGTACACCGTGAACGGCTTGCCAGACCATTGCCAGATAATTGCAGGGCTGACACACATATAACCATTCACGGATACAACCTTACACCGAGGGGCAATTTAGAACAGACAATCGGCCCAGTGTGCAAGTCTTTGTACGGTGGGAGGAAACTGAAGTACCCAGAGGAAACCCCCGCAAGCACGATGAGAACATGCAAACTCCACACAGAACCGCACTGAGCCCGAAAGCTTTCTCAAATAGCATACAGGCTCTGCAGAATTGAGCCTTTACATGGACCACTTTTAAAATCCATCCCATAAACTCTTACTCAGTAGCCCGAAGTTTCCGGCCTCCGCAAGTTCAATAGCTTCCCACATCAACTTGAAAACACTGCTTGCCTACAAAGCCAAAAATGGTCCAGCACCCTCCTACCTCAAAACACTTATCACACCCCACACTGCACCGCTCACAGTCTGATCATCCAGCACGACTCTCCTGGTCCCTCCACCAATCAAAGCAGAACAAAGATATGCATCTAAACTGTTCTCTGTCCGGGCACCTGGGTGGTGGAATGAACTTGCCCTAGATGTTCAGGAGTCTTTGTGTGTGTGTGTGTGTGTGTGTGTGTGTGTGTGTGTGTGTGTGTGTGTGTGTGTGATGCCATGCATCAGACTAACGTCCCACCCAGAGAGAATTCGAGGTCGCCCCCCCCCCCCCCCCCCCCCCTCCCCCCGACCCTCAAGCTACTGAAGATGGATGAATGAATGCGATGCTGCTTTGTGTTACATTTCACATCAAAAGTACAAAAAAAAAAAGAAAAAAAGCTAAGCACATTTTAAATATATTTTACTTGCTCTTGTGTCCACATTCCTGCTCGGGTTGTAAGTGGATCAATCTCCCTGGGGGGTCTCTGAAAGCTTGAGCGTTCACAGCCCTACTGTCCGCCTCACACGGTGCAGAGCTTCATTTCACTAATTCACCGAGGGATTAAGGGAGCACAAAGTGAATTTACACACCGTGGGAGAAAAGCCTCTTTAATCTGTCCTCCGTCCAGCCCTGATCTCTTCAAAACATCAATGCGACCGAAGCCTACCGTAAAATCCTCTCTTCCAACAATACGAGGGGATTTTACGTCAGGTTTGGGATCCGAGCAGGAAAGCCGCGAGTGTATTAGATGTGCCACAAGGAAAATAATGCAGCCAGGAGAAAGTAGTGGTGGCGGCGGCTCTTCAGCTCAAGGCCAATGTCCAGTTTAAAAAATAATAATCAAGGAAAAAAAAAAAGCAAATTCCAAAAATAAAATAAAATAATTATAATAATAATACAGGTATATCTCGACTTAAGTCTTTTTGAGTTAAGTCGTTCTCAGTTATATGCCGGTTTTCAAAAAATATATGGAAAAATTAAAACATTTCAAAGTTTACATCATTATAATCAGATACAGTATATTACATATATTCAGTATATTAAATATTATGTGCTATATATATATATATATATATATATATATATATATACACATACACATACTGTAATTATGTGGTGGTCTAGTGGTATAGGGCACTGGATTGCTGATCCAAAGGTTGGGGGTTTCGAGACCCACTCTCCACAGGGTTGTCACTGTCCCCCCAGTGCACTAACTGGGTTATCAAAGGCCGGCCATGTCTCTCACTGTCTATGGTGAGAGGTTCATGTAAAAGAACCATTGCTGACTTTCGTAAAGAGTAGCTGCAAAGTCGTCAGTGTGTTTCTGTCCCTTGCTAAAAGGGTTGTGACAGGAAGGGCATCCGACGTAAAAAACCTCTGCCAAATCAAAATGTGCGAATCAGATGATTCGCTGTGGCGACTCCCGAGTAAAAGGGAAAAAGCCGAAAGGAAGACAGACAATTCTTCTTCTTCTCCTTTCTCCCTTTTTCAGGGGTTGCCACAGCGAATCATCGCAGGTTTGATTTGGCCTAGGTTTTTACGTCGGATGCCGTTTCTGACACGACCCTGTAGCGAGGGACAGAAACACGCTGACGGCTTTGCATCTCCTCTTGTCAAAGGTCAGCAATGGTTCTTTTACATGAACCTCTCACCATAGACAGTGAGAGACATGGCCGGCCTTTGATAACCCAGTTAGTGCACTGCGGGGACAGTGACAACCCGTGAAGAGTGGGTCTTGAACCCCCAACCTTAAGAATCAATCATCCAGCACCTTTACCACCAGGCCACCGCTGCCCCCTATTTCATTCAGCTATTCCTCAACTACGTCACCGGATTGTAGTTATTACTTGATCGGCCCTTTTTTCCATATCATGTGACCTCATCCCTAGTTTTCTGTTTGTTTGTTTTGTTTTGTTTTGTTGTCTAGTTCAGTATTTTACGTTTTCTTATTTTGACAGCATTCCACTGCCTGCATGTTTACGGACCCATGCTATGAATAAAGTTTTTGCACTTCAAGGTACTAACTATCAATTATTTTAGCAATTCCCACTGAATAATTTTAAATCAACAACCTTGAACATTTGCTGTGGTATAAAAGCAACAGTCCTTGTATTATTCTGTTAAAAGAAAATAATCAGTTCAACGGCTGCTAACAGAAATTGTGCTTAGCGTCACGCTACATCACGCCTCCCTGCCGCTGATTATTCCCCTGCAATAACACGCCCTGGGCATTTCCTTCCTCACACATAAACGTGACCGCGGAGTTGCTAATGATATGCATTAAACGCCTCACATTATACCTCCAGTGATGTGCAGTAAGTACCTTTGTGCAGGCCTTGACAATGTGAAATTGCTAATTGGCCTTAAAAGCACATCGTCCCACAACGATACTCTGCTTTCTCACGACCTTGATCAGGTATTCAGTAATGTGTTGATTTGAGACCAGTATCGGACTCTCGAGCACCGCACAGAATTAATGGTCATTTCCGTTAGGGAATCCCCGACACATTCTATCCACCACACACTTGTTCCAGCAAAACGACATAACCAATGGTTTGATGTGCGCGGCTGTGAACTGCTACGCGACTAGCAAAGAGTCGCACTGCCTGCGCACAAGCCGGCTTCATTTCACAAAGACGGGAAAATAACTCATTCATTACATCATAACCCCCCAGCAAACAGAAACACCCCCCCCCCTCCCTCCCCCCGCAAGGCCTTCCAGCTCTTCCCAAACATCGGGAGAACATGCAATCTTCACTCAGAAACACCCAAGCCTGAATTTGTACTTGAACCCAGGACCATCATGCTGTCAGGCTTACATGCTAACCACTGCGGAATTGCACAGCCCGTTTAAAATTCATTACCGTTTTTTATTGTGGTGCCGGTGGCATAGTGGTTCAGGTGCTGCGCTCATGATCAGGAGGTTGTGTGTTCGAATCCCAGTGAGACCTCCACTGTGCTAAAAACCCTGGGCAAGGTCTCAACCACAAGTGTGCATCTGTTCACCCAGCAGTATAAATGGGTACCGGTAAAAAATATACCGGGAAGGTAACCTGCCATGGACTAGCGTCCCATCCGGGAGGAGTTGGACTCCTGGTTGCTTCACGCTACGGAAACCGGGGATAAGCACTGCCCTGATGAGCCGCTAGGCTAGGGTGTAAAAGGCCCAACGGACCTTACCTTTACCATTTTTTTATCAGTCTCAGTAATTATACACCCAGACGCATGCAGTCTGAAGACAGACGTTAACCTGTAATAACCTCATCATCATCATGACAGGTAAAGGAAGGAAAAGAAAAGATTGGTGAGAAAGACAAAGCGTAACGATGTCTTTTTACAGCGCCAACAATGCAGACGCTCCCCTCATCAGACTTAACGATGATTTGGTGCCTAATGCAATGGGAAGCACAAAGGATATTATGGTTTCTAGTCGAGGCAGAGCAGCGTGACTGACAGAGTGAACACACGCTGAGAGAGAAGCACATAAATCTTTCATCAAGGATGTATGTGTGTGTGTGTGTGTGTGTGTGTGTGTGTGTGTGTGTGTGTGTGTGTGTGTGTGTGTGTGTTAAAAATATAACTAATGTACTTTAAAAGACCAAAAAAAAAGACAAATATACTGAAATTTCCCTCATGAGCACGATTGCAGCCTTGATTTTAATGATGTAAGACCAAAGCAAAAACGTTTCACGAGTGGAGTAAGGCACGGCCGTGTTGGGCTCGTATCTTTAAAGCACCTTCAGGTTTCCAGTGATGATTTTTTTAATTTGCTTTTTATTCTCTGGTTCCTCGTTCAGTTGTCCTGAAGGCTGCATCAACACACTCTAAAGTGAATTAACGAAAACTTTAATTCGGAACCTTGCTGCAGCGTGGACTGTATGTATAATATCTCAGACGGCCGGGAAAAACTACAAATACAACCATCATCTTTTCTTCTTAAAATACAGTTCATGTAAAAAAAAAAAAAAAAAAATTATGCTCGTGTAACATCACCCACCCTTCAAACGTGACATCAGAGACGATACACTACCTGTCACTCACTTGTTCACTCTTTTTCTGAACTGCTTACCCTGATTAGGATCATGGGTAGGTGTGGGGGGGTGGAGCCTATCCCAGACGACACTGGACAAAGGCAGAGTACACCCTGAACTGCTCATCAGACCATCACAGGGATCCCTTGCTACTTCGAGCTTCAATTCATGCGGTTTCAGCGCATCGCATTTAAAAAAAAAACAAATTTTATATATATATATATATAGAAATATATAAGTATTCATCGAATGAAAATATAAGGAAATTGAGGAAGAATTGGGAAAGGTTAAGGAAAATGCTACAAAAACAAGGCCAATTATACAAAAAACCCTAAACAAACACAAAACAACCACAATCTCCCATCGTAACTACTTATATTGTTGCATCTGTGTGTGCACGCACATCTGCACGCACGTGTGTATGTGTGTCGTCTTCTTCTCATGCAATACCATCTGTATGTGTGCATTTATATTTTATTTACATCCTATGTTTTTTTTTTAACGTTTAATTGTTATTATAAGCATTTATAGCATTGAATATGCATTTATTGATATTATATACACATATACATGTACGTATATGCAAGTCGGGGGTTGGGGGGGGTGATCCTACTTCGCAGATTTCGATGGTCGTGGGGGGATCTCGGTCATAATTAACCTCGAAAAGTGAGGGATCCCCGTATATACAAACAACCATCACACTCACACTTACCCTCAGACCTAGCGGTGATTTGGAACAATCAGCATCATGTGCATGTCCTTGGACTGTTGGAGGAAACCGGAATAGCCAAAGGAAACCCATGCAAGTGTGGGGAGTACGTAGATGCAAACTCCACACGGAAATGTCTTGGCCAAGCCCAGGACTCAAAACCAGGAAGTTTTTGTTGCGTGACGGACATGTTTACCACCGTGCCGCCACTACACTACCTCAGCATATAAAATTCCAAGCGCTTCGGCCCCAAATATAAAGCAGCGTGCACACGGGAAAATGTCAAAAATTCAATCATTTCTACTTGATTTTTATTCAGCCATCGTCTTCAACTCCGGCTGCGTTTATACAGTATTTTTGACCATTTAAATATCACCACAGACAGATACCACTGGGTCCGGTCTCATTCTGATCTCTAATGCAGATCCTCAGTCGTCTCTCTGCAGCTGAATAATGAGATGAATTCATAAAATATTACAAGAGCTAAAAGTAGTGGATGGCTGATGGTAAAACCCTTCGTCCTAAATTTACTGACCCTGATAATGGTTGATGCAGGTGATATGTGGGGGGCAGCCATGGCTTAATAGAGGAGCGAGTCTGGGCCGAAAGGTCGCTGGTTCGGGGCAGTGGTTGCCCGGTGGTATGGTGCTGGATTACTGATCCCAAGGTTGAGGTTTCAAACCCCACTGTCCCGGTTGTCACTGCTCTGTGTGTGTGTGTGTGTGTGTGTGTGTGTGTGTGTCTCCGTGCAGCTAACTGGGTTATCAAAGCCCGGCCATGTCTCTCACTGCCTATGGTGGGAGGTTCATGTAAAAAAAACATTGCTGACTTTCGTAAAGAGGAGCTGCACAGTCATCAGCATGCTTCTGCCCTGCGATGGCCTGGCGAACCGTCCACGGTGTACTCTGATGGGCGCCAGCCTTTCCGTGCCCCTAATTAGGTTTAAGCGGTTCAGAAAATGAATGAATGAAAGGTTGCTGGTTTGATTTCCAAATAGGCATGTCAAAAGCCCCACCCCTGACTCCACCTTCAAGACTGAAATACCCTTGTGCAAGGCACCGAACCCCTTTGACCTGGTCATGACACTTGGGCCAGGCCTTTACTTGTACTCAAACCTCTTTGAACTCGTTCTTGACTTGGACTTGAACTTCTTCAGACTTGGTCTTTGGATCTTTCTTGACTAAGTCTAATCTTGGATTTTCTTGGACAACAGCCAACTTTGAAGTAGTTCGTGCCTCTCTTAAAATGTCCTTTGGACCACAGGGAGGACCAGCACCACATGGAGTGCTTAACCAAGCAATGACATTCTCCATGCGTTGAAAAGGGAAGCGAACTGACCTTTATGCACCAGGTAGTATAAACGAAGATCTTGGATCAGCAGGGTGTATGGTCAGTGCCCAGAAACAAGCATGAGACTACACAGTGTGGCATCACATAAGAGAGGACTTTGACCCCTGACAAAAGTATCGGGGTGATGAACACATATCTGGTCTATGAGTGAGGAGAAAAACAAACAAACTAATTTCCATCTGTAACAGTCTTTGCTTCCTGTATCCAGTGCGTGCGCGCGCGTGTGTGTGTGTGTGTGTGTGTGTGTGTGTGTGTGTGTGCGCGTGTCACTCAATCTAATCAGCATCACAGGTATACATTTTCATATGCAAAAAACCTAATTGTTTAATCAATTATTCATTCGCTAGTTATGAAACATTTAATTATCTATTCTCTCATTATGGCGAACAGTGCTCATCGAATCACACTCAGCTCCCATGTGAGAACTCGATGCTAACGAATGGCAAAACTTGTTAAAAGAACGATGCAGGCAAATGAAATCAGCACTACGGCCCACATTACGGTATTAAAACAAGAGCTGATGAATCCCCGCCCATATTAGAACGAGTCAAATAGACATGCCTGGCTATAAATAAAGTCGAGGATGTGTCCAGCTTCACTAAACTGAGAAGTGTCTGCACAATCAATCATGATGATGTGTTTGAGCTTTTTGTAATTAATTATAATTAAACCTCACGATGCTGATGAGCTTTGCTGATGTTGAATATTAAGCATTTAAAAGATTAACACTTTATTACTGAGACTAAGTTCTAAGCTTCTTCAAACGGCGTTTTATTTAGCATCTCCTCGTATTTTTCCCTAATTTGTATTGTCTGCGGCGCTGACCCGAGAAATGCACTGGTGTCTCAGTAATTGTTTTGTAATCTGACTTGTCTTGTATTTGTAAATCGTGCACTGTAACCTGCTCTGGCACAAGAATTTCCTTCCAGATCAATAAAGTTCAATCTTATTTTCGCTTAGCGTAGCTTAGCATAATTTATATTTTTGTTTTTTTTCAGGTTAAATTTATACACATCTGAAGGAGAACAGATGTATAATGTATTATCTATCCATATATGCATCCATCCTCTGAGGGGGTTATTTCTCCTGGGGTCATGGGAGGCTAGAATCTGTTTCAACAAACTCTGGAAGAAGGTAGGGTACACCTTGAACAGCTTGCAAGTCCATCGCAGGGCCAATGCGGAATACCAACTAAAGCTTTCACCCATATTCGTACATTTACGTACAGGCGGTCCTCGACTTACATGGTTCTTGAGTTACGACGTTTCGACTTTACGACGCCACTAAATATATGTATGTAAGAAAATAGAGAAGAATTCGAAGATACACTGCTCTGTTCGTAAGCTTCTACGATGCGTACTAGTTTTTTATGCAGAGTGCGTATGAATACACAGCGACGCAGTGCTACGCGGTGCTATGTGGTCATCAGCATCGTCCAGTTTGTCTCGAGACGCGTCATAATGTAGATTGTCTGTGTTTCTGCTTCTTTTTCACATCATGGCCACAAAAAAAGAAAGCAGGATCTTCTGGTGAAGCTGGTCCAGCCAAGAGGAAAGCCATCACGATGGAAACGAAGCTGGATATTATTAAAAGGTCGGAGAAAGGCAAGACGCTGACGAACATTGGTAAGACGTTACCTTCACTTGCGAAGCCTACCACCTCATTGGATAATGCTGATAGTTATCGGATAGTTATTCAGAGATTTAGGGGGTATTTGGGGGTAAAAATACAACTTACGTGGAATTCCGGGTTATGACACATCATACGAACGGAACTCGTTCGTAAGTCAAGGCCCAGAGGGAAAATCACAATTACACATGCAGAAATTTCCCTGAAGATGTATATGCATGTGTAGTTGTGATTTTCCCTCTGGGAGTGATAAACTAACTATTTATCCATCCTTCCATCCATCTTTCCAGTTTTCCATTCATTTCTTGGACGACAGAGGAACAGGAAACACACGTGTTGGATTGAGCACAACTTCATGAAGGTATATCTAAAAAAAAAATTTAACTGTACACTGGTGACCATAAACTTTTGTCTCTCAACAGAGTTACACTAAAAAAAAATCAACATGAAGTTGTCATTCATCTATTTTCCAAACCACTTCATCCTACCCGACCCTGGCAAAAATCTAGGGTCAAGAACCCTGATGAAAATTGGATGTTCTCTTGATATAACCTTTAACCCATGAATAATTCATCTGCCATCACAGCGTAATGCAGATTTGAGGCATTCTACCTTCATGAATAATCCACGTCACTGTAAGTGCAATTATCGAAAAGAAAAGCAGACTGATTGTTGAATTTATAAAGGTTATTATTTTAAATATAATTATTTCAGATGAGTGAGGTCCACGGGGCAAATGTGAAAGTAGGACGTAAGATGTGGGATGTTTGGCACAAGAGAGCTCCAAAGTGTATTAAATTTGTGCAGTAATAAGTCAAGGACAATACGTTTCAAGATGTTATTGACAGGCTGACGGCGCCATTATTCTTCCTTATTACACTTCATTTCCTGCTCCAGTGCCTGCGATTGCTTCAGACAAACACATTCCTGCCACAGAGGGCCAGCGGAGTGGCATTTCATACCCATTCAACTCTTTTTTTTTTTTCACTTCACACTTTCAGCTGGAAAATTGAGCTGTGACCGTGTCCCTTAACGGTGATTTTTCTTATTACTTTTAGTGACACATCTAAAGAATTTTTTTTTTAACAATCTATTTTAAATAAACCTCCGTGAAGTGATTTTATAATGCATCTCCAATTTACATCCCAGTTTCCACTAGACCACCTACAATTCATTATTGCTCATTAAAAACTCATCAATATTCATTAGCCCACATAAATTATCATATTGGGTTAAATACACAATTTATTGAGAAATTTTGGCAAGACAGGAGCCTACCTGTACACTGTGTGAAAGTGGGATAAACCCTGAAGAGCTCGTCAGACCAACACACATACGCGCGCACACACACACACACACACACACACACACACACACACACAGCCATTCACACCCATAACTAAGCAAATGCAAGCATGGCGAAAACATGCAAACTACACATAGAGCCTAAGGCTGGGACTTGAACCCAGGACCCTCTTGCTGTCAGGTGGATATGCTCACCACTACACCACCGTGCTGCCCTCATTTAATTGTAATACAAACTCATTTCTGGAGGGAAGAAAGAAATGTGTAGATATCAGCATAGAGAAGCTTATGGATTAATACTTCTGCCAATAGAACAGTTTACATGACAAAAACAGAACTAAAAAAGGTGCTACATCCAACCAGCAGTGGCACTACACCTGTGGCACTTCAGGTTTTTGGGGGTGTTGTTTTATATATATATATATATATATATATATATATATATATATATATATATATATATAGTAAAACCTCCGCTGACGAACGCTTAAGCTCACAAACTTTTCGCCGCAAGAACATTAAATTCGCGAACATATAGTCTCTGCTGACGAACTAGTTTTCGGCGGACGAATCAAACCACGCAGTCAAACAGCGCCACGGTGGCGGCCACGAGAAGCTGACGCACGCTCACGGCGTCACAGTTCGTCACCCCCTTTCTTTGAGTGCGGACGTGGTTTGTGTTTGATAGACATTTTGGACCATATTGAGTGTACTTTTGCTATTATGGGACCGAAAAAGACCCCACCACAGGCGGAGATCATTGAAAAACACGAACGAGGTGTGCGTTTGTGTGACTCGGCATCCCAGTACCAGTACGCTAAGTCTACCACCATCCTTAAGAACAAGGAAGCTATTAAGGGTGCGTGTGTGGCTAAGGGTGTTTCCAAACAGTAGGCGTTTCCAAACTCTCCTTCCAAACGGTAAGTCCCTCCCTCCCTCCTCCTCCCACTCCATTCCATCAAGCCATCAACTCCCATCACAAAGGTAAATAAAACGACTTTATTATACAGTACAGTTTATTTCTTTAATTACAATACAATAGCACATTTATTATACATAAAATAAGGTATATTTTTGTGTAGTTTTAAGGCTTATTTAGTAGAAAATTATGTTTTATGGGGACCTGGGAACGGATTATTCTCATTTTAATGGTTTCTTATGGGAAATACATGTTCGTAAGACGAACTTTTCGCCTCACACACACTTTCTGGGAACCAATTATGTTCGTGAGCAGAGGTATCACTGTATATATATATACATATATATATATATAGAGAGAGAGAGAGATAGAGAGAGAGAGAGAGAGAGAGAGAGTGGTACCTCGTCTAACGAGTGCCCCCTATAACGAATTTTCCAATCCCACCAAAAATCTGCTCCATCCAACGACCAAAAATTCACTTCACCAAATGGCTTTTTCAGGCTGATTAGCCTCATCTCATATTTTTCTACGTGTATTCCTTCACGCTCCAAGAATGCCTTGTGCAGTGCTTCTCAGTTATTTTCTGTGTCACCCCCTCTAGGAAGAAAAAAAAAACATTTCATGCCCCTCCCAGCGATTAGAGCAATTTGACTTATTGTTTATTCTTGTTTTATTATTATTTATTATTAATGTTAATGTACATGAATTATGATTATTATGAAATATTTATTGTTTTTACATGTTTATCTTTAATATTTGGTTAAATATACGTGTTTGTATCAGGTTATATGAGGTTTGGAGGGGCTTGGAACAGATTCATTGGTTTTCTGTTATTTTTTATGGGAATAATTGTTTCATCTCATGAACTTTTTGGCTTACGAGCTCGCCCTTGGAACGGATTAATTTTGTTAGCTGAGGTATCACTCTGTATATATCATCATCATCATCATCTTCTTCCGCTTAGTCCAGGGTCGGGTCGCGGGGGCAGCAACCTTAGCAAAAAGGTCCAGACATCCCTCTCCCGAGCTACTTCCTCCAACTCTCCCGGGGGGACACCGAGGCGGTCCCAGACAAGCCGAGAGACATAGTCCCTCCAGCGTGTTCTAGGTCGTCCCCGGAGTCTCTTCCCGGTTGGACATGCCTGAAACACCACACCAGGGAGGCGGCCGGGGGGCATCCTGACCAGGTGCCCGGGCCACCTCCACAGGCCCCTCTCAATGCGGAGGAGCAGCGGATCTACTCGAAGCTCTCCCGGATGGCGGAGCTTCTCACCCTATCTCTAAGGGAGAACCCCGCCACCCGGCGAAGAAAGCTCATTTCAGCCGCTTGTATCCGTGATCTTGTTCTTTCGGTCATTACCCAAAGCTCGTGACCATAGGTGAGGGTTGGAACGTAGATCGACTGGTAAATTGAGAGCTTCGCCTTGCGGCTCAGCTCCTTTTTCACCACAACGGACCGGTACAGGCACCGCTTAACAGTAGAGGCTGCAGCGATCCGTCTGTCGATCTCTCGCTCCATCCTTCCCTCACTCGTAAACAAGACCCCAAGATACTTAAACTCCTCCACTTGGGGCAGGACCTCATTCCCGACCGGAGGGTGCATTCCACCATTGTCCGACTGAGAACCATGGCCTCGGACTTGGAGGTACTGATCTTCATCCCGGCTGCTTCGCACTCAGCTGCGAATCGCTCCAATGAGAGCTGGAGGGCCCGATTTGATGAAGCCAAAAGGACAACATCATCCGCAAAAAGCAGAGACGATATCCGATGGCCACCGAACCAGAACCCCTCATCGCCTCGACTGCGCCTAGAAATTCTGTCCATAAAAATTATGAACAGAATCGGTGACAAAGGACAGCCTTGGCGGACTCCAACTCCCACCGGAAACGAATCCGACCTGCTGTTACCAATACGGACCAAACTCTGGCTCCGGTGATACAGCGACCGAATCGCTCGTAGCAACGGATCCGGAACGCCGTATTCTCGGAGCACGCCCCACAAGATCTTTCGAGATCACTCTGTATATATTTATTTATTTTCCTGCTTACTTGACTTCTCTGACCTTGAAGCAAGCAAGGTCAAGTTGTCTCATATACAAGCCCATGTGAGATCTTCCTGAGGGAATACATCCACCAAATGTGATGTTCCTCTGTCATTCCCTTCCAAAGTTATTGCACTAACAGGCCTTGATAAGCAAAATTTAGAAAAAAAAAAATGACCTTGTGATCTTAAAACAAGGTCAAGGTTGAACATGGTCTTCACTCCTGAGGAGAACCACAGACCAAATTTGGTGATCCTATATTTTTCCTTTCAAAGTTATCTCACTAGTAAGCCTTGATAAGACAAATTATTTGCCCCTGAGAGAAAGCTATCCAGCAAATTGGGTGATCCCATGTCATATCCTTCCAAAATTAGCCCACTAACAAAACATCCGGATGGATGGAATCCATTTCTATAGCTATCGCATCACCTCTGGTGATGACAGGAGTAATCATGGAGTTTATAATTACAGTTTCCACCTCACATTCAACAAAATACTGTTCATCATCAGTAAGTAAGTAAGTAAACTTTATTCAAGAGATGCAGACAAAGAACAAGTACACATCCGAATGAATATTGATATAAAAATAAGTATACACTCTTAGGATTCTGCTGAAAGATAATAAATATTTGTAATTGTAGCAGAACCCTTAAGAAAACAAACAAAACCTATGGAAAAAGACAAATAAATCTATGAATTTATAAGTGACAATTATACACCAGAACACTAGTAACCACTCCAGAAACTCTCACTCACTCCATCCACCCCAGAAACCCACTTAAAATCCATTCAAAAATCTTTTCCTATATACCCGTGTGATCTATAAAACAAATGTTTGTCTCAGAAGCAGCATTCAGCCGTGTCCACCTATCATAAATAATCTGCATACAGTCTGTAGCTGTGTGTATGCTAATTTCAGTCATAACCCCATCCCTCACCCCACCCCCGGGCATGCATTCTTCTAAATGGGTACATACTGCAGTTTATAAGCATTTCTTCTCTACACAAGTCTCAATTAAGGTCATGAGATAAACAGAGCACTGCAGTCACAAGGGGCTGAAGAAATAAAGGACAACAGCAGAACTAAACCCATCAGATCAGATCTGAATAATCACATCACTACATCACTGCATCACTACATCACTGCATCACTACATCACTACATCACTGCATCATTACATCACTGCATCACTACATCAATGCATCATTACATCACTACATCATTACATCACTGCATCACTACATCACTGCATCACTACATTACTGCATCATCACATCAGTGCATCACTACATCATTACATCACTGCATCAACACATCACTGCATCATTACATCACTACATCACTGCATCACTACATCACTGCATCATCACATCAGTGCATCACTACATCACTGCATCATCACATCAGTGCATCACTACATCATTACATCACTGCATCAATACATCATTACATCACTGCATCAATACATCACTGCATCATTATATCACTACTTCTCTGCATCATTACATCACCACATCACTGCATCACTCCATCATTGTATTATTACATCACTACATCTCTTCATCATTACATCACAGCATCATTACATAACTACATCACTGCATCACTACATCATTGCATCATTACATAACTACATCACTGCATCATTACATCACTGCACCATTACATCACTGCATCACTACATAACTATATCATTACATAACTACATCACTGCATCACTACATCATTACATCACTGCATCATTACATCACTCCAGCACTGCATCACTACATCATTTCATCATTACATCACTACATCACTGCATCACTACATCATTGTATCACTACACCACTGCATCACTACATCACTATATCACTGCAACACTGCATCACTACAGCACAGATAAGTGCATTTTGTTCTCTGCCCTCTCGGAATAAGCTCAAACAACATGACACATTATACTCGAAGATCTTTCACTACAACAAGGCGAATAGAGCTGAGCTTATAAAATTATATCCTTTCTGCATATGCACCTCATTATGGGTTTTTACAGTCACAGTTATGGGGCCTAAGACCTTCGATTAGTATAATCATCACATTTCTATGACCTCCCAAAATTCAGCCACAAAATTGCCCGCTGCCTGAAATGGATGACCGGTGGATTTACAGTACCTTATTTATCAAAAACACCTCATCATCAAAAAATAATGAAAAGCCCTGAGTGAGCATAGACAAAGTGTTATGATGATGGAACAAAAGGGAATTAAAATGTCTGCAGGTCAGTCGTGAGTGTGCTGATTACTCCGAATTCCTGAGACTGCCTGTTAAACCAACAGTTTGGTAAGCCAGAGCTCAAGCATTCGATCAGCCGTTCTAGACAAGCGGTCCATCATGCAAGAAAACACGGATCCCTGGGGTGTGCCAAACAGTCATCTAGCATACTGTATATAACACGGATTCAAGAAATGCCAGAAGAGGTGAAAGGATTTCATTTTCCCAAAAGGAAAAGAATCTCTTGTTATTTTTCCACAATTGCCATAGCAAGCTGTAGCTCTGTGCATGCTGGGAAAGTTTCCATGACAGGATCCATCTTGGTCAGTGCAGAAGCAACCCATAGGCTTATCTGTATGTTCCACCCTGCTTGTGAGGTTTCCTCCGGGTATTCTGGTTTCCTCCCACTGTGCACAGACATGCATGCTAGGTTCTGGGTGTTTCAAATTGTTCCTATGTGTGAGTGTGAATGAGTGTTGCCATGTGATAGAATGTGTGAACTGTTCAGGGTAAACCCAACTTCACTTCAAGTTGGCAGAGATGGGCTTCAGCCTCCCAGGATCCTAGTAGGGTTAAGCGGCACAGCAACTGAGTGAGGAAGGGAGTGATTGCATGTGATTGTGAGGGTTTCCTCAAGGTATTCTGCTGTTTTCCCCACAATCCAAAGACATGCATGGTAGCTTAATTGGCTGTTTCATATTGGCAGTAAGTTTGAGAGTGAGTGGTTGTGTGTGCATTGGCCCTGCAATGGACAGGCAAACGGCAGATAAATGGACAGATGAATTTTCTTTCCAGTTATGACCCAATACTTGCCACAGCCATCAATAACCAGGAGTCCATGGGAGTTAATTGGCCGAGCTCTCATGGGAGGGAGAGATGACATACTCTCAGTTTACTGTCACTGACAGCAATTGCCAGCCAATCACAGGCATCTGTGAGCTCATTTGTACGAGGGGGTGGATAGTGTTTTCTTTCCAAGTGCGTTAGACCGCCCCAAATATGCATGTGCTGCAGTTCGAAAACAGGCGAGTGGTTGGCATTGCATGCCACGGAGAGGGTGTGTGCATGCCTTCACCCCTCCCTGATTAGGGGTCATCATGTGATAGGAAAGGTAACACCTGATGGGTGGGAATTGGATAGGAATAAATTGGTGAGAAAATGGGAGTGTTAAAAAAACAACAACCTATAATCCAATATTATGTTGAAGTATTTCACAATTATTATAACAGTTTATTGTGGGACATTTACTGCATAATAACCCTACTAGAATCACAGGGATGCTGGAGCCTATGTCAGCCAACACTGGCTAATGGTAGGGTACACTCTGAACAGTTCGTTACACAATTGCTGAATAAACACACACACAATCATTTCCACTCACACTTATAACTAGGGGGAATTTAAAACAGCCAGCCAGCCGAACGTGCACATTTTTGGACTGTGGGAGGAAACTGGAGTGCGCTCAGGGAAACCATGAGAACACAGAAGAACATGCATACTTTATACAGAAATACCCAAGGTTGGGACTCAAACCCAGGGCCTTCATGCTGTGAGGCTAGAGTGCTAACCGCTCTGCCACCGTGCCACCCAATACCCAAACATTCGATACGCAATATCGTAAAAACAAAACCAAAGTCCTTCGACCTTTCTTTCACTTTAACTCAAATACAAAATCCAGATCGAATTTCAGTATCCAGGCCTTGCTTCACATCACCATTGCAAACCTGGAACCTGTTCCTGGCTGAACTCACAGTGGTGCACAAAGGCACTTCAGAATCTGAACAGTCTGTAGCAACCACTCAAAGAGAAATTCCCAGAAGACCATGCTGCAGGGTGCTGTGCTGATAGAAAGACTGTGTGTGTGTGTGTGTGTGTGTGTGTGTGTGTGTGTGTGTGTGTGTGTGTGTGTGTGTGTGTTTTGTCCTTGCTTTGGAAGATTCTTATTTAAGTGAAATGCTAGCAGATCATTCATACACGTCAATGAAAAACATCACACCCAGGTATAAAAGGCTCGGGGTTTCCTGGTTCGATTCATAAAGGCTCAAAGTTGCTGGATAAAGAGATCACTCGAATGTTACCCATGCTGTATTGTTTCACCATTTTTTTTTTATTACCAAGTACATTTAAAATCAAGTGTATGCTTCTAAACCTTTTAGCGTGATGCCAGAAGACACTCTGAAGTATGAGTGTGCTTGAGCGCGACTATAAGAATGCATAATGCCCGTGTTTTAAAACCTTCTAGAGTCCATTTAACAGATTTCCTTTTCTAGGCATGCTAATGGGGCGCTAGTGCATTAGCACGTCCGTCATAAACGTCGCAGGCGTATTAGTGTTGATGCGCATCTACGAGACGCCTGTCACGCTCAGAGAGAAAGCGTACACAGTCCGTATCTGCAAAGTAAAGAAGTCTTTCATGTCTCCCTGAAAGACGGACTATCTTGGTAATGATGCTAAAATTATATGACACGCCGTGACCTCACATCTTAGCGAGACAGAAATAGAGTATTAATGAGTCTCGGAGAGACTTCACACTCGAACTGGTGTATGCTCACTAAACGCTCTTACTGTATCTAGGGAGGATATTTTTTTTTTTTTTGCTTTACAAGCAATCAGCTGTCAGCGTTGATAGTTATCACAATCCTTATAAAGGACAATCTGAGTTGGTTGAGAAACGGCAAACTGTAATTTCGAACTCATTCAGTCACTCATTTGCCAAACTGCATGATCCTACTAGGGTCAGGGGAATGCTGGTGGCCTATCTCAACTAACACTGGGCAAAGGCAGTACCCGGCAATTGTCCAGTGTTGTGTTCACACTCGCACCAAGGGGCAATTTTAAACAACCAATCATTCATTCATTCATTTTCTGTAACCGCTTAATCCTAATTAGGGTCACGAGGAGGCTGGCACCATCCCGGCCGACTCTGGGTGAGGTTATTGTACACCCTGGACGGCTCGGCAAGACTTCGCAGGGTGGAAACACGCAGATGGCTCTGCAGCTACTCTCGTTGAAAGTCAGGAATGGTTCTTTTACATGAACCTCACACCATAGACAGTGAGAGACATGGCCGGCCTTTGATAACGCAGTTAGCTACACCGGGGGGACGGTGCCAAAAGCTACACAAAACACAGCGAGAAGTCAATATCAACCCTGAGCACAGGATTCGGACCCTGGACTTCATGCTTATTTGCAGCCTGGGGTTTAAAACTGCAGTTTAAAAATAGTGGAGATGAGGTGGCTCCGCTGTTAAGGCTCTGGGTTACTCCTGCAAAAGTCAGGAGTTCACCCGGCTGCCAGTATTGGGCGCCTGAGAAAGATCTTTTACCCGCAATTGCTCAGAAAAAGAAAAAGTAAGGAGCTCTGGATAAGGGCAATCGGCATAAATATTAAACTAGAAACTGTATATTTATATTACAATACAGACGCTCCCCGACTTACGTTTTTAATTGGTTCCAGACAGCCGAACATAAGTTGAAAGTGAACATAAGTTGTTACAGTGAAGTATGACGTGTGACGTATGATGCTCATACTGTACTATACATCCATAAATACCATTACCGTATCTCAAAAAACACCCCTAAATCAATTATTATAAACATAACATTGTAAAATAATATCAAATATATCAAATAATATCAACATTAATTTCAAATAAGTCACTTATTTATACTGAGTTACTTTAAATGAAGCTTAAAACAGTCAATCAATGCTTACAATATGTGAAGCGCTCAATACCGAAAGTAGTGTACTTGCTGTAGGTTATACGGACTTCCGGTCTTTCAAGTGCACAAGGGTGCCGTTGAACTCATTTAGAACACAGCCTGCACTGATGTGAAGCCCAGCAAAGCGGAGAGTTCTTTCTTTTGTGTAAGTCAGTCAGTAAACTTTATTCAATAAATGCATACAAAGAACAAGTACAAATCCTAATGAATATTAATATAAAAATAAGTATACACTCTTAGGATTCTGCTAAAAGATAATAAATATCTGTAATTGTTCTGTAATTTGTGGATCCGGGTTTTCATTCATATTACAACTCTCTTTGCTTAACTGAGTATGCATGGTAGATTGCGCTGATCTGAGCAGATAGCTAATTCATCTCTGTGTATGAGACTTGCACCCGTGCTAGTAGGATTACACTTCTGACCAACCATATTTGCTTAGGGTTGCAAAAGTCCGCAAAATAGTGTAAACACAAAGATCACAGAGATGACGTCTTAACACAAGGGTAACACGCTAAACTGATATATATATATATATATATATATATATATATATATATATATATATATTTATTTATTTCTATATATATATATATATATATGTGTGTGTGTGTGTGTGTGTGGGTGTATATATATATATATATATATATATATATACACACACACACACACACACACACTCAGTCTGTAGTTTGTAAACAATGAATGCAGCGTCATTGCATCATTACGTCAGCATGCTACGTCAATACGTATAAACTCAAAATTTGAGTTTTTTTGGGAAAAAAAAAAAAAACGTAAAATCGAAAAAACGTAAAATGGATGAACATAAGTCGGGGAGTGTCTGTATATTATACTGTATGAAAGAAAGCATGGAATGCACTGAAATTAAAATTGAGGTCCACATAAAACCTCACAGAACGCATGTAACTCGATGGAACCGCCGCACTCAACGATAAATATAGTTACAGTGTAAGATTAGCCACATGGAGCATTTCCTGAGTAATTTTCCATAAGGCCGAAGGAAAATATTAATACTGAAGATAATTCTGTCTCATCTCGACTGTCACTTCTTCTTTAGATATGTCCACAAAAACTGTTGCCATGACGTAAAATAAGATATAATGACTATGTGCTAGCAAAAGTCTTAGCATCAAACACAAACACCAGTACTTAGTGTCCATGTATCCCAGTTGCCTAGCAACAGTGTTCTCAGGCCGGGCGTTGAGTGTACTGTGTGTTTGTCTGCAAAATATCACAATAAACTGATGCTCCCATATTACAAACAATACTTGTATTCACCTGTAAAAGACTTCCGCTAATTTGAGTATGGCTAGCTATTTGGCTAATTTGATTATGTTGTTTATATAGAAGATAAAGGCGGAGAGAAGTCTTAAGGTAATTCAAAAATGTTTAATAACAAATATTATTCCCCAAAAGCCATTTTTAAAAATTATTTTAAGGAATGTGAGTGCTAGCCTGCCTGAAATTATAAACCGAGGCATTTTAAATGTTATGTAGCTGATAGTTGATGAGCAGGACTGTTCTACAGCTGTGCGCCATCAGTCTACAGTCACGTGAATCTCTACACAATACACACAGATAGATGATAGATTGCATGACAGAGGTTCATCACAGAGTTTACCGAGTGCCGAATAAACAAATCTGGAGATTCCTGTATGATGGATTGAAAACCCGTCACATCTGAAGAGTTAATATTGAAACAAGACGGCTCAGAGATGTTCACGGTGCAGATAAGCGTTCTCGAATCAGTCGCTGAGAACACACATTTACTCCAGCGGTCCACACAGACTCCCAACGACCCTCATTAGGCCAAAGCGATTTACAAAATGAATGAATGGTTGGAAGTTTCTGGCGCAGGGAGGAGACTGAAGTAAGATCTTCAGTGCCAAGCTGTGAACCCTCTCAGATTTTTGCAGTTCGTGTAACAGTGGACTCTGGTGGGCCAATGTTTCATTATTCGGATCACCACTTTATATCCAAGCCATCAGGAAAGAAAAAGTGCATTGATGTGATCACCTGCTCATTCAGTACATTCAGATCATCAGCTGATTCGTTTTATTACCGCATTAATGTTGCTGAGCCTCGACCGGAACAACCGGACCAGCATCGCCATGGAGATTACATGCTGTGATCAGGGATAAATTCCCCCATCAAAATATTAGTGTGTGCAACTTTTTTTTGGTGGCCTTACTCTGTTTTTTTTTTCCATTTTATTTATTATTTTATTTTTTACTATAAGAGCTTTCTTTGTCTGTTAATATTACAAAATATAAATTTACTCTTGGGGCAGTGGTGGCCTGGTGGTAGAGCGCCGGATTACTGATTCCAAGGGTTGGCGGTTCAAGCAATCTACAGGCTGTCACTACTGTCCTCTCAGTGCCCTGCGGTCCTCTCACTGTCTGTGGCGAGAGCTGTGAAAAAGAACTATTCCTGACTTACGTCAAGAGTAGGCCGCCGGTATGTTTCTGCCCCATCATGGCCTGACAAGCCGTTCCGAGTCAGCTTAAATTGGCGCCAGCCTCCCTGCAACCCTAGTTAGGAATAAGCAGTTCAGAAATTGAATGAAGGACTAAACAGTTAATATTTTTATTCAGGGGATTAAATGTGACAAATGGGTTAAAACTGGCTGTAAATTTATTTATGAATACAGAAAATAACTGCGTAATTATAACGTAATCAATGCAAATTGAGTATTTCTGAAAATAATGGCGTAATTAACGGCATATTAAACATCAGTGGAAGCACTATTACGAAACAAATGAAACAAATGAATCATCAATTTGAAACTTGTTCGGTCATTAAAGGCACATGAAGAGGTTCTGTACATTCATTTATCTATCCATCTGTGTCGGGGGAAGGGTGGGACCCATTCCAGATGATTTTGTCTGAGATGAGGGGGTCACACCCTCAACAGGACTCCTTGCCAGACAATTAAAAGGCACACCACACCACACCACACCACACACACACACACACACACACACACACACACACACACACACACACACACACACACACACCAACCACACTTCACATTCACACCTAGGGGCAAATTGGAACAACCAGTAAGTCTAATATGCACTTCCTTTGACTCTGGGAGTAAACCGAAGTACTTGGATGAAACCCAAATAAGCAGAGTAAGAACATGTAAACTCCACACAGAAACACCTGTGACTGAGACTGGGAATTGAAACCAAGACCTTCTTGCTGTGATGCTGACATGCTAACCACTATGCCACCGTGCCACCCTAATTAAAAATCCAAAAACCGTAACAAATAAAGTAATGGATCTCCAAGAGGTTTAGAACTTGATGGATACTTCTCAGTAAATCCTTTCTCATGACCGTTCTTGTACTCTGTATATGATCCAGGTTCAGGCGTGTGGAATCAGAAATCAGGTGACCGTGACCATGACGATGGATGACCAATCCCAATGTCTCCTCAAGCCTTAAGCCCTGAAGTACCCTTCGAGCCTTAATTGGCATCGCCGTGTAAGTGATTGGGTGTGAGAGGCTTCACAGGCTCAGAACGGAATAAACAAAAAAGGAACAGCATGTTTCGGAATACCGTGACATCACAGCGCTATGGAGGGTAAGAAATTCCCTCAGAAATGCAGATTTAGAGGGAATGTATATAAAGAGTTGAAAATGGCCGTGAGAGGGCCCTCATGCACTTGATTTCTTGACTGCGAGGCAGACCTAATACCGCACGGATTTAGTGGAATGTGCATCAAAGTCTCGGAGTCTGTGAGCGTGAACATTGGGATTGGGCTGATGACTGTCGTGTGTGGGTTTTACAGTCCAAACAGTCCATGTTTGTAATACAAAGTGCAGCGTGCTGAGCAGTGGTGGCTCAGAGGTAAAGGTTACCGATCAGAAGGTTGGGATTCAAGCCAAAGAACCAAAAAGGTGCCACCACTGAGTCCTTGACCAGAACCCTCAACCCCTTCACTGTTCAATTGTATAAATGAGAATCAGGCTGTGAAATTTGGAAACAGTAAAACGAATGGAATTTGGTAGGTTAGCCAAGTCTTTTTTTTATCGTGCATATTTAAAAAAAACATATGTGGTCCCACAAAAAGGCAAAAAAAAACACATAGGAAGAAGAACCACAAAATCATTAGGTATGGAATAAAAAAAAAAAAAAAAAAAGACACATAAACATAAGGGCAGTGGTGGCCTGGTGGTACAGGTGCTGGATCACTAATCCTAAGATTGGGGGTTCAAGCCCCACTCTCCATAATAAACACCACAGAGCCTTGTATAATAATAATAAACAAACAAATAAATGAGTAAATAATGGTGGCGTGTCAGTGTGGTGGTCATCATGTTCACCTCACAACGAGAAGGTCTCAGGTTCCATTCACTATGCTTGAGGCACTATGCTTGAGGTGTTTCTGTGTGGAGTTTACATGCTGTTGCCATGCATGTATGCCCATGTATGGGTTGCCTCTAAACACTCTGGTTTCCTCCCTCGGTTTGAAAACATGCACAGTGGGCTGATTGGCGGTTCCAGATTGCGCCGGATGTCAAAATGAGTGTAACTGGTTGTATGTATTTTGGATCTGTGATAGTCTGCTGAGCTGTTCAGGGTGTACTCTGCCTTCACCCAGAGTTAGCTGAGATGGGCACCAGCTTCCCAACGACCTAATTAGGATTAAGCAGCTTATAAAATTTGGCGGCGCAGTCCACCTAGCACGTCCACCTGAAAGCAAGGCGGTCCCGGGCTTTGCGAGAGCGTTTCTGTGTGGAGTTTGCACGTTCTCCATGTGCTTGAATGGGTTTCCTCCGACACTCAGGAAACATACACATCAGGCTAATTGGCGGTTTCAAATTTCCCCGAGGTGTGAGTGTCAACTGTCAACTGTTGTGTGGGTGGTGGTCCCTGTAATGAATTGGCAAGCTGTTTATTGGTACCTTCACCTGAAGACGGATGAGATGGGCTCCAGCTTCCCCGTGATGAGCAGGATTAAAAGTTTGGCAAATGAATGAATAATAATCATTATTATTTTTATGATAATGTACCAACAGCCTATTTAATATCAGACACTAGTAATTGGTAATTAGAATACGATCAGAAAAGTGGTTCTACCTGACAGCTCCCAACAGTCTTTGCTGGTAAAGAAACCCAAGACTTGAAGATTTTTGGAGTGAAATCAGTTTTTTTTTAATGACATATTCCCTTCAGTGTTAAACAAGACCTACTGCAACACAAAAACTGGGTTTTGTTCTTCTTCGGACCATAAGGCGCACAGAAAAGCCTTTAATCTTCCAAAAAAAAAAAAAAAAACCTGACAGTGGGTCTTGTAATCTGGTGTGCCTTGTGTGTGGATGAAGCCACGCGACTCCATCTCACTGACACCATCAAAACGCAACTGAAGCAAAATAATTCAGAGCTGACCATCATTCCGGTGGATTAACCAAAGAACTTCAATGCTAGATATCGATGTCAACAGGTCGTAAGTTCGAGGGATCCAGACTTTACGTCCAAATACGGGAATAAAGCCCTGCTACAGGCGCCCTCCCGAGATCTCGGATTAACCTTCTTGAATTTAAAGCTACACTGGTACAGCGCCTTAAGAGTAATGACCTCTGTTCTGTAATAAACACAATACTAATGCGCTGTCTCTTTAAGGGGCGTGACTGAGAGAAGGTCACAACTCAGGAAGATTTCTAATCTCAGTCTCTATTGATCTGACTCCATGCATGAGGGAATAATAGATAATAAAATATAATAATATAATATAATAATAAAAAATAATAGAGGGATCCAGGCTTTATGATGAACGCACACAACTGTTAAACTCCGACACTGAAGATGAAGAATTTTATGGATTTGTGGAAAAGGAATGAACTGAAAAAGAGTTAATTGTTTTATTTTGTTATAACTGAACAATGTTGAGAGTTATTGTGAAGTGTATTATTTTATATTTTATATTGTTATAACTGAACAATGATGAGAGCTATTTGTGAGAGTTGAATCAAGTTTGATTTATCTGACTTTTGTCTCGCTTAGTGCGTCTTATAATCCAGTGCGCCTTGTGGTCTGGGGACTGCAGTGCTTACGATTGTAAGTATATTGAATTTTCTACTGCATGAAATTGTTTCATAAAGGACATTTTGTATTGGTCTTCCTCGTCTGAGTGAGAAAACCCTCTGTTGTTCTGTTTTTTTCCGCCAACCGTGAAGGGTTCTTCCAGTCTGACCGATTTTAGTATTAAATAACTTTTTGAATATTCACTCACTGACTCATTCACTTGTTCACCAAACTCCTATTAAAACAATTCTATTAGGGTTATTTGGAGGATTAAACCTATCTCAGCCAACACCGGCATAGATGGGGTCCCTGAACACAAACAACCATTCACGCTCAGTCTCACACTTAGACGCAATTTTGAACAGCTAATTAGCCTAACGAGCATGTCTTTGAAGTGTCGGAGGAAACCGAAGAACCCAAAGGAAACTCACGTAAGTAGGAGAGAACATACAAACTCTACACAAAAACGCCTTAGTTCGAGACCAGGACTCAGATCCAGGACCTTGTTGCTATATGTGGACGTGCTAACCACTGCGCTTTTTGTTCCTTATCTAACCAATCCCCGTCATAGTTTAATTCCATCAACTTTTGAAAAGTTTATTTTTTATTGATGAACAACGTTCTGGATAATTATCTCTTTTAAGGCAGGGTAAAGCTATTACGTTATCAAATATAAAAGACAATGTTTCAATATGCACACTGATGTGCCGCGAAATATAATAAAAGCTGTATGCGCATTTTTCCCGTTTCCCACTTTAACTTTTTCATTAACTTTTATAGTCATCATTCAAAACATGACTGAACTTCACTGACCAGCGTGAACATGACTAATGGCTTATATGAGATTTCACTTGTTCTGACCTCCATCATGTCCCTAAATGGTCTTTATTCCTTAGTCCGACTATTTTTGGGCCAAAGCTAGTGTGTCTTTTGTGTGATTTCGTCCCCTAACACACAAAATCCCTTTGTCCTTCCTGTTGCAGCATTCATGACCCCATGAGAAGAAGACTGGATTTTTTTATTTTTTTATTTTGGGGGGGTCTCACTGCCTCACAAATACAGCCATTCATTAACCACGTGCACTATGTGTGTATTGAGCAAGTCTTTACTGAGTCATGGGGTGTGAGGGGTACTGGGTTCACTCTGTCCCTTCCTTTCTCAGCTAATTTCCATCCCTCATGGCTATCTCTTGTCTTCTTCTCTTCACACTTACCGCCTTTTTCCCTTAAATAATCCTTAATAATCTATTCAGGACATTTTGGCTCGCCCCCCCTGAGCACATTCTAACCACCGTTTATATTTTTCTCGACGCTTTCTCAGAGTAGGTGGGTGAACTCAGTGATTGCCCCAAAGGCCTGACCCACTTAGCCAAGCCCAGGCCTCATTAGTCACTCGCCGCTGATGGAGAGGAGCATTTCGATATCGCTCGAGAGAAAGCCGTTCAGCTAATAATTGTGTGGTTTAAGGCTGCTCTTGTGAACTAATTAAATCAAGAATCAAGAAAGTCAAGGATTCTCCTCATTTGTCCCCTTCACAGATCTTTATTCATGACCAATGCTACGTTGGCAACCCAGCTGAGCTCAGTCTGCACCCTTGCTAGAAACATGGCTAAAACCATCTTGATGGTTCATTCTGCATGTCTAAATGCAATGATCTGCTTATCTGGGCATTGGGGGGGGGGGTCTGGGGGTTGGTACATTTTAAAGCGTGATTCATTGGTTTTGTCATGTCCCTGGGCATAGTTTGCACAACTGGGCAATATCAGTCACTAAAAAGATAAAAATGCTGATAAGACATGATATTGGCGGATTGGTGGCATAGTGGTTCACCTCACAGCAAGAAGGTCCTGGGTTTGAGTCCAGGGCTTGGGCACTTCTGTGTGTGGTTTGCATGTTCTCTGGTACTCTGGTGTCCTCCAACAGACCAAAGACATGCACACGAGACTAATTATCTACTCCAAATTGCCCCTAGGTCTGATTAGGATGGGAGTATGAACGGCTGTGTATGTGATGGTCCGGTAAGCTGTTCAGGGTGTATCCCTCCTTCACCCAGTCTTGTCTGAAATACGCTCTAGCCTCTCCAAGACCATAGTAGGATTAAGTGGCTCGTCAAATAATTAGATGTGACTTAATTGTATTTTTGTAAAACTAAACAAATAAAAAATGTCATGCCTGCAACACACCACAAAGCCACACTGCTGAGAATGAAGCCTGGTGTTATTATGATGAAATAAACACGGCCTTCCCATAAAGAAATGTTGCCTGAATGGCAATATCCAGAGGTTCCACAAAATCCATGCCTTCACATCTATAGTACTTACACACACATAAAACTCACCCATGCTGTAGACACTAATGCATCCACATCACATCAAAGATGCTGCTGTTTCACCGACTGGTGATAAGCATCTGGAGAATACTTTTTGTCTTTGGCACCTAGAAATCAATGTACAGTGATCTCTCGCTACTTCCTGCTTCTGTTCCTGCGGCTTCAACGCATCACAGGTTTTTCAAAAATATTCATCGAAAAATAAAAAAAATAAGGAAATTAAGGAAAAATAGGGAAGAAGTTAAGGAGAATGCCACAAAACAAGGCCAATTCTGCAAACCCCAAACAATCAAAAAAAAAAAAAAAACAACCCAAAACCCCTCCAACAAAACTACTAACATTTTTATGTGAGGTGCGCATCTAAGTGTGTGCACACACGTATCTGTATATGTGTGCGTCTGGGTGCACGCATGTGTGTGTGTGAAGATTTTATTTCACAAAATGTCAACAGGCTGGTTTGTTGAACTCGTAGCATTTCCATCTTATGAATTATTTTTGAATGTTTAATTGTTATATAAGCATTTATAGCATTGAATATGTATTTATTGATATTATACACATATACAAGTACATATCCGTCAGTCAGGGGGGGGGTCGACCCTACTTTGCGTAAATTCGGTGTTCGTGGAGAGTCTCGGTCCCCATTAACTGCAAAAAGTGAGGCTCCAGTATACATTTTTCACAGCCCATGATTCCACTGTCTCTGTGATGAGCACTAACCCTGTGAAAACCCTGTGAGGCTTCTTTAAAGAATCCCCACTTAAGTACTACACTTTCAGGTCAGGTTTCTGGATGGAGCAGTGGAATTTGCTCAGCGACAATGGTTTTATTTCGGTAGAGACACTGTACACAAATATTGAAAATATTTTCTTTGCGTCATTAACGAAATGTTCACATGAATTAATGAGGCGGCACTGTGGCGTGCTCATCATAGCAAGAAGGTCCTGGGTTCGATTTCCAGCCTGGGCGTTTCTGTGTGGAGTTTGCATGTTCTCCTCGTGCTTGTGTGGGTTTCCTCCGGGTTCCTCCCACAGTCCAAAAAAAACATACACAGAAGGTAAACTGGTTGTTCCAAATTGCACCTCTGTGTGAGAGTGAGTGTGAATAGTTGTGTGAGTGTTGGCCCTGCGATGGCCTGGCGAGCTGCCCAGGGTGTACCCCACCCTCGCCCGGAGTCGGCTGAGATGGCCGCCAGCCTCTCCGCGACCCTAATTAGGATTAAGCGGTTCAGAAAATGAATGCATTCACAAATCATAGCTTTTGGTTCTTTGTACATTCTTTTTGCATTTTGAAAAAATATTCCAACTTCAGGATTAGTAGCTAAACTGGATCATTAATGGATTATTAGCTGTCGTGTAAGCATAGTTAATTAAATCACCATTAAATTATACATAAAGTAGGCTAAATTCCGACAGCATTTTAGAAAATCCAAGAAATGTTTACTGGGATTAATTACATGGATAATGAAAGCAACCTAATGAGCGACTAAATGAACACAAGATACACAAAACCGACTGGATGTGGCCGCGCATGATCTCAACTTTCAGGCTCTTTGGTATTTTGATTACCGTTAACCTTCCTGTCATATATAGACAAATAAGCCTTTATGAATATTAAGGTACGTGGTTGTTAACTGCCTCAAAATCTCATCCATCTGAGATAATTAGTCCAGACTAATGTACAGTATAGGAGGGTGGACATATGGTCTATATTAATCAACAGTGCTAAATGAGCTTCCCCCACATATTTCCTCCTAATAAGCCAATCTGTCATTGTGTGAAAAGTACAAATGCTCCATTGGCCTTGTTCTTGGCTTAGACACTGAAAGGATTGAGGGAAAGGTCTAAGTGTGTGTGTGTGTGTGTGTGTGTGTGTGTGTGTGTGTGTGTGTGTGTGTGTGTGTGTGTGTGTCTCTGTTCTGAATAACCCACAGAGCCACGGTAAAGGGTTCAAATGGGCTCTCTACCATCAATGCTCTGATTATGTACTGATGATCCTCGCTTTACGTCACTCTTTGGCGCCCAGGAAAACACAGCGAGGGAAATTTCGATGATGGAAAGTAGGCCTTGAGCAATCTTCAGACACTGACTAGTGGCATTTTGCTCAAGGCTTCATGATCTGAAAGCAGGATTTGTGTAAAACATTCTCAAAAACCCTTCGATCATACAGTATTCATTTATTCATTCATCGCCAGTAAGCTCTTTATCCTGGTCAAGGTCACAGGAGATGTGGGGCTAAGCCCGAGAACACCGGATAGCTTCAAATCCATGATTTAGTGTTTATTCATTCATTCATTTGCCAAATCACTTTATCCTGTTAGGGATGTTGAAGCCTATTACAGCACACACACACACACACACACACACACACACACACAACCATTCACACTTACGCTTGAACAATTTTAAACATTTGAATTCTCTTAATGTGAATATATCTGGACTGTGGGACGAAACCGTGAAAGGTTGAACAAACATGATCTCTAATGGCATGAGCTTACTTTTTTACCTTGTAAGCTGAACACGTTTTCCTTATTAGCAATTAAACAAAATAGAAAGTGGCCCTGTGTTGGCCATGCTGATGATATATTTATATTAAGAACACTGAAAACATGTCAGGCTCTTTTCTTCTTCAATAGCCAAAAGTTAAGGACCAGAAGAACAGCTGCCACGTTAACGTAGCGAAGCATGTAGGAAGGAAGCTATCCCAGCGCAGCTTTATCCCAGCGCAGTCTATTTAATTACTGCATGCACAATGTTTCTGGCTCCATCTGTCTTCACTTTTCTTTAATTCTATTCAAAAGGAAATTAAACCTAAACTTAGTAAAAGCTTGCATACATAATTTATGTCTTTTTCTTTAACCTTTTTCCTGTAGAAAATAGAAAATCAATTACTTCACACGAGTGGTTACACGAAGGTGAAAAGGAACAAACAGACACCAACTTGGAACTACCTTTTCTTTCTTTTCGATGTATGAATATAGAAATGCACTGTTGCTTTAAAATTTGTGAAAAGAATTTTGCATTAATTGTACAAGTGACTTGTTTTATTTTATTTCATCTCTCACTAGTTTCTTTATGAATTCTTAGTTTAATATCTGTATGCCGTTATTTTTGCCATTAACTTCTCAGGGATTCATGCCCTATCCTGACAAAAGTAAAACAGCAGCTTTTTAAAACAGGCTATTTCCCCGCCATTTTAGCAGACTGCAACTTCAGAAATCTAGGCAAAACCCACTAGATGATGAAAATATGGACATCATCATGAGTAACAGGAGATTTTGGAAAGTTTTAATTTCACTTTCATCTGTTTTATCTTCCATTTTCTGTTCAGTGCAATACCAATTCATAGTAGTGGAAATGTCCAAGATCCAGTGTTAAAAAATTGAAAAGGCATACGATTTCAAACCCCCCTCTCGTCCTCTCTCTCTCTCTCTCTCTCTCTCTCTCACACTCTCACACACACACACACACACACACACACACACACACACAGACACACACACACACACACACACAGCATCTAACATTACTATATACTTATTGATGTTTCACTGTTCACATCCGCGTCTGTGTTTATGGTCGCCATCTTGTTTTGATGATAGTTCTGCACTTGTGCACATTATGTTTATGTTTGTCGGTCCCTTTAACCTCATTACACTATAATTTGAACTGCTTCATTTCATATGAAAAAAAGAAACTTGTAAATATAGGGCACTGATCCTAAGGTTGGGTGTTCAAGCCCCACTGTCAATGGGTTGTCACTGTCCCCCCCCCCAGTGCAGTGCAGCTAACTGGGTTATCAAAGGCCGGCCGTGTCTCTCACTGTCTGTGGTGTGGGGTTCATGTAAGAGAACCACTGCTGACTTTCGTAAAGAGAAGC
Source organism: Plotosus lineatus (assembly GCA_024760905.1). Lineage (NCBI taxonomy): Eukaryota > Metazoa > Chordata > Actinopteri > Siluriformes > Plotosidae > Plotosus > Plotosus lineatus. Next base: position 3,976,358 of record CM045751.1, on the reverse strand, counting down.
TGCAAAGCCATCAGCGTGTTTCTGCCCTGCGATAGCCCGGCGAGCCGTCTTGGGTGTACTCTGCCCTTGCCCCGAGTCAGCTGAGCTGGGCGCCAGCCTCCCCGCAACCGTAATTAGGATTAAGCGGTTCAGAAAATGAATGAATGAATGGATTTGTACACTTTCTCACATCAATTCTCAAATCCTACACCTAAACCATCGTATCAAACCCTTTTAAAAACCTACCGGACAGAAAACCTGGTACTCATTGGACCCTGTAAAAACACAACCGAAACATCTGTACTGTAAACTGCAGAAAGCTTGTTTGGGATGAAGAAGGATACACTTATTGTCAACACAGAATATCAGAGGACTGTAGTCAAGTCAGGAGCAGTGAACTGAAGTGCTGCATGACTAACTTATATGCCTTTTTTAAGTGCTCGAGCCGGAGTGATAAAAAGCTGACTGTCAGAGTCACTCGATGTGCCAGAGAGCAGCCGAGACTTCTTACAGCCACGTAGACACTTTCATTCACCATCATGATGATACACATATGATAGTCAGAGACCTCTGCATCTAAAACATACATCAAAATGTCTGTCAGGTATTGTGGCGCTCTCTGGGTGATGCAGTCCTCCTGGACAGAATTTTGCACAAAGCTGTAATGAAATACATGATTCCTCTTTGAGATACACCATTACTCATATCAAAGGCTATCCAGCTGCCACTCGCTGGCATATACAGAGACAAACTGCATCCACAGCGGCCTTATTTCGATGGCAAAACCGACAATCGGACACAGCGTTCTTGACTTTCATCTTGAATAATCAGTTCCGACTGGATAATCCGAATGTGTGCTGAAAGAGTTTTCTCAATAACTCCAAGCTGTCTGAGACTGACAGTATTTTATGTTTAATTTGCTTGTTTGTCCCAAAAACCATTTTATCATCTGTTTTCTCTCAGATGAGGACCATCATCAAAGCGATGGAGTAGTTCTATGCTATCACTCTGGTTATGCGCTCGTCTAATCGAAAACTGAGAGACAGGGTTTGGTCCATAGACTGATCCTTTGCTTATTATTCTCAGTCAGTGATTCAAACGTGTACTGCTGCTTCTTGCCAGCTCCACAGAGCTGTGTTTAATAGCGTCTGCTGGGTGCAACTGTAGACCAACTGACCATAGAAACGTGAAGCATGCGCTGCATTTCAACATGCTATTCATCACATTGGTTCATACGTCTTTGTGCCTTTTCTTTTTGAGGGGCGTGCTGAGGAGCACACGATGGTGGGAACAAGGTCTGTTGGTGTATGGAGAGTATCTCACCATCGTGTGCTCCTCAGCACGCCCCTCAAAAAGAAAAGGCACAAAGACATATGAACCACTGCATATGATATCAGTCATAATTTATTCTATTTTGCCCATATGTCAACTTCGGTACCAAAAAAAATAGGTACTTTAAATTGGCAGATTTAATTAGTTTTTGCCGTATATCATTCATTCATTTCTAAGACGCTTAATCCGAATTATGGTCTCGTGAAGGCTGATGCTCATCTAAGTCCACTCTGGTACAGCCAGGACATCTCACCAGGCCATTGTAGAGCCAACACACAGACAATGACTCTCTCATTTTGGGGCGACTTGGAACAGCCAAATAGCATACTGTGTATGTTTTTAGACTGCAGGAGGAAACCGGAGTACATGGAGGAAACCCTCGTAAGCGCTGGGAAGAACATGCAAACTCCACACAGAAACATCTGAGCCTGGGAACTGAACCCTTCCTGCTGTGAGGCGGATGTGCTAACCACTGCAGTACTGTGCCGCCCGCTTTTACAGAATATTTCACAGATAATCGTAGCTACTGACCGTGGTGCTCTTTCAACAGTATTCGTATAGCAACTATGACTAAATATAGGGAAAAGTCAGGTGTCCTCATGAAACAAACTGATACGATATCAAAATATTCATATCCTGCAGGAGCATCTGAATAAATTTACATATAAGATCCTCAGTACCGCGCCCGTGTCAGATCGTGCATCCGACCTGAGAACGAAATGAAAAATATAAATAAATGTTTCAGTTCCTCAAAACCGAAAACAAGTACAACCCATTGAAATGCACCTGATTAAGGCAGTCGGATTAAATTGCTTATGAATGTCTTATGAAGCTCGTCAAGACAAGCGCGCATTAAGATGCAAACAAAACTGTGAGGCTCATTAAAGCCTAGAAGATTTCACAATGAAGACTGAGCACCAAACTTAATTGCGCCTCGTCCCCTGCTGAGTCTAGCCGTGTGAGTCCTCATGACTGAATTCCTAATTACAACCAATGATTAAACAGACAGGCCCATCACTGAGGAACGCTTCATCCGACTATTAGGATTATGGTGAGGCTGGAGCCTATCTCAGCCGACACTGGGAAAAAGCAGGGAACAGATTATCCTCAACAGATTATCGCAGGGCAAGGCACCCAACCATTCGGATTCACATCCACACCTCGGGGCATTTTAGAACAGAGAAATAGCCTGATGTGCATTTTTTCAGACTGCTGGAGGAAACCAGAGTCCCCGGATGAAACCCACATAAACAACCGCTACAATAAAAAAAATAATAATGACAAGGTGTGTGACTATCAACCTGGATATCGCAAGTTTGAACCCGGGTTGATGCCACTGCCATCCGTGACCGGCAGTCCATGGCAGCTAATTTGCCGAGCTCTCACCGGAGGAAGGGGAGGTATATGCTCACTTCCCTGTCACTCAGAGCGATAGCCGGCCAATGAAGTACATCTGTAACTTCATTCGTGCAGCTCAGACTTCATACTCTTCTGACATTACCCAGTGCGACCCTGCAGGATACCTGATGTGTGTCTCCTCTTTATTTTAACCACACTATAGATTTTTTCCTAGGATGAAAATATGCACCCTTGTAGGAAGGTAAAAATCACAAGAACGGCGCGGCACGATGATGCACTGGTCCGCATGTCTGCTTCACAGCAAGAAGGTCCTGGGTTTGAGTCCCTGGCCTGGATGCTCCTCTTGACAAAAGTCAGCAATGGGCTTCAAACATCATTCCTTTCAGTATTTTAGGAATTTGTGCTGAAATATATAAATCAGGGCAGCGGTGGCCTAGTCGTATAGGGCGCTGAATCGTTGATCCGAGAGGTTCGAGTCCCACTCTCCACAAGGTTGTCCCTGTTCCCTCAGTGCAGCTAACTGGGTTATCAAAGGCCGGCCATGTGTCTCACTGTCTATGGTGAGAAGTTCATGTAAAAGAACCATTGCTGACTTGCGTAAAGAGTAGCTGCAAAACTGTTAGCGTGTTTCTGTCCCTCGGTAAAGGGTTGTGTCAGGAAGGGCATCCGACGTGAAAACCTATGCCAAATCAAATGTGCGAATCAGATGATTCGCTGTGGCGACCCCTGATAAAGGGAAAAAGCCGAAAGGAAAAGAAGTGCTGAAATATATAAATCATGGTGTAGATGTAGTCTCTCAGTGTGCAGGTAATGATTTTAATCTGAACATCTTCACACCTCCAACACAAATCTGTAGGAATATGTCAAAATCCTCCGGTTGTACATGTTAACTTGGGCCTCGATTACATCATCATTCTGAGACTCAGTTTTCAAACAACTGTGAATAAAATCATTACAACAGAAGCTTTTGGAAAAAATTAATTTTGATTGTTCAATGAGATTAACTTTTAACAAGTGGTGTCTTCACCTTTAATTAATGAACATTCTAAAAATAAACTCCAAGCTAGTTCGCGAACATTTCACTCCTATTTGTGCAACTCACTGGATCTCAATGCTGAACAGATTTTGTAGATGGAATGCTATCTTTGCCCTTTTTATTCATTCTTATAGAGTAAAAATATTCATTTATTCATTAATTTTTTCAACCGCCTAATCCTAATTAGGGTTATGGGGAGGCTGACATCCAGCTCAGCCGACCACGGGCAAGGACAGGGGTACACCCAGGACAGCTTGCCAGGCCACTGAATGACCAAAACTCACAAAACCAAACATACTCACAGTCACATCTGGGGGTGATTGGAAACAGCCAATTAGACTACTGTGCATGTTTTTGGACTGTGGGAGGAAACCAGAGAACCCGGAAGAAACCCACGCAAGCACGAAGAGAACATGCAAACTCCACACAGAAACGCCTGAGCTGGGAATCAAACCCAGGACCTACGTGCTGTGAGGTGGACATGCGAACCACTACGCCACTGTAGAATAATAATAATAATAATAATTATTATTATTATTACTATTATTATTATTATTATTTCAAATTAAAGTAAAATCAGCAGCCAGTCACATCCAGAAAAGATTAGATTGTAGTGAAGCTTTTTTGTCGTCAAGTTCCTGACCAATCAGGATGGGAGTTGAAGGGTGTCATCAAATTTAACTATCAACACCGCGATACAACTACAATAACATTTTGATTTTGAGATGTTTTACTCACTCGCTCATTTGCCAAAGCCCCATTACCTTCTGTGTGAGCTCCACAGGAGGTACTGTGACGCCTTCGACGAGTGTTCGCTCGGTGAGTTAACAGCGTTCACGTGAGCGATATATTGTTCAGGTAATTATTACTAGACTTTTGAGAGCTTACAGAAATTGTACTAAAGTACAGTAACATTACGATCATCATTACATTTACATTTACAGGAAGGTTCCATTGGGTCTAACGCCGGGATCTAATTCCATCAGTGGAAGTTCAACTTCGTCTTCAGCTTACACAGAGCCTGCGTGTGTCTGACGTCTCGGAAGAGCGACAGTTTTAAATTCGAATTTCTTTACTAATGACACAGTAACTAATGTAACAACAAGGATCTGACATAATATATGCCAGTTGGTGCCATATGAAGGGTCGGTGGATGCACATATTCGCTCCACCAGTCATTAGGCTCTCGGCCGGCAATGTAATAATGCAGAGCACACCCTGAACAGCTCACCAGACCATCAAGGCAAAATGCACACACACACACACACACACACACACACACACACACACACACACATAAAACCATCCCCACTCTTATCCATACTAAGAGACAATGTGGACCAACCAGATAGTCCAATGTGCATGACTGTGGGAGGAAACCGGCGAACCTGAAGGAAACCCGCGTATGCACAGGGAGAACATGCAAACTTCACACAGAAACACCCGAACGCAGGATGTTCTTGCTGTGAGGGGAAAGTGCAAACCACTACACTACTGTGCCTCCGTTTTCGGGATATTTTAGCCAAACTGAATTACGATCGCTAACTAATTAATTAGCGGATTCCGTACTGCACAGAAAAGCACGCAGGGCATATCTAAACTTATAACAAAAAGCTGAACCTATGTTTATTCATTCAGCACTCATTTTCTAAGCCACGTCATTCTAATTAGGATCACAGGGAGGCTGGAGCCTATCTCTGCTGACTCCGAACAAAAGTAGAGTACACCCTGAACAGCCTTTGGACTGTGGAAGGAAAACCCATGCAAGCACGGAGAGAGCAGGCAAACTCCACACAGAAACACCCCGAGCCCAGGAATCGAACCTGGGACCGCTGTGCCACGCTGATATTTAAAAAAAAAATGATTATGAGAAAAGCCTTTCTGAAACTCTTCCTCCAGGTCGCTTGGTTGCAAACTGTTTAGTCTTTTTTCCTACTTATAGAAAATGGGCTCCGCTGAACACTTTTTCAATAAACAGGTTCAATTTGGAACTTTTTCCACAAGCATAAACCAGCTGGAAAATGTGAACAAAACATTTTCAGTCAGCACGGCGATAAATAATCTCTCTCTCTCCCTATATTTTCCTGTATAATACCGAAAAATCTCGGTGAGCGTTATTGATTGCTACCTGCACGGCAACAATTACCGAGATCATTCTGTGTCATCATGACACAATAGGCCTGCCACACATCATGTAATGAGGAACTCTGTAATTGAAACAAAAGATCTCGAGCGAAAGAAATGGCACTTCCCTTTTCTACTGTACGCCATAATAGCCTCTTTGCCATCAGCTTTGTTTTACCCATGAGACGGTGCCGAGGAAGACTCTACTGTGTGGGGAAGATTTTCGAAAGTCTCCCCTCAGCCTTTCAGAACCCATGTGCTGGAAGAATAAGGTGTGTAACATCTCACGTGTCTGAAACCTGATGCTGAACACTAGAGGATCATGGATCATTCGGTTTTGTAAAAAAGGCAGATGAGCGTCTCGTTTTTTTCGCCTGAACTCTCAGGTGAGTAAAGTTCTCAGTACGATAATGAATGTCCAGGACAGTAAGGTAAAGATTCGGAACACTGATTTGGATTCCTTGAGGTTTCATTCCAGGAAATGTTTCTTTTTCTGCTATAAACATTCATTCACTCATTAGCCAAAATCACATCTTACGACAAGCATCATGGTGAGGCTCAAGCCTGTCGTAGCCAAAACTTGGCAAAGGCCAGATACATCCTGAACAGCTCACTGAACCCATCGCAGGACAACACACAAGCAGTCACAGTCAGACCCACACTTACGAGCAGACAATTAGCCTAATGTGCATGTTTTTGGCGGCGGGAATAACCCGGAAGCCCACGCCAGCAATTGGAGAACATGCAAACTCCATACAGAAACACCCGGACGTCCTTGCTGTGAGGTGATTACGTCAACCACTAAGCCACAGTGCTGCTAATGCAATGAACATTTACTTTTCACGCCAACAACCACGTGGAATCCTGCACATTGAAAAAGACTCTTATGAGACAGAAGGCTATTACTATTACTCCATTCATTGATTTTCTGAACCGCTTCATCCTAATTAGGGTCACGGAGAGGCTGGCATCCATCGCAGCCGTCCCTGGGCGAGGGCAGGGTACACCCGGGACAGCCCGCCAGACCACTGTCAGGCTAACAATCACACAACGATTAATTTTCACACTCGGGTAATTTCGAACAGCAAATCAGCCGACTGGGAATATTCGTGAACTGTGTGAGGAAACCTGAGTGCCTGGAGGAAACCACCGCAAGCACAGTGAGAGCATGCAGACTCCATACAGAAACGCCCACCACGCCTGGGAGTCGAACCCAGGACCTTCTTGCTGTGAGGCGGACGTGCTCACCTCTGCATCACTGCACTTGCAAGCCATTATTACTGGACAGTTTTTTTTAAATAATCATTTATATCCATCCAGCGGTGGAAATCCGGAAGTACAGAAGAAGTGGAAAGACTGTGTAAAATCTTCTCCAGCACATGCCAAAGACTTTTAAAGGTGTTTTGGCCAGGACTCCACTGTCAGGACACGGCTGGATAAGCGACGAGAAGCCACTCACTGCATCAGTTAGAGGGAAATCATTGCCCGTTTAAACATACAGTGATCCCTCGCTACTTTCTGCTTCAGTTTCTGTGGCTTAAGTGCATCGTGGGTTTTTCAAAAATACTCTTCAAAAAAAAGGGAAAATGTTGAGGAAAATGCTGCAAGACAAGGCCAATTATGCAACAACAACAAAAAAAAAAAACCCAAACAAACAAAAAAAAACAACAACCCGAACCTCCCATCAAAACTACTTACATTTTATTACTTGCATCTGAGTGTGTGCGTGCGCGCCTCTGTATGTGTGTGTATTCATATTTTATTTACATCTTATGCATTATTTTTGAATGTTTAATTGTTATTATAAGCATTTACAGCGTTGAATATGTATTTATTGATATTATATACACATATAAATGCACGTATATGTCAGTCAGGCGAGGTCAATCCTACTTTGCGGAAATTGGCAGTCGTGGGGGGTCTCGGTCCCCATTAACCGCAGAAAGTGAGGGATCCCTGTATTAATCACTATGGTGGTCATGGGGGGGGAGTTTAGTGTACATTTAATTGAGTTGAGCAATCACATGACTTGCGGTAGCACACTAGCCTAAGACTAGCATGAGATTCTCTCTAAAAAAGAGCCGTTAAAGAAGGTCAGGTTAGCGTCCAAAACATTGAGATCAGAGAATAAACTCCGAAAAACCGTCTGATGAGTAATTCTTTTAGTATAGAACAGAGTTTGTATCAGATTTATTGATAGATGGTTGGATGGATGGATGGATGGATGACAGTAATCCTATTCATAAATCTCACCATTTTGTGTACTTAATGGTACACAAATGCCCCATACTTCATTTTACTACGAGATCAAGATAATTTGATTGTGTTTAAATTAAATTCTGGATGCTTTCGACGATCATCTGGAGTAACAGTATGAAACATTACTCTATTTTGTGGCTCAGGGGTTTCCTTTACTACTGAATTCACAAACGACTGGCAGTAATTGTCACTGTGTCGTTCCATGGTCTTAAACAGCCGTTTTATTGCTCTCTTTCAAAGTACATTACAGATGTTAATCTGCTGTTCCCTACTATAGGCTTAAAGAAGTTAAATAAATGTCACGGAGCTTCTCCAGAGTCTCACACACTGCAAGTTCAGCTGCGATTCAAATGAGCTCAGAAGGTAATGAACAGTTCACAGTGCATAATATATAATGGCCTCCCCTGCGATGGCCTGGCGAGCTGTCCAGGGTGTACTCTGCCCTCACCCAGAGTCGGCTGACATGGGTGCCAGCCTCCCCACGACTCTCATTAGGATTAATTGGTTCAGAAAATGAATGAATGCATATACTGGCTTTTTATAAAGTGATGTCTCAGACAGATGTACGAGATATGTACCTGTGTACAGGCAATAACATTACGGTCGTTCCTGTGTAGAGAACTGATGCTGATGTGACTTAGCAATGAAGTGCTGCAAGTTGCGTAAGTCGGCGTTTAATGCCTCCTGACCATCAGGAGGCATCATAATTAATGGAAAGTAAATAGAGAAGCTCGAAAGCACAATTTACACTCGTTTGGTTACTGACATTCTATAGCTGGCTAAGCAGCATCAGAAGACCTGGAGGACAATGGAAAATAACATAAAGAGTAACTGTAATGGTCATCCTTGGAGTATAATTTGTGTTTGCAATACGATTAAGTGACACAGATGCTTATATGGTACCTTTACTTACAAAATTAATCCATTCCGACAGCGAGCTCGTAAGTCAAAATGATAGTTAGAAACAAAAATTCCCCATCGGAAATAAAAGAAAACCAACTAATCCGTTCCAACTTCCGCCGAAACTCATATAACCTGACACAAACACATATACAATGGTACCTCACCTTATGAAAGTCCCAACAAACGAAAAATACAGGTTACGAAACGCACCTAAAATTTCTGTCTCTGGATACAAAACGAGTTCACGTTACGAAAGTGCCATCTCAAAAATTCAAACAATGCACGAGTTGCTTTCCCATTGGCTATTTCCCAACATCCTGCCCCGCTGGCCTCTCATTGGCTATTTCCCATATCCCACCTCACTGGCCTCCCTTTGGATATCTCCCAACATCCCGCCCCATTGCCTCCCATTGGCGAGAAGGGATGACGCAGCTCCCTCCCATTGGCTATTATGGAGCTGTATCTCCATAATACCCATGATGCTTTTCGTATAAAGGACAGAGTTACCATTGTTTCATGAGTTTTCCAAGTGTGCTCATTGCAACTTTATTTTTTGGCTCAGGATTTTAACCTTGCATAAACATTTGTAAGATTATAACTCTGCTAAGAAGACTTGGTCAACACATGCACGCACACAATTACGCGTGCACACACACACACACACACACACACACACACACACACACACACACACACGAGTGTGATTTCCAGTGAAAGTGAAAAGAAGCGGGCCCGTGGCATGCAGTTGAGTGATATCGCAAAGGAATATGGCCAAACCCTTTTACCATCGGTACGATATCAAAGCAGAAGGAGGCCTTAAAAGGTATACTTTTATAATTTTTAAAGTGTTTAGGGGGTAGTATTGGGAGCCTTGGAATGAATCATGCGTTTTACATGTAAAATGCAGTTCAACTTACGAAAAATTCAGGTTACGAAACCACCTCTGGAACGGATTAATTTCGTAAGGTGACGTACCACTGTATTTGACCGAATATATTAAAGATAAACATGTAAAAACAATAAATACTTCATAATAATAATAATAATAATACATGTACATTAACATTAATAATAATTAATAATAAATAATAATAACAACACAAGAATAAACAAGTCAACAAAGCCTTCCGATCATCGACTGTGGCGAAAATGTCACGTGGGCACGAAGATGTCACGTGGGCAGGCATGAGGTAGTGCGTAACAGAGGAGGAGGAGAATTTTGTGCGTGTGCACCCTACAAATGCCAGCGAGGAAAGACTTGTGGTGTTGGATGGGGCATATTTTTGGTGGATCGAAGCTCGTATCATGGAAAATTCATTATAAAAAAACACTCGTAAGTCAAGATTCCACTGTATTAACATCACTCACCATGAAAAACACAAAACTGGACATTTTATCCCACAGAAGACGAGCAAGGGCTGACTTGAGGCATAGCAGACACTTTAACCTGGATGTGATGTCAACACTTTGGGTATAGTTGACTTCTCTTGGGGAGACAGTGAGACGATACAGTCTGGATGAGAATGCTGGTGGACATGAGCGTGACGGTAAATCCAAAATGGTTTATGTATCTAATTTTTTTTTTGCAAACTCGGCTTTCCCGTCGTCTGGTTTTGGAAACACAAAGGAAATGTTTCCTACAGTTTTCTGCACTTAATGTTTGTGCAGCTCAGCACTGCACAATAAATGTGTTATGATGCACAGGGTGTCATGATGACGCGGCCCAGCCAATCCGATTTTTTGGGAAACGAACCAGCGACCTTTCGATCCCAGATGTCATTATGTATGCAGAAGCGATAACATCTACAAAATGAAAATCCTGAAAAATGTACGCAAATGTCATAAAGTCATGAGCTCGACGTTGTTGTTGAATCCGTGCTCACGTTCCCAGACAGACAAACCTATAAAGGAAGAAAACAGTGTGGAGAATATTTTGCACGCTGCAGCCGTAGGCCTCGAGTGCACTTGCACTTCGCTGGTTATTATACAGTATTATTAAACTTGCACAGGTGTTTCCAGAGCTCCACTTTTAAGCAGTGACTAAATATTTATCTCTTTCTTCAAATTAATAAGACAAAAAAAAAAAAAGATCAGCACTTGTTATATTACTGAGAAACCACAAAAACATCAACAAACATCTGTATCTCTGATGAAACTCTTTCCGAAAATGGTAAATACGCGTCTCTTCACTGAATCTCAACAACTGCATATGTTTATTTGATGTGATTATGTAAATGCTCTGTAAATTACACTGTGTGGTTACTATAGAAACGATACTGTATTAGGGAGATTGTATTAATATGGTATAAATATGAGATTTTTCCCTACAGTGAGAAAAAAAACCCTAATAAGGCTAAAGTCTTCATTTCGGCTTTTTTCCCTTTTATTCGGGAGTCGCCACAGCGAATCATCTGATTTGCACGTTTTGATTTGGCAGAGGTTTTTACGTCGGATGCCCTTCCTGTCACAACCCTTTTTTTTTTTTTTAGCAAGGGACAGAAACACGCTGACGGCTTTGCAGCTCCTCTTTACGAAAGTCAGCAATGGTTCTTTTACATGCCTCTCACCATAGACAGTGACAGACATGGCCCGCCTTTGATAACCCAGTTAGCCGCACTGTGGGGGACAGTGACAACCTTGTGGAGAGTGGAATTCGAACCCCCAACCTTTGGATCAGCAATCCAGCGCCCTATACCACTAGACCACCACTGGCCCCCCTAATAAGGCTAAAGATGTTTGAAAGTTCCACAGTGAGGGAATTCAATTCAATTCAATCAAATCACAGCCACTCTGATTAGTAGTTTGTGATAAACTCCAGTGTATAATTCCATCGGTCCTGTTTGAAGGATCTGATGACTGGCTCGGTCAGTACATCCGCGGATTCCTCTGTGGTCTGGAGGGAACCTGAGCTCGCCACACACATTCCACAGTCCTCCGCATTGTTACACAGATAAAGCAAGGAATATAAAGCTGGACCTGAAAAGCTCCAGCAGATGGTGGGGACACTGAACACGAGCAGTCCAAGTTAGGAGCACCAGCTGTCACCCACTATGGCTTCATCAACACAAACACAAACACACACACACACACACAAACACACACACACACACACACACACACACCTGGCCATAACGCACAAAATTTCTCATGCTTAGTATTTTCTTTTGGTTAATTTTTAAGTGATTGTTTTCCTGCTTGCCTCAGCTTTCTTTCAAGCTCATGACTGATGGATGATCTCTCTCGCTCTCTCTCTCTCTCTCTCTCTCTGTCCCTCTGTCTCTCTCCCTTACACACACACCAATGCACAAGACAAAAGAAGAAAGCTGCAAAAATAGTCTGCAACACTGAAACAAGATTTCTCTGCATCATATTTAAACAAGTTTGATGTGATTGAGGGTTCATGAAAGCTGACAGATGCTGATCACTTCACACACAACACACACAACACACAATACACACACACACACACACACACACACACAAAAAGGTGCATCAGGGAACAACCTGTTTACAGTGCTTAGGCTGTTACATTTCTTTTGCAACACAGAATATTGATCTGGAAATTAATATCTTCTCTCTCTCACACACACACACACACACGCGCGCGCGCGCGCATGCATGCAACAAGCCGAAAGGAAGAAGCGGCAGGTCTTGCAGTGTCCACACGCAGCTTGTGGATAAACACCGCGCACTGGAGACGGATGAACACCTTTTGCATTTTCTCCTCCCTCACCTGGTGAAGACTCTCCGGATCCTGTGCAGCAGGCTGGGGGATGCTGCTGCTGCTGCTGGGTCGGCAGAACTGGGCTCCGTGTTAGGAGACACTTGATTGTGGAGCTCAGGCTGAATCATCTCTCTTTCTCTCCCTTTGCCACGGCTGGAAACGTGTGTGTGTGTGTGTGTGTGTGTGTGTGTGTGTATGTGTGTGTGTATGTGCGCGCGCGCGAGTCAGTAAACGCAGGGCATGGCGCTCTCTGGATTCATTCAGCTCTCTTTTGTTGTTTGTTATTGTTTTTTAACCGTCTAGCTCTCCATCACGCAGGTTAAAAAAAATCAGGTGTTCATATCCAGGACGCGGAGGGAGGACCTGTCACTCAGTGTGTGTGTGTGTGTGTGCGCGCGCGCGCGTGTGTGTGTGTATGTGTGTGAGGGGTGAGAGAGAGAGAGAGAGAAGGTGTGCGTGCGTGCGTGCGTGTGTACGTGTGCGTGCGTGTGCGTGCGTGTGAGTGCGTGTGGACGTCAGCGCGGGACTGAAATACTGCTGCTGCTGTTCCAAGACGAAGAACGTTCAATTAAAGTGTTACTGCTTTCAGCCGCTAGGGGGCGCGCGCCACAGTCCCCGATGGAAAGGAAGCGGAATTAAAATCTGCAACACAAGAACAGGTGCAGAACGGTGGCGTAATCACGTCGGCACACCCACCTCATTGCAAGAAGTTCTTGGGTTCGAGACCCGGGCTCGTGTAAGGGGGTTGCATATAAACCTTGTGCGGGTTTTCTCTGGGTACTCCAGTTTCCTCTTTCGTGCACATGAGGCAAATGGGCTGTTCACCTGTGTGTGTGTGTGTGTGTGTGTGTGTTGGCCTGGCATCACTATAGCGAGCTGTTCAGGGTGTACCCCTCCTTCACCCAGCTGAGATAGGCTCCAGCATCCCCCTGAGCCTAGTAGGATGAAGTGGTTCCGCAAACAAATGATGATGAGTGAGTACACCAGAACGGCGCAGTCTGATTGGTTCGCTATCTCAGGATTGAAAAACCTTACCGTGACTGGACAATGTCTGGATCAGAATGATAGCCAATCGCAGTTGATCGTGGTTACATGGAGCAGGCAGGCTCATCCATTATCGGCCTTTCAGAATTAAAAAATAAACTGTAATCTTGCTTTAGTTTGTTTAGTCTTGTAATGAAAAAGTAATAAAAGTAGCTTTATTATTTTTCCTTTACAAGACTAAACAAACTAAAGCGAGATTCTGACACGGTGATTCATGGGCGATGGCGGCGGGTCTGAGCTCAGGGTATCTCTACCCGGTTACTGATTATTTTTCGGTGACAACAGTCCCCAGATGATTTATTCCTTACTTATAATATGACATAACATCATAAATCATAATATAACAAATCATCCACCATTCATTTTCTAATCCTAAGAAGAGTCGCAGGTAGGCTGGTGCCCATCTCAGCCGACTCTGGGCGAGGACAGGGTACACTCTGAACAGCTCGCCAAACAATTGCAGAGCCAACACATGCAATAGTCAGTGTCTGTAACAGGCGTCAGAAAAAAATCCTACTTCAGGCGGAGGCCGGAGGCGTTTGACGCATAGCGCCAAACGAAGACGGCACAGCCGTCGTAGCGCGCAACAGTGTGGCGGGCCGAAAGGCCCAAGGTACGTGGGGGACGGGGGAGGGGGGTGGGGGGTTAGGGGGCCTCCCACAAGAAAATTTTTCAAAATGGGAGCTTCGAGATGCATTCTCTTGGTATCTGAGGCCAAGAATTTGAGAATTTGTGACTGCTCAGTATAATGATCTATAAAAGATTCAGACAGCAGGGATGTGGAATTTAACATAAGAGATCCATCAAGCAGAACTTTGACATTAAGTCAAGACATTTTATTCAGTATACACTGTATAAATGTAAAGAATATTTCATCTTTTCAGTAAGTATTTTACTCTACGTGTCATTTATCAAACTATGCATTGTTTTTGTCAAATGCAAAATTAAAAAAAAAAAAAATCATAATTTACAGTTATTCCAGTGTTGAGTATTTCAAGTGAAGATTCAGTTTATAATACTATGTTGCATCAATGTCATAACAACTAACTTGTTTGGCACAAACAAACATAAAATTATCTGAATGTTAAATATTTTAAACAATTTTACAAAATAAATGAATGAACAATACTCTGGCTTCCCGGTTGGGATTTAGTTGCTTTCTTGTGTGTGTTTGTAGATCTATGTTTGCCAAGTGCCTTTTCACCCTCTTTTATACGAATATTATATGTATTTGCAAAATATGCATGTGATGTTACACTCATCTTTCTTAACGAGCGAGTTCCCATAAACGCCACTGTTGGGATCGGAAGCCTTTTTGGTGAAAAGTTTTGGTGAAAGGTGTAAAACTCTGCTGGCATTCTTGGCAATGTTGCATGCACGATCAATCACGGACTTTCAGAAAAAAACAATATGGCGCTAAATAATGTAAATCAACGTCTTATGAGAGAACATAGCAAGAGTTCAGAGAGCCGTTCCAACAGTTACCGAACCTCCCACTGAAAACCGTGTATGACTGCATGCGAGCGCACTGACCCAGGGGAGTACGTACGGTTGCTTGCATACAAAACATGTCAATCGAGCATTGTTACGGGTGATATTATTATTTTTTAATCCAACAGAAAACCGCAAAACGGCATAAAATAACATAAAAATCTGACTTTATCCGTCAATTTTGCTGAAATCCAACAAAAGTCGGAAATTCTGACTCATTACAGACACTGAATAGCATTCACATTCACACCTCAGGATGATCTGAAACAGCCACATAACCCAAGTTGTATGTTTTTGGACTGTGGGAGGAAACTGGAGTATCCGAAGGAAACCACCGCAAACATGGGAAAGACATGCAAACTCCACAATGAAACCCCAAAGACGGGGAATCGAACCCAGGCCTTCTTGCTCGAAACAGACGTGTTAACCACTATGCCACTTTGTGCACCAACGTGATATGATTTTACTTAAATTATAAAAAACCTCTTCCCGGACTCGACCCAGAACACACCGGAAAGACTGTTTCTCGGCCGGTTTCTGAACGCCTCGGTGTCTCCCCGAAAGAGCTGGAGGAACTGGTTGGGAGAGAGGCATGTCTGGACCTCACTGCTTAGGTTGCTGACCCCGCAACCCGACCCCGAATTAGGCAGAAGAAGGTGACCTTCATTCGTTCATTTTCTGAATTGCTTTATCCTAACTAGGGTCGCGGGGAGGCTGGCACCCATCTCAGCTGACTCCGGGCGAGAACGGAGTACACCCTGGACAGCTCGCCAGGCCATCGCAGGGCAGAAACACGCTGACGGCTATGCAGCTACTCTTGTTGAAAGTCAGCAATGGTTCTTTTACATGAACCTCATGCCATAGACAGTGAGAGACACGGCCGGCCTTTGATGACCCAGTCAGTGTACTGGGGTGATAACGACAACCCGTTGAGAGTGGGCTTGAACCCTGAACGTTGGGATCAGTGATCCAGCACCTTTACCACCACATACTGTATATATAGAGTATATACATACATAGACTTTTTTAAGTGAAGGATAATTTTTGGTTTCTAGAAGATAGAACTATATTAATCTAATTGTGGAATTATGTACGTGATTATTGTTATATAATTAGGTTTTACGCACTACACGTCACTGTACAGATGTTTTTAGATTAAGGAAAAAAAAAAAAGTAAAAATGTACTCAGTATTTCCTAAATATTTTTTCTGCTTCTGGCGGAAATATTTTGGAAAAACATATTTCTCGTTGTTCCTGTCATGCACTGATATGGGCTGCAGACCTCGCTACACTCCTGAGCCATGAAACTCAATTAAATTGTCAACGTGTTTGTAAGACTCTGCACAAAATAAATACATCACTTTTATTTCTAAAATTATTCAGAAATGCTGGGTACAGGTCTATCAATAAACTGACGCCTAAAAGGAACAAGAGGTCTGGAGTCGCTCTAATAAAACTACGACTCAGCAGCCAATGGAGAAGCCTGATCCTCTGCTCGCGTTATTTTCTGAACTGTGAAACTATCGACACTATCAGCGCTCAGTGAAATCAGAAACTCGAGATACTGCACTACTTTGTGAAAAGTCCTGAATTTCAGACATTCGGACATTTTTTATTTCAAATCCTCAGTTTGTTCAGCCAACACGTCCACCTCACAGCAAAAAGGTCCTTGGTTCGAGTCCCTGGCTTGAGCGTTTCTGTGTGGAGGTTACATGTTTTACGAAGTTGTTCAGGGTGTACCCTACATTTGCCCAGTGTTGAGATAGACTCCAGCCTCTCTGTGTCCCTGGTAGGATTAACCGGTTGAAGAAATGAGAGAGAGGTGAGAGTGAGTTTTTCGGATGAGCTGAGAGAGAACGAGTGTGGTTTCATATGTTTTCACAAGGTCATACCACACCATGTATTTCACTTCAGTGGATCAAAGAATTATTATTCATTTATTTCTTTATAATCAATAAAACACCCGGAAGCATAACTGGGCTATAAAACTCAAACAGTTCAGTGGACATGAAAAAAAACCAATGCCTAGCATCGCTCAGTCTCAATGTTTTTAGATCTTTTAAAGACATTATGCAGTAAAAGAGCAGGGAACGGTGTAGTGGGTGGACAGTACTCCCTCCTCACAGTCAGTGTTCCTACGATACAGTGCACAGCCACAGCAACTACAGCCAAGAGAAAGAGCCTACAAGTCAGACAGACAGACATACACACAGACAGACAGACACACAGACAGACAGACAGACAGACAGACAGACAGATAGATAGATAGACATACACACAGACAAACAGGCAGGCAGTCAGACAGGCAGACAAATAGATAGATAGATAGATAGATAGATAGATAGATAGATAGATAGATAGATCGATAGATCGATAGATAGACATACACACAGACAGACAGACAGACAGATAGATAGATAGACATACACAGACAAACAGGCAGTCAGACAGGCAGACAGAGAGACAGATAGACAGATAGATAGGTAGAGACATACACACAGACAAACAGACAGACAGATAGATAGATAGATAGATAAATAGATAGATAGACAGACAGATAGATAGACATATAGATAGATAGACATACATACAGACAGACAGACAGATAGATAGATAGATAGATAGATAGATAGATAGATAGACACACACACAGACAAACAGGCAAGACAGACAGACAGACAGACAGATAGATAGATAGAAAATATGAATCCAGACAGATGAGAGAGATGGAACTTAATATTAAAGAAATAAATTAGATTTACTTTGATAAATAGATGTATAAATGAATAAAATACAAGATTAAGAAAGAAATGAATTGGCTAGACAGAGGGATTAACAGATATAAATAGACAGATAGACTTGTTGACAGATGACTAAATAGAGAGATAAACGAACATATAGAGACATCAGTTAATCTAAGGTGCATGTCTTTGAACTGCAGGAGGAAACCAGGATACCCAGAGGAAACCCACACAAGCAGAGCCAGAAGCTACTATTATTATTATTATTATTATTATTATTATTATTATTATCATCATCATTATTGTTGTTACTAATGCTAATAATAATGCTTATTTTTATAAATAGAAATATTTAGATACTGCCGAAAAGTGAAGTTTCTGAGATGTATGTGCAATATATATTTCTATAATTTTCTTTATTGGGTCTGTACTATTACTAATAATAATATCTGAGAGGGAAACTGAACACTGCTGTCGGACTGAACAGTGCAATGAAGCATGCCGTATGCACGGAGATATTGATTTTTATGAAAGATAAGGTTTTTGTTCAATGTCATGGTAGCGTTAGTTATGAAAACGGTGTGTGTGTGTGTGTGTGTGTGTGTGTGTTGCGGAAATTTCTGGCTCGAGCTTTAATTGAAAGTCATGTGTAGGTTACAAGGTCGTTTTCAATACAGCTGAGATGCCTGCCACCTATCTGTCGCCATGGAAACACTCATGCATCAGCGTTTCGACCCATGCAGTATTTCTGTTCTCAGCCAAAGCATGAGAAACCTGTACACACACACACACACACACACACACACACAGACACGCACACTCACACACAAGCGGTGTGTGGGTTAAAGTTTACACCAACTTATACATCCACCCACACATCCACACACACACATCCACCTACACAGACAACTCGATATAGTTGTGACATAAAGAGAAATAGGACAGTTTTGATGTGTGTGTGTGAGAGAGAGAGGGAGGGAGGGAGAGAGAGAGAGAGAGAGCAAGAGAGAAGGAGGGAGAGAGAGAGAGAGAGAGAGAAAAATAAACATTGCATGATAGGAAAAGGAAAAGAAAATCATCCAGAATTGTACTTTAATCCCATTGCTGACATTTGGTCGAGGTCCTTATCCAGAGCAACTTACCTTTGGTCTCATTTACATACTGTAACTAAGCAGTTGTGGGATAAGGGCCATGCTCAAGGGCCCTTTACATCACCTACATGTAAATGCAAGGTTGCACTGACTTGATGGAGGTCTGCATGCTCTGATCAAATTAGCTTGGAGGAGGTCTGCACTCTCTGACTGCGTTTCTATTTAGATTTTTAATTAACTTTTAAAAATTCTGTCAGGAGATCCACAAGGATAGTAAGATGGTGGCAATAGGAATGGTACATGAGGTGGCACTACTTTCACGGTAACAAACCCGTGAAACTTTCTAATAAGCTCCAGTGAGCAGTGTGAGATATACACACACACACACACACACACACACACACACACACACAGTCCTAGTGTATAACACTTCCCCCACATCACATGCAATTAAACTGTTGTGTATTGATCTCTGTCCTGAAGCTATGTCCCCTGGAGTCCTCAGATCGAACCTTCAGGTTCTCAGGGTTCATGTCAACGCATCGATCTTATGTATGTGGACGCGTGTGCTCTGAAATGTTCCCATCTCAAAAGAGCATGGGGTGTACATTTATTTTATGAAATGCATTTTCTCAAGAAAGTGAAAGAATTGCATGCATTCACATCAGTGTCTGAATACTGGACATGCTTTTGGAATGTTCTAGGTTCATTTGGAGACTTTAGAAAAAGGAACAACTGCACACAGGGAAGTTCCGATAAGTTGAAATTAAACAATAATTAATTGTCCAAATTAAGAAATAATTCAATTTTTCATGTTAAAAAAGTAAACAACCTAAAATATTTGAAAATATCTGAAAAATTATATAGAGAATATAAATTAATTAATTTTCTGAACAGCTTAATCCTAATTAAGTTCGCGGGGAGGCTGGTGTCATTTCAGACGACTCTGGGATTGGGCGGAGTACACCCTGGACAGCTGCCAGGCCATGGCAGGGCAGAAACACGCTGACGGCTACACAGCTCCACTTAACAAAAGCCAGCAATGGTTCTTTTACATGAACCTCTCATCACAGACAGTCAGGGGCACGGCCGGCCTGTCATAACCCAGTTGGCCGCACTGGAAGGACAGCAGTGACAACCATTGACAGTGGGGCTGGAACCCTCGACCTTGGGATCAGTAATCCAACGCCCTACCACTGGTCCACCAGTACCCCAGAATACCAATTAAAATAGAAAATAAAATGTACTTGTGGTGAAATGATGTTCTTATTTATTTAAAGCGATCGCGTATAACATCAGCGGTTCCTTCAGCAACATCAGTCCGTGTCCGATTTTAACGTGTGTGCAAGTGTTACGACTCATGCTGCATTTCTGATTGGCTGTTCCGGTCTGCTAATGATGCGAGCTCAGTAGATTGGCTGGGATACATCACTGACCCTGTACATCAGAACGCATTTGGACCAGTACTGAGCAGCACAAGCAACAAGCGCAGAAATATCTTTTTGTTCCTAAACCAGCTCAGCTCAGGAAACCCGAGTCGACAAAACGTCAACTGCGTGAGCCATTCTGGATTTACCGGCAAACACATCTCTCACAGCGTTCTCATCCTCAGAGAAACTAGAATGTAACGTCTCACATTCTCCCCAAGAGGCTCCTCCTACTATAATTCAAACAGAGCACCATTTAAATACATTTCTTCCAAATCGCGATTGTTGCTTCTTGTACATGTTTTTTTTAATTATTATTATTACGTAAAATGTTGCTCGTTAAACAGATATGCTTGCCTCCTTGTAATGAACAACCCCACACAACATATTGATGTCACTTCCGAGGAAAAAAAAACCTGCCTGCTAACCCCACAGTTCAGTCCTTGCCAGTCATGCAGAGGATAAAATTACCCAGTTTCAGACTTTTTATGGTAATTTATGGTAAAATATGCATCTGTATCGCTTAAACGTATTACATACCTTCATATTATGCTGTAAGGATGGGCAATACTGGAAGTCTTTAAAATACAATGGTATCTTGACTTACAAATTAAATCGGTTCTGAGGGCGAGCTCGTAAGCCGAAAAGTTTGTTAAACGAAACGATGATTCCCATAAGAAATAACAGAAAACCAATGAATCCATTTCATCTCCCTCCCAAACTCATAATCTGACACAAACACACATACAGGTCCTTCTCAAAAAAATTTGCACATTGTGATGAAGTTCATTATTTTCTGTAATGTACTGATAAACATTAGACTTTCATATATTTTAGATTCATTACACACAACTGAAGTAGTTCCAGCCTTTTATTGTTTTAATATTGATCATTTGGGCAAAAAAGTAAAGAAAAAAACAAAAATCCCTATCTCAAAAAATTTGCATATTTCATCTGCCCAATAATAAAAAAAAGTGTTTTTAATACAAAAAAGTCAACCTTCAAATAATGATGTTCAGTTATGCACTCGATACTTGGTCGGGAATCCTTTTGCAGAAATGACTGCTTCAATGCGGCGTGGCATGGAGGCAATCAGCCTGTGGCACTGCTGAGGTGTTACGGAGGCCCAGGATGCTTCGATAGCGGCCTTAAGCTCATCCACAGTGTTGGGTCTGGTGTCTCTCAACTTTCTCTTCACAATATCCCACAGATTCTCTATGGGCTTCAGGTCAGGAGAGTTGGCAGGCCAATTGAGCCCAGTAATACCATGGTCAGTAAACCATTTAGCAGTGGTTTTGGCACTGTGAGCAGGTACCAGGTCGTGCTGAAAAATGAAATCTTCATCTCCATAAAGCTTTTCAGCAGATGGAAGCATGAAGTGCTCCAAAATCTCCTGATAGCTCGCTGCATTGACCCCGCCCTTGATAAAACACAGTGGACCAACACCGGCAGCTGACATGGCACCCCAGACCATCCCTGACTGTGAGTACTTGACACTGGACTTCAGGCATTTTGGCATTTCCTTGTCCCCAGTCTTCCTCCAGACTCTGGCACCTTGATTTCCGAATGACATGCAAAATTTGCTTTCATCCGAAAAAAGTACTTTGGACCACTGAGCAACAGTCCAGTGCTGCTTCTCTGTAGCCCAGGTCAGCCGCTTCTGCCGCTGTTTCTGGTTCAAAAGTGGCTTGACCCGGGGAATGCGGCACCTGTAGCCCAGTCCACTGCTTCCACAGGTCCCCCAAGGTCTGGAATCGGCCCTTCTCCACAATCTTCCTCAGGGTCCAGTCACCTCTTCTGGTTGTGCAGAGTTTTCTGCCACACTTTTTCCTTCCCACAGACGTCCCACTGAGGTGGCTTGATCGAGCACTCTGGGAACAGCCTATTCGCTCAGAGATTTCTTTCTGTGTCTTACCCTCTTGCTTGAGGGTGTCAATGATGTCCTTCTGGACAGCAGTCAGGTCGGCAGTCTTACCCATGATTGCGGTTTTGAGTAATGAACCAGGCTGGGAGTTTTTAAAAGCCTCAGGAATCTTTTACAGGTGTTTAGAGTTAATTGGTTGATTCAGATGATTAGGTTAATAGCTCGTTTACACTACCTGAACATGATATGCTAATTTTTTTAGATAAAAATTTTGGGTTTTCATGAGCTGTATGCCAAAATCATCACAAATTAAAACAATTAAAGACCTGAAATATTTCAGTTGGTGTGCAATGAATCTAAAATATATGAAAGTTTAATTTTTATCATTACATTACAGAAAATAATGAACTTTATCACAATATGCTAATTTTTTTTTTAGAAGGACCAGTATTTGACCTAATATATTAAAGATAAACATGTAAAAACAACAAGATGCCGAGGGGGCAAGCATGACCCTGGGGAACATGCTTTTTTTGCTATACTGAACTAGAATTAAGTGTAAGTGCACATCCACTGTAGGTGGCAGTGGCGCTCTCATTGCCGTGCAATGGTGTAGGGAAAAGGAACCGAGCAAACGATATAAAGTGCAGGAAACACTATTTATAGTCACGCGTGGGGTGCTGGGAGGGGCATTAAATGTTTTTTTTTTCCTCCGAGAGGGGGCGTCACAGAAAATGATTGAGAAGCACTGCACAAGACGTTCTCGGAGTGCGGAAAAATACACGCAGAAGAATGTGAGGCTAATCAGCCTGGAAAAGCCATTTCCCCAACAGAGCTCGTAAATCAAAATTTTGCTGGTTGGACGGGGCAGATTTTTGGTGGGATTGAAGCTTGTATTATGGAAAATTTATAAAAAGACACTTTTTACCGCTGTTACTCTTTATTATGAATCTATTCTCATGCTCTTGTGTAGGGTTTCTGACTATGTGGTCTGTTTTTGGAATTTAATAAAGGAAGCAGAGCTACTTGTGTACATGTGTGTGTGTACGAGCGTGCACATGGACGTGATAAATGAAACGGAACTCGATTATAAAGCAAAACGAAGGCTTTACTAATAATTGTGCGGCTAAGTGAAACATTATCAGTGACCAAACACCAGGCCTTTGCAAGAACTAATGATGCATCAGGGTTCCATTATTCTCCTAAACCCACAGAGGGGTGTTACTGAAGCATAGTTACTCTCCTGAGGTTGGGGGTGTGTGTGTGTGGGGGGGGGGGTGGAGCTCTCATACAATGTGTGCTATAAATAGACCCTGAAATCAATAAAGACAGAATTCAGAGTCCATATGTTTATTTGTCGGTCTGTTAATAGGAGCCGGTCTGGGCTCAAACAGCTCAATAAGCGTTGTGCTCGAGTTAATCGATCCAGCGCACGGTGTACACCACTGCGTATACTCCGCTCGGTAAAGTCTGCATCATTTATACAGAGGATTAGCGCCAGGGCTCAGCCTCTTCTCTGCATGGTGTGGAACGATGAGGGTGTACACGCTTTCTGTCAGTCGGCTTCATGCGGCGCTGACGTGATGAACGGTTTCAATTTTCCACTTAACTTGCAATCTCTTGAGAAATTATATGAATTTTCCATTTACCTCAGTGACTGAAATCTCTTTCTCTCTATACGTCGCCTCAGCGTTCCCTTCCAGGAGCTTCCGAGAGCCGACCGTGGACTCGGTGCCTATTGCGGGAACACAGCTGCTGCTCAAACATCTCGCGCCTCGTGGCTGCATCATCATAAATCATTTTACTTAGACAATATGATTCAAAACTACTTATTGAGAGATCAGCTACTATTTTAATATTTAAATGCAGTAAAAGCCTGGCATTGTTTCAACAAACTTACTGTAAGCAACATAACATTTATTTCCATCCGGCGTCGACTCTGGGGGGTGAAAATGTGAAATATATGTGAAAATGATCCCTCATGCTTGCTTCCTGAACCACTCCTTCTGGTATCCATCTCAGTCGACTCCGGGCGAGGGTAGGGTACACCCTGTACACACAGGGCCAAAACACATACCACCATTTACACTCACTCTCACACACTTAGGGGAGACCTGGAACAGCCGGTCAGCATATTTGTGCATGTTTTTGGAGTGTGGGAGAAAACTGGAATTCCCAGAGAAAACCCACACAAGCACGAGGAGAACATGCAAACTCCACACTGAAATGCCAAAGAATCAAACTCAGGCCGTTTTGCTGTGAAGTGGACGTGCTAACCACTGTGCCACCCCTCCCTGAACCCTTTCATTATTTGAGTCCCCATTTTATATCTGAGTCATCGGGGAAGAAAAAGTGCATTGATGTGATCACCTGATCATTCAGTACAATCAGATCATCAGCCGCTTCATTTTATTACCACATTAATGTCGCTGAGCCTCGACCGGAACAACTGGATTAACAATGACACGGAGACTACATGCGGTGATCAGGGATAAATGCACTTCATCAAAATATTAGTGCGACTATTTCTTTTTTTTTTTGTGGCCTTAGTTGTTTTTATTGCCATTTTCATTTATTATTTTATTTAGTATTTTTTATTGTAAGGGCTTTCTTTGTCTGTTAATATTAAAAAATACAAGTACACTTCGACTCAAGCCATTTCGAGGTATGTTGTTCTCGATCATACGTCAGTTTTCAAAGAAATATATGGAAAAATTTAAAGTTTGTCATTATAATCACACACACACATATATATATATATATATATACACACACACAAGAATAATCTTCTTCTATAATCACCTGAAGAGAGAGGATGGTTTCACCACCCCTCGAAACAGATCTGTAGTGATAAATGGAGTTTCAATAGAAAGTCTTTGTCCTGTCCTTTTATTTTTGTTTTTCATATATATATATATATATATATATACACACATACACACACACACACACATATATATATATATATATACACACACATATATACACACACACACACACATATATATATACACACACATATATACACACACACACACACATATATATATACACACACACACATATATATATATACACACACACACACATATATATATATATATATATATATATAGTTTTATATAGTATTATACAAGTAAATTTGGGGTAGCCTAGCCTAGGCTAGCCTAGAGACAAGCTAATTCGATTTAAGTCGTTTTTCAATTTACGTTGTTGCTCCTGGAACTAATTAACGATGTAAGCCGAGGTATACCTGTATTGATTTCCTCCTGGGGCAGTGGCGGAAGTGTGCTAATACGCCGAGTGTACAGGGTACACTCTGAACCGCCCGCCAGTCTATTGCAGAACAACAGACACAAAAACAACCATTCATACTCACATTCACCCCAAAGCTGGATTGGCAGAACCAGACAATTAGCCTAATGTTCGTGTTTTTGGACTGTAGAAGAAAATCAGAAAAAACCCATGCGCGTGCAGATAAAACATGCGAACTCGAGACAGAAACGCCCTCAAGCTGGGGATTCGAGCCCAGGACCTTGTTGCTGTGAAGTGCACGTGCTAAAGGGGTGATCGAGTGAATTAAAACAAGTACGCATGGCGAGTTTGCTTTATTGTTGTCCAGTAAAAGGAAATAAACAACTGCATATATTGAGGATTTATTTGCTGGTTTCCATTTTTTTGCAGTAATTCATTTTTATGTTGTATATTTTTTCTGAACATCAACAAAAATCATCCTAGTAATAAAAAACAACACAGAAATAACATCGAATAAAAACTCTTTATCTTTAGTTAGTCTTTAGTTTCTTTAAAAAAACTTTAATCTTTAATAATCAAACAATTACATCCTTCTGTTTTTTACTAGCTTCCGCTGACGTGGCGCATAATATAGTATCAGAAATTATTGTAACCCTGCGATTTGCAGCTGCACTTTTTGTCCCAGCTGCTGTTTAGAAAATTAATCAACACCTTGTGACCAATCAGAATCGAGTATTCATCTGCACAGTGGAGTTATGATGTTCTTTCACTAAAAATGCCATCATGGCAAAAAAAAAAAAAAAAAAAAAAAAAAAACAAGTGAAATCGTAATATTTATTTACTAAAACATCAGCCACATAAGATAATTTACCCCTTTTAATATCGCTTTCTTCTACTTAATCCAGGGTTAGGCTACAGGGACAGCCCCTCCCCCCAGCTGTTCGAGGAGACACCGTAGAGTTCCCAGACCAGCCATGAGACGTTGTTCCTCCAGCGTGCTCTGGATCTCTTCACGGTCGGACATTCTCACTAGGGAGGCGTTCGGGAAGCATTCCAGTCAGACACTCGAGCCACCTCAACTGTCTCCTCGCAACGGTTCTACACCAAGCTCCTCCCGGATGGTGAACTTCTCCCCCTCTTGAATTAAGTTCCATAAGTATATACCGTCATCCATGAGAAAGGTGTGATCTGATTGGGTCACTATTGGGATTAAAATATCCCAAGTGGATAATGCTTGAATCAAAATAACAGGCAGTTTGTCACGTCGAGCTGCAACGTGATGATGTATTTCTTGCTTCTAAAAATGATCATGTCGAACATCAGCAGTTCCTCTGGCAACGTCAGTCGTGGCTTCTTGTCGAGTTGAATGCTGCCACACTACTGTTACCCCGTCTTAAGGCCGATTTTCTAACGTCATAAACATGTTTTAATTGGACACCTACCTGCTTTCAGAGTAACGGCACATTCAGCTCACAGCAAAAAGATCCCAGGTTCGATTCCTGAGCTTGGGGTGTTTCTGCGAGGAGTTTGCTTCTTCCAGAGCTTGAGTGGGTTTCCTCCCAGTCCACAAACAAGCACGGTCATCTAATTGGTGGCTCCAAACTGGCCCGAGGTGTGAAAATGAGTGTGACTATGCACAACGAAGTGTAATCATCGTCTTTGATCCTTAAAGATTATAGATCAGAAAACCTTGTAGGATTTATATCGAAGGGACAAACATTCACAGTTTAAATTTTAGTTTTATAGGGTAGGGCTCAATTTGCGTTTTTTTTTTTTTGAAAAACTCAAGTTTAAAAACATACCATTATGAATCCGATCGAACGTGTTAAAGGAAAAGGATGTAACCCTTTAATGCCCAGTAGGACCATATGGTCCTCTTTCAAAAACCATTAATAACCACTCGATGCATTCTATACTTGTTGTGGCAGCCCCTGATGCAACACAGTTTGATCCCACGTGCCTCATCAGCTGTGAGACGACATCGAGTGCGCAGGACTGTGTTCACAAATTTGTGAGTGTTATTATTATTCGTGTTATTATAATTTTGTTGAAAGAAATGTGTTCGGCGTGTTTCCTTGGGCCTTTTTGATTAGGAAAAACCAGTGATATTTTTTAAGTGCAAAAAATATTTGGGCCTTAAAGGGATAAAATATTATATTTTTAGATTCCGCTGTTAAAAAAATAAATAGTGACTCATACTTGTCTTCACGATAATATAACTTGGACAAAGTTCCATCATCTGTCGTGTTTATTTGCAGCTCTTTGTTTGCTGTAAGAACCCAGAACTCAATATTAAACATTTCAGTAACATTTATTAAACATTCACACTGGACACTATGACGTCAACCCTCTTACACAATCACTAATAAATACACCGCTCAGTTTAAGCTTACGACTCGCAATACATGGCCAACCGCTCACTGCCTGAGCCTCGAGGTTAACATCAGGGTAACGCGGTGGTCTGTGCAGGGTCTCTCCTCAGCATCACTGGCCCACCTTCATGTTCTCATCTATGGACTCAGGTTTTAAGTGTGTGTGTGTGTGAGTGTGGGGGGGTGATGATGACAAAGGGCAATCAAGAGTAATGTTACTTACACTATCAAGTCCGAACGGTAAAATGTTTCCGCTTTTAAATGTTCATTATATTTTTGGAAAAAGAAAATGTTTCATAGTAAGGTGCTGGTGTTGCGTGCACATACACATCCACCCACCGACCCACCCCGTGTGTGTGTGTGTGTGTGCACCCGTTCCTACTTTACCTATCAATCTAGTGCCCAAGTAGTAGGACGACCATTGGCGACCCGCCATGAAGGATAACGCCCTGGTTATCATCTTCATGGAGGTTTTCTTGGCAGGATTAGTGCAGTGGTTTGCCATTGCCTTCTGCACGATGCGAACCTACGGGCAATTTAGAACGGCCAATTAACCTACTGTGCATGTCTTTGGATTGTGGGAGGAAACCGGACAACCCGGAGGAAACCCATGCAAGCACGGGGAGAACATGCAAACTCCCCGACTTTACCTGCTTCATACATATTGGACATGTTTTCCCATATCACCCACACCTCAAGCATGAACTTAAATTATTATTCATTTAAAAAGAAGGTAAACAAATAGACGAAATAAACTGCCGGACGGAATTTTAGCAAAAAACAAACAGCAGTATAGAATTGAAAAATTCTGCCATCAACTGTAAATTAGGGTTTTTTTTGGTACAATCAGTGGCTTGAACATACACACACACACACACACACACACACACACACACACACACACACACACACACACACACACACACACACACACAGTTCCCATACTCCGCCTGATCCACGGTTCATTCTGAGTGCATTTCGAACATTTATTACCATCAATGAGTTTTCTTGTGACTTTTGCTGCGGAGATGGTGTGACGGCTGACTGGTTTTCCAGTTATTAATGTTGCTGCTCGTCAGACTCCACAGGCCACACGACATCACTCCCACATGCACCAAGAGGACAAAAATGGGACGAAGCGTGACGTAGAACTTTATACAATACTATTAATCGTGTCTTTGGAGCCACTTATAGATAACAGGAAGTTCTGCTCCGTTTGCACACAGCAGGATAGTCTCTCTCTCTCTCTCTCTCTCTCCCCGTCTCTCACACACATTCATTCACTCATACAGAGCCTTAATGTACAGGGTCAGAATCGGGCCATGTGTGTTGAAGATGTGCTGATGCGGCATCGGGATGTTGATGCTCAGCTGCTTGTTTTGTAAACATAGAGCGAGAGAGGGCGTGTCTCTCGGATGGATTTCTTCAGTTCATTTTTTTTTTTCCTGTTCTTTTTTTGATGACTCACTCACTTCCCCAGTCGCTGCTCGCAGGCCGCGTAACACCGAAGCGCGCAGAGGAAGTCGTCGTATGAGAGATCTTTGTGGGAAGGCAAGGAGCTGGACAGAAGGCAGGTAGAGAGCCAAACATCGATTGGTAATCATAACGATTCAGGCTTATACAACAAGCTCATCATCAAACTATTCCACTCACACACAAGATATTCACTCACACACACTGAAACACAGACAGGCAGACAACACGATTCAAACATTAATTTCCTTTTCAGTCCAGCGTTTCATTTAAAATCTCATTAAAGTTCATCTGCTCATTTCCTACCATCATCGCCGCCAACGTTTTTTTTTTTTGTTTTTTTTACTGATAGTCGAAAAACAAGATTGTGCTTCTACGTCCTGATCTGAATTCAATGAAACATGGGGGAAGTGTGTAGCATGGGCCAAAGAAGCCCATTCAACTTCAGAGCACATTCAAGCCACGAGGGGCGAGCACACCGCAGGCGCAGGCGCAGGCTCAATAGAAAAAGCGACAGACACGAATCACAATTCATGGATATCGCATTTTATTCCGCGGCCTCACAGTTTGGTCGTCTGGTTCATGAATTCATCTAAAAAAAATCAAATGTGTTTGAAATTTCCATGGATGTCACAAAATGAGGCTGACACGGAGATGTCCCAAATTCCTTTAAAACAGTCCGCTTATGTTGTGAGAAGGTCGCAAGGTTCTCATTTTGCCTTCAAAATATTCGCTTTCAGTTCTAAAAAAAAAAAAAAAGTGACAAGCTGGCATTGGCCATATTCCATGCACTTTGTGATCATTCATATTTTATTTGCATTTTTCTCAAGCTAATAATGCAAAGAAAAATCAAACGGTTTGAGAACAAAAAGCAAACAAAACAAGACCGATTTACAAAAGCAGATTCGCTTTTTTCCGTCAACAACCCGCAAACCAATCGCGAATTACTTGGAAATCAGTCGTGAATCGTCACCTGATATGCATTTATGCACAAAATATTCACTTGAATGTGGACACCCCCACTTTCTTTCCTGAATTTAGTCATACCCGATTCCCACCCATCAATTATTACCTTCCCTTATCACATGACCACCACCAGCCCAGGGAGGAGCGAAAGAAGGCGCACGGCCCCTCCGTGACATGCGAAGCGACCACACGCCTCCTGTAGAACTCCCGTGAATGTGTATTTGGAGGCGGCCTAACACGGTCAGAGGGAACGTTCCAACTATCCACACCTTCGTACAAATGTGCTCAGACACCCATGATTGGCCGATGACTGACAGGGAAGTGAACGTATGCAGTCCCTCCCTCCCGTGAGAACACAAGGATAGCTGTGGAGTCAACCTGGCTTCGCACCAGTGATCTCCAGGTTGATACCTTGTCAATGCGCCACTCCGTAGCGATTCGCAAAACATCTTAAAAGGAATTGTAATAAATCACAAAAAAAAAAAAAAAAAAAAAAAAAAGACAAAGAAATCAATTTGGGTCAGTCGCTTCTCTATGGCATCGCTAGTGTGACGGCTGAGCATAGAACCGGCAGAGGGACTTGATGGAAACCCGAGTTTAACAATGTCATACATCTACATATCCAGCAGATGGCAGTAAAGTTCAACAGTGATAAAACTATTTTTTTTTAAATTGCTTGCATATCACAATCCACATTCACAGATAGATAGATACTCTCGACATATGAAGCATTTGTGCCTGCACATATCATAGAGAGATGATTAGAGTCCTCAGTGGAGGTCTGGTTATGGTATGTTCTGAATCTGTTAATAAACAAGATCCAATGGATGTTAAAATGAAGTGGTACTTTGTTGATGTCAGTAACACCCATCTAAGATCGAACCTTTCTTTTTCCTGCTGGAAAGGAACAAGTGCAGTCCCTCCTACAGCGCCCGGCCTTGCATGTAGTGCTCCAGTGTTGAATTAGTAACTGATTCTTCAGTAAAAAAAAAAATCTCAAACCTCTTCCAAAAATTACATTTTTAAACCTTCAATCCTTCCCACCGATGGTCATTCACTATATCCCAAATTTGTAGGGCAGCAGTGGCCTGGTGGTAAAAGGTGATGGATCACTGATCTTAAGGTTGGGGGTTCAAGCCCAACTCTCAATAGGTTGTCACACTCCCTCCAGTGCATCTAACTGGGTTATCAAAGGCCATCAAAGGTAAAAAGAACCATTGCTGACTTTCGTCAAGAGTAGCTGCATGGCCGTCAACATGTTTCTGCCCTATGATGGCCGGTGAGCTTTCCAGGAGAGAGTCTGCCCTCGCTAAGAGAGCAGATAAATGCAAGGGCCAGTGATGCCAGAAGCATGTCAACACACCAGTAACCAGTATAACCAAAATTTATAAAAAATAAAAATGCATATGAAGCAGCACTAGGGCACTAAATAACATGGAGTCAGTTTGTCTTGAGTCTCAAAAAAATAAAAATAAAAAGGACAATGGAATAACTCGAGTTATATATCTACAGTGCTCATGGCTTGGAAACACCATCAAGGGTCCAGTGAGTGAAGAAATTAGGATTTCATGGAAGATGGTTACACACTGCCACTAAGTGGGCATTCTTGGAAAATGCTGACAATGTAATACTGTACAGTAGTTTAAAAAAAAAAAAAAAAAAAAAAAAACAGATTCCTAAATGGCACATCGAAAAGGTGTGTGAATATTAACCCAGAGATCACAAGCTTAAATCCAGGTTAATGTCACAGCCATCTGTGGCCGAGAGCTTATGGAAGCTGATTCACTGAGCTCTCACAGGAGGGAGGGACGGCATACACTCCCTGCCATGTCACTCAGAGCTATCGCTAGCCAATCATGAGCATCTGTGAGCTCTTTTGTACGAGTGGACGGATAGCGCTTTCCCTCCGAGTTTGTTAGACCGCTCCCAAATACGCATACGCAGCAGTTCGAAAAAAAGGTGTGTGAATAGCGTCACATGTCACGGAAGGGGACTGTGCATGCTTTCGCCTCTCTCTGGTCGGTGGTGGTCATGTGATAGGGAAGATAATACCGGATGGGTGGGAATTGTATATGCGATTAAATTAGGAAGAAAATGGGGTGTGGGTGGGGGTGGGGGGGCCACACCCCCTCCCTGCTCCAATACCACAGGCTTCCTGAAGCATCTCAATGGTCGTCCATAAAAATCTTAACATCTAGAAAACTTTTTGTCTTTGACTTTTTTTAAACTTCGGGAACATTCTGAATAAACCTCATAGGAAGTTTTGTAATTTCACAAGAATGATATTCATGAGATTTTTTTTTTCTTTTTATATTTGATTCCTTGCTGAACTGAAATCAGCCCGATTTATTTCAGGGCTGCAGTGTATTCATTTACAGAATAAGTTTAACATCCCAAATACATTAATTTGAGGTTTATAAAACACATATACACTTCATGAGCACCGCTCTATTATTATTATTATTATTCTTATTATGATGTTATAAAGACAAATTCTGGGTTCTTCTGTTCTATAAATAAAAATGATTACTGGATGGGTTTGGCGTCTATAAACGCTGCTCTCTGTGTGTAATACTCACACGAACTCTGTTAGTCTGATGTGCCAAGGCAGGAAGCCAAGTGTACTCTCCACTGGGCCGAACTTCAGCACCAGCTCGGGATCTGGGATGTGCTTTGATTCTGCAGAGGAGGGAGGAAGAAGGAGAAAATAAAAAAAATTTAAAAAAAAAGGATAAGTCTAAGGGCTTGTGCAAGTTCGGGAACCAGGAGCTGAAACCTTCACCTCCACCATAACCCAACATCAATGTTCAGGGTTCGAAATCCATTACATATTTTCTCCCAGGAGATGCAGAAGTACTGAATGCATCAGAAGAAACTAGAAGAACCCTGCTGATGGCATGGCTGTGTGCACGTACGTGTGTGTGACCTCTCACCTCGCAGTAATGAGTCCAGCACAGTGATGTTGATATCGTTGGCCGCTCTCTCTTTCTGTTCCACAGCCTTACACAACTGCTGTGCTGCTCGCACGATACTCGGTTTCCCATCGTCTGGAGACAAGACTTTTACCACTGTATGACACCATGGCACTACACACACACACACACACACACACACACACACACACACACACACACACACACATTAAAACCAGTAGGCAATATTTATATGTGGTAATCTTGACCACACCAACGCAAGGCTTTTCAAAAAACCTGGTAGAGACACTACCCCACCCACGTCCCCGCGCCGATTTGATTTTGCAATGTCAGGGTCAAAGATCAAAGTCAGCAGGGCGAGGTTACAAATTTTTGAAGACTGAGCTTATTAATACCCATTTTACTGGAGCACAGCAAACTTACGGAAGCAAAATTGTTGTCATCCACAAACGTTCCGCAATTATTCTTTCATCTTCCGTGTGATTCCGGCAGGCCAAAATATTCCGTGAATGTACTTTTAACATGTTCAAAAGCACGTTCACAGAAAAAAAAAAAAAAAAAAAAATCCATGAGTGTTCCGTGGGGTCACTTTGGCGTACCTGTTCCGCACATGCTGTGAACATTCCGAGAGTGTACGAATTTCCACTTTTCCGTAGGATTTTTACCCATTTTCCGTTTAAAAATGCCGAAGCTCTTCTGTAGACTGCGTTTTCTGTGCCTTTCCTCTCTGATCCTTGCATGCCGTAGTCCAGTGAAATGGGGGTAATAGACACTGTCGGTCATCACTTTAGAGAACATTAATAAGAACCGATATACACACTTTTAAATAAAGCTTTCACCGTTAACCTCGGGTGACCTTGAAAGGTCAAACCCCAACCATCTCACAAATCCTTCAAATTATTTTTTTCCTTAATCTGTTATCCTTTACTATAAAACATGAGATGAGCACACACACTCGGAGCAATGGGCTGCCACACACACTGGGGCGCCAGAGAGTAGTTGGAGGTCAGGTGCATCGCTCACAGGCAATTCAGCTATGAAGGTGGAGGAAGACGAGGCATGGCACACATTTTACCTTTCGACCACAAAACCGCTTCTCTAACCATTAGGCTATGGCTGCCATCAAGGATAATCGATGTGGAGGTCACCCTACTAGAGTGTGGACAGCTGCTGAAAACACAGTATTCCAGAACCTTCGCAACAGGGTACAAAAATAGGACAGGAACAAGAGTCATCCATCAATCCATCTTATCTGAGATCGGGTCATGAAGGAAACAGGTCTAGGAGGGAAACCCTCGTGAGGAATGCTGACACTCTCTCGCCCTTCCTGGAGAATGTCAAGGCATTTCCAGGCCAGACAGGATATAGTGAATTCTGGTTCCATCGCAGGGCCTTCTTTCAGTTGGATGTGTCTGGAACATCTCTAAAGGGAGGCAACCAGGAAGCATTCTAATCAGATGCCCGAACCACCTCAACTGACCCCTTTTGATACAGAGGGGCAGCGGGTCTCTCCCCGAATTCTCCTGGATGTCTGAGCTCCTCACTCTCTCCAAAGCTGAGCTCATACACCACCTGAAGGAAACTTGCATGACTCTAATCTCAGCTAATCCTAAAACTGCCGTGACGATGGATGCAGTTATAGCCGTAGAATCTGAAGAATTTTTGAGGTAGTGAAATTATTTCTCAGTTCAATTAGACAGACAGTCGAAAAAGTCTGGGTGTACTGTATGAATATTAATCAGAGACACGCCTCTCTCCTGCTAAGCAGCTTGCTCTGAAAGGAAGACCTTTGTGCGGCGATACACAAGCCGGGTCCTGACAAGCGTTTCAGGTGGAACCTGTTTGAATGATTTCAGGTGTTGGCACTCACCTTGTTCTTGTGTGTCCGCGCCATTATTCAGCGAGTCCATCGATGAATACCTGCAGCTTTCTGAGCCCAGGAGCTCCTTCTGCTGCTTTGCGATCTCCTCCATCAGTCTGGAATTATTTCTCCTGAATACACCTGGAGAACAACGGAGAGGACAATGCTGTCACGCGAAGCACCAAACTGCCCTTCAGCATTACAAAGACATGCAGAAGATACAGAGAGGTGCTTATAGTTATTGTTCAGCCGTTGAAAGCAGATAAGCCGGATAAACCGAGACCTAAATTAACCAGAAGCGCACAGACCAAGACTGGTCTGGCACACATCTGTAAACTGAGGACTTTTCCCAGATACGCAGAGATTTCTGTGTTAATTCCCACTGTTAAAATCAATGTACAAATAAAATAAAATGCATTCAATCAGCCAATCACATGTCAGCAGCACAACACCAGGATGAGGAAAAATGTGATCTTGGTAACTTTAACTGTGGCGTGATTACTGGGGTCAGTTTGAGTAATGTAGAAACTTTTCATCTCCTGGGATTAAGGCAAGAGAGAGAAAGAGAGAGAGAGAGAGAAAGAATGACATCCCCCTGTCTCCACATGAAAAAATTTGAACTGCAGAAATCCTAACATATCAAAAGGTAAAATGGCATTGCATAATAGAAGTAACTATCAATACTGACAAATCCCAGAAGGTTTTTAGGTTCTGACCCGAACTGAAAATATTACAGACAAACGGGTTTCCAGTTTAGTCATGGCATACAGCAGACACCCTCATCCAGAGCGACTAACATCTTGTATCTGATATGTACAACTGTGCAGAAACAGAGGATATGGGCCTTGCTAAAGGGGTCAACATTGGAAGATTGGTGGTACTGGGGCTTGAACCCCCAACCTTTGGATCAGTACCCCAGAGCCATAACCCCCACTGATGGTAAACTAATGGTTAGCCCCACCCCCAGGATAAAACCATCCAGGTCTGTGTTCAGAGACGCCTCACTCATGACCAGTCAGAGGAGAAAGGCCAGACCGCTCAAGATTGACAAAAACTTCATCACTATTTACATCCGCGGCGAGCAGGAAAGCAGCACAGAATACCCCCTGTATACACAGGTCTCTGTTTGGTGTGCGATAAACATCTCCTCCACTCAATTACAGCTTGTCCATGACAGAATGTGGGATAGGATTTTAAAGTATCCAGTGAGAGAGAGAGAAAAAAAAGGGAACCACACCATGAAGTAAAGTGTACAGACTGACTATTTCCTTCCCCATCACGTCCTGATTCACTGACTCCACTGATATTAATACCAGCAGAGACCAGCATGAGGAGCAGATCTTAACCCGAGTACATGGACACGTTGGCAGCTACACCTCTGTATTTCTTACATTGCCATACAAGAAGCAATAAGATGTCCATAACCTGCTGGGTGGGATGACAGTTCATACCAGATCAAAGTCAGGCCTGGTGTAACACCTCCGATATATTTACTTTTTTTTTCGTCTTATTTTGATATATTATATAAATCAGGACTAAATGCTTCTGCATTTAACTTATCTTAAAGTGACCTTACATTTACAGAATTTGGAAGAGACAGCCGACTGAGAATTGTCTTTTTTTTTATACAACTGAGCAATTGAGGGTTAAGGGCCTTGCTCAAGGGCTCAACAGTGGTGAAAGTGGGGATCAAACCGCCGAGTTTCAGATTATCCCACCGCCGTATCCACTAAGCCACCACTGTGTGCTTACATACTCAGAGCAGTGGGCAGCCACACTGAGGTGCTGGTGGGGGCAGCCGGAGGCGACGTGCCTTGCTCAAGGGAACTTCAGCCGTCGGGGAGGAGAGAGGTGAAGGGGCAGCTCACTCTCCTGCCACCACATTCTTCACTCCCAAACCCGCTTCTGAAACCATTAGGCCACGACTGCACCCCTGAGAAAACCCACAGGGGACACGAACCTGAGCTCAGGCTCAAAGCCCCCAGGTCACCTCACACTCACAACAATATCACAAAACAGTCACATTTTAAAAACACATGATGGCCTCAAACATGGCGGACATGATATTTAGCTTTGCTTGGAATTTTGTTGGTGCAGTCATAGAAATTATTCTTTATACTGTATATATATATATATATATATATATATATATATATATATCTTCTTTTACTTTCAGCTGCTCCCTTCAGGGGTCGCCACAGCAAATCATCCGCCTCCACCTCACCCTGTCCTCCGCATCTTCTTTTCTGACTCCAACGACCTTCATGTCTTCCTTCACCACATCCATAAATCTCTTCTTCGGTCTTCCTCGAGGCCTTCTGCCTGGTAGTTCCAACCTCAGCATCCTACTGCCAATATACTCACTATCCCTCCTCTGTACATGTCCAAACCATCTCAATCTAGCCTCTCTGACTTTGTCTCCAAAACATCTTATGTGGGCTGTCCCTCTGATATACTCATTTCTGATCCTATCCATTACTCATTTCTGATCCTATCCATATATATATATATATATATATATATATATATATATATATATATATATACACACACACACACACACAGATTCTTCTATAATCACCTGAAGAGAGAGGATGGTTTCACCACCCCTCAAAACAGATCTGTAGTGATAAATGGAGTTTCAATAGAAAGTATTTGTCCTGTCCTTTTATATATATATTATATATATATAATATTAGACCCTTTGAGAAAGACAAAAGGCTGACAAAACTGTTGCTTGCTGAGGAAAATCTGGAAAAACAAATGGAGAAGTGTGATTGATGACAGCAGAGCACCTGACTGGGACTGAGGACGCGTCTCAAATCGACGAGCTGGTCGACTACATAGGGCGCACCAATAGCTCTGATTAACACTAAATCCACTCCACCTG
The DNA here is from genome assembly GCA_024760905.1 of Plotosus lineatus. NCBI lineage: Eukaryota > Metazoa > Chordata > Actinopteri > Siluriformes > Plotosidae > Plotosus > Plotosus lineatus. The sequence continues at coordinate 3,938,234 of CM045751.1, read as the reverse complement.
TCGAGGGAATACTGAGGCGTTTAGGATGCGACCCAACACTTTCCCCTTAATTAAAAGCTACGTTATTAAATACTAAACGTTTGATTTTACCTTCGTTATCGTAGACGCTAACATAAGAGATGCCCAGCGCCATACACCACACCACTACATTCGCGAGGTCGGTGTACTGCGGCTCCTCCTCAGCGACCAGCAGCCCGACGTGCAGCGGCAGCTTCTCCACAGCCTTCCCTTCGGTCAGCAGCCGACACCTGCGGTTCGGTCGCTTCCCCGCTGCGGCTCCGAGTTTCTTCTGATTAGCAAAGCCGAGTGCTAACGGTAGTAGCACTGCAGCCGCGGCTCGTCTCCACAGCAGCCAGGTGCGCTTCCATGCGCGCGCCTGGAACCAAGACACCGCCGCGCGCTGAAGCTGGAGAAGGACGTGCAAAGCTCGCCATACCCACTCATACACTAATGCCATAATTTAATAAAAAAAAAAAATAATAACAACAGTTTAAAATTAACTACTCCGAGTGCAAGTTTATCAGGAAATCAAACAACCCCACATCGCTAAAGTATGTTTGAATAGTCAGTGAGCGCGATTCGAGCCGGTATTGAGCCATTATATTACTGCCAACACCTCAAAACTGTCAGCCGCCATTTTGCTTGACCTTTACACTTTGAACTCATCGAGTTACGCGTAGTGCTCTGATTGGTCAACCACAGGAAATTCAATACTCATCGCGATCGGTGAGATGAACACTTCCTGTTTCCTTAAGATTGAAATATAGAGTTTTAAAATAAAAGATTATTAAAAACTATAAATACATTTTATTTAACCGGAAACTACGTTCTAACTTATTATAATTATTAATTATTATTATTATGAATTTTAGTAGATCCCTTAAAATATTTGAACCTGTTCTTTGTTTAACATGGGCTTAAATCTTGTAGAGAATGGACATAAAAAGTAATCTAACACTACTACTACTACTACTATTAATAATAATAATAATAATAATAATAATAATGTGTGGTACGGTGGAGTACTGAAGTATTAGTTAGCATCTCTGTATTATGCCAAGAAATTATTGGGTTCAAGTTCCGGCCTCAGGCTTTTATTTTGGAGTGTGCATGTTCTCCCAAATGAAGGCACGAATTAATAATAATAACTTCCCCCATCAAATGTAGCAAAGTTATCATGCTAGAAACAGGTGTATATTACTGATAATTTACAATGGAGTCACAAAATATTTTAATGAAGATATGAAAATCAACATTTAATCATTTTCCATGTAAGACTAATTACACCAATAAAAAACACAACATGATTAAAAAAAGATTTATTGACGAATACAATGTGGAACTGCGCTTCCGAAACAGATTTAAACAGAGATCGAGTAATTAAAAGTTGTCTGTGGCGCCCTCTCGTGGTTGAGTATGTTACTGTCGGAGAATCCCAAAAATGGTCAATGTTGTCTTCAAAATAAAAAATAGCACATTATAGCATTTCATTCTGATACTTCAGGATGAAAAATATTTGAGTACCCTGTACTGCATGTACTTACAAATATCAAATTATATAAAAAACATAGTTAAATGTAATTTGAAATGTTAAATGAAAATGTAATATTCATTAAACTTCTTGAGGTGGCACAGCAAGAAGGTTCTGGGTTTGATTCCCAGCTCGGATGTTTCTGTGTGGAGTTTGCATTTACTCCCAGTGCTTGTGTGAGTTTCCCCCACGGTCTAAAAACATGCACAGTAGGTTAATTAGATGCTCCAAATTGCCCCTAGGTGTGAGAGGGGGTATGAATGGTTGTGTGAGTGTTGGCCCTGAGATGACCTGGCGAGCTGTCCAGGGTGTACTCCGCCCTCACCCCAAGTAAACTGAGATGACTGCCAGCCTCCCCGTGACCCTAATTAGGATTAAACGGTTCAGAAAATGAAAAAATGAATAAACGTAGTAACTTTTTTTAACGTTCATGTTAGAAGTCATAATCATCGTACTCCTCATTGTCTGTGTTTACTGAGTGGCTGTCTGCTGAGAACTCTCTGCTCTGTTCCTCACACTTCTCTTGAGCCATGATGTATGCTTGCCACATGTCCAGTGATGAGTGGACGGGTTCACTGCAGAATTCTGTGCTTATATCCACATCCCGGGCCAGCAGAGTTCTTCTGATTTTGATGAGCTCACATGTACAGTTCCATGGGTTTCCCTCGAGGTATAGAGTTCTCAGTCTGGGCAGCAGGTTTGCGACGGGCAGCGCCGAGAGCCTGTTGTTGCGTAAATTCAGCACTTGAAGTCGCTTGAGGGGCAGCAGGGCATGTTCCTGAATGGTGGTTATCTGGTTAGCTTTCAGATCCAGGCGTACTAGCGACTCAGGGAGCCTAAAGAGGGTACAGAGGTCAGCAGAATGGTCAGTGAGAGACGTCATACTCTGGGGTGGATTCTGTAAAGATCTGCAGTAACCAACACCAGCAGATATTAAATATTTGTCTCTCCGTTGTCTATTTATTGTAATGCATCCTGCATTTATAATTATTACAGTGGTGCCTGAACTTACAAGTGTCTTTTATAATGAATTTTCCATGATACGAGCTTCGATCCCACAAAAAATCCGCCCCATCAAACCAGAAAAATTTTGCTTTACGAGCTCTGCTGGGGAAATGGCTTTTCCGGGCCGATTAGCCTCGTATTCTTGTGCATGTATTCCGCTGCGCTCTGAGAACGCCTTGTGCAATGTTTCTGAATTATTTTCTGTGACGCCCGCTATAGAAAGAAAAAAACAACAACATTTAACACCCCCCCCCCCCCCCCGTCCCCCTCGGTGCCCCACTCGTGACTATAAATAATGTTTACTGCACTTCATATCGTTTGCTCGGTGCTTTTCCCCCACACCATAGAGAACACAGTGAGAGCGTCACTGCCACCTAGTGTAGAGGATGCACAATTACACTTAATTCTAGTACAGTATGGCAAAAAACACCTTCCCCAGGGTCATACTCATCCATTCCCCCCCAAACACCCCCGACATCACATCACACACATCCCACTATTTGAGGAGCACTGGCCTTGTGGGAGCTCACCACGAGCCTATCCTCGCTGGCATTTGTAGCGTGCACACGCACAAAATTCTCCTCCTCCTTCTCTGTTATGTCAATGATCGGATGGGTTAGTTGACATAGTGTTTATTCTTGTTTTATTATTATTTATTATTCATTATTATTAATCTTAATGTACATATATTACTGTTATCATTAAATATTTATTGTTTTTACATGTTACTCGTTAATATATTAGGTCAAAAATACGTGTTTATATGAGGTTATATGAGTTTGGGAGGGGTTTGGAACGGATTAATTGGTTTTCTATTATTTCCGATGGGAATTTTTGTTTTATCTAACCAACATTTTGACTTACGAGCTCGCCCTCGGAACGGATTCATTCCGTAAGTCAAGGAACCACTGTATAATTAATAATTAATCTTCAGGAGCTGGATTTAGTTTCCGCGCTCAGTTTCGATAAGGAACTGAACTGACCCGTGTGGAATGGTGGAGAGGAGGTTCTGCTCCAGAGCCAGGTTGGTGAGGAGAACACAATCGCTCAGAGCATTGGGTTCGACCTGTTGGATGGTGTTGTTCTCCAGAAAGAGATGTTTCAGGTGCTTCAGACCAGACATCTGCTGATGGGTCACATCCTGTATCTGATTCTGCCCACAATCCACTTTCTCAAGTTTGGTCGACAGCCTGCTTGGTAGCACTCGTAGGCTGTTACCTGCCAGCTCCAGCACAGTGAGACTGGGTAGCCGAAGACCTCCGTCTACAGACACCAGTCTGTTGTAGCAGGCACTCAGAGTTGTAAGGTGGCGCAGGTGGGCCAGATCGTGGCTCCTTAACGATCTGATCTGGTTTCTGTCCAGGTTCAGGTGATTCAGGGATTGTGGAAGGTTGTGAGGAGCTTTGGTCAGAAGGTTTGACGACAAGTCTAAAGTCTTCAGGAGTTGCAATGACGAGAAGAAAGCTGACGGGACGGATGCGATCTTATTATTCGCCAGACTAAACCAATTCAGCGCCGGAAACCGGAGAACCCCGTGGATGGTCTCGATTTTATTACCATCCAGATAGAGAGACTCGAGCTTGAGCAGCGCTGACAGGCTGCTGGCACGCACCGTGGTAATCAGGTTATTCTGCAGATTTAGCACACGAAGCCTCCTCATGCCGTGTAAAGCAGACTCCTGCAGCATGTGGATCTGGTTATGACCCATGTGAAGAATCTCCAGGCTAGAAGGAAGTCTGCGAGGGATGTTGCGGAGTTTGTTCTTCTGGAGATCCAAAGATTTTAAATGCTTCTGGGCTCTGAATGCATTGGTGTCGATCTGCTCCAGTCCACATGATGAAAGGATGACTTCCTCAAGACCTGGCAAGCCTGACAATTCTCTCGCCTAGAATGAAAAAAAAAAAAAAAAAAAAGTATTTATTTTAAAAGGAGGGGTTTTAATTTGTGGTGAACCACATACAAACCTTCTCCTCTATCTCCAGCTCCATGACTTACACATCATTAATTGCCTTCCAGGAAAAATGGTACAGGTGACACACAGTTCCAGGTAGCGGCAGAACTCATTTTCGGACCAGGAAAAATCTAAACACTCATTCACTGATTTGCGGAACATTTAATCCGATTAGGATGGCGGGTAGCCTGGATTCTATCTCAGCCTACGCTGAACGGCTTGCCGGACCATCTCAAGGCAAACACTCAAACACAACCATTCACACTCTTACATAGAGGCAAGTTAGACCAGCCAATCAACCTAATGTGCGTGTGTTTGGACTGTGGGAGAACGCTGACGTACCCAGACATAATCCACTCAAACACAGGAAGCTGATACAAACGCCACACAGAGACGTCCGAGCCCGAGCCCGAGACTCAGACGCTCTTTCTGCGATGCGGATGTACTAACCAGTGTGTCACCCAAAATGTAAACAAAACTGCGAAATGAACAAATAATGCCATCCTGGTCTGAGAACAGTAAAATTTACTGTAAATGACATCACAGGGACAGAGAAATCATAAACCATCACTTTACTGAGTCTGTAAATATTTGTACATGGGATTTACAGTGCAGTCTGGGAACTGAGACAGCTTTAAAAAAAATAAGACGTGGCTGCATCCTAAAATAATTAGCGCTCATGCACTGAAGACTCGGTGGATGTAGTTGAATCTAGACATACACCGAGCCTGAGGTCTATGGTAGTAGTAGAGGGGGACCTGTTGCACACATGGAACTTGGTAAGGTAGAAGAGGTTGTTCAGTTCTTTTTCTGTAACCACTTAATCCTAATTAGGGTTGTAGGGAGGCTGGCGCCCATCCCGGCCGACTCCGGGTGAGGGAAGAGTACACCCTGGATAGCTCACCAGGCCATCGCAGGGCGGAAACACACTGACGGCTATGCAGCTCTTCTTGTCGAAAGTCAGCGATGGTTCTTTGAGATGAACCTCCCACCATAGACAATGAGAGACATGGCCGGCCTTTGATGCACTGGGGGTGGGGTGGGGTGGGGTGGGGGCACTGATAACCCACTGAGAGTGGGGCTTGAAACCTCAACCTTAGGATCAGTGATCCAGCACCTTTTACCACCGGTAAAAGCAGTTACAGAAAAGGAACGATAAATGATAATAAAACCTTGCTTACTTAAGGCAGAGGTGGCTTCGTGGTTAAAGCAATCAGTTCCAAATCCAAACGTCAGTGGTTCAATCCACACTATCACCACTGTTTGGCCCTTGAGCAAGGCCCTTAACCCTCAATTGCTCATTCATTGATCCATTCATTTTCTGAAACGCTTAATCCTAATTAGGGTCACGAGGAGGCTGGCGCTCATCTCAGCCGACTCTCGGCAAGGGCAGAGCACACCTCGGACGACTCGCCAAACCATCGCTGGGCAGATACGCTGCAATTATTACAGTGATACCTTGACTCATGAAATTAATCCGTTCCGAAGGCGAGCTCGTAAGTCAAAATGTTCGTAAGATGAAACAAAAATTCCCATCAGAAATAATAGGAAAACAATGAATTCGTTCCAACCCTCTCCAAACTTATAACCTGACACAAACACGTCTATTTCACCTAATATATTAAAGATAATCATGTAAAAACAATAAATATTTAATAATAATAATAATAATAATAATAATAATAATAATAATAATAATACAGGTACATTAACATTAATAATAATTAATAATAAATAATAAACAATAAGTCAACTCAGCCTTCCGATCATCAACTGCGGCAAAGATGTCCTGTGGGCAAGAAGATGTCACGTGGACAGACAGGAGGTAGTGCATAACAGGGAAGGAGGAGGAGAATTTTCTGCGTGTGCACGTTACGAAGGCCAGCAAGGAAAGGCTCTTGGTGAGCTCCCACAAGGCCGGTGCTTTTTAAATAGTGGGACGTGCCTCTCTTGGGGGTTGCGGTGTGATGCCGGGGGGGGGGGGGGGGGGGGGGGGCGCGTATGACCCTGGGGAAGATGCTTTTTTGCCATACCATACTAGAATTAAGTGTAATTATGCATCCTCTACAGTAGGTGGCAGTGGTGCTCTCATTGTTGTGCTATAGTGTAGGAAAAAAGCTCCGAGCAACCGATATGAAGTGCAGTAAACACTATTTGTAGTTGCTGGGGGGTGGGTGTGGGGGGGTTCTTTCTCTTGGGGGCGTCACAGAAAATAATTGAGAAGCACTGCATAAGGCACTCTCGAAGTGCAGAGGAATACACGCAGAAGAATACGAGGCTGATCGGCCTGGAAAAGCCATTTCCCCTGCAGAGCTCATAAATTAAAATTTTGCTGGTTTGGGTGGGGCAGATTTTTGGTGGATCGAAGCTCGTATCATGGAAAATTTGTTATAAAAGACTCTCGTAAGTCAAGGCAACACTGTATTATTATTATTATTATTATTATTATTGTTATTATATTTTTGTACTCGCCCATAATAACCGACTTTAAACCACCATCATCGTCACCAGGCTGTTACTACATACGGTGGATGTTTATGAGAACTTTATATCGGATTTGAGACCCAGTCCCAATAAATAGCTGCAGTTTTCCTCAGTAGCCATAGAAACCTCTCTGGAAAACTCTGAGAGAACCACTTTCTACTTCTATACTTCTATCAGTGTCTCTATCTGTTTAGAGCAAATGTTTTGTCTATTTTTATACAATGGATTGATATTAGGAAAGATGGAGGGATTCTGAGCTTTGTGCTTGTACAGAACAGTGTGACGGAAGTTTCATTAAATCTGCATCGGTTCTATTTATATAACCAGAGATAAGGGGGAGCCACAGTCACATACAAAGAAAGGCTGTACAACAAAGACGCCTTCATGAATATTCATTCATTTTTCCAAATGGATTATCCTACTCGGGTCACAGGGAGGCTAGAGTTCGTTTCAGCCCTTGCTGGTTGAAGGCGGGGTCCACCCTGAACAGCACTCACATAACCATTCACACTCACACCTCGGGGTAATTTGGAACAGCCAATCGGCCGAGTGTGCATGTTTTTGGTGTGTCGGAAAAAAACTGGAAATACCCAGAGGAAACCTACACAATCACGGGACTCCGCACACAAACGCTCTGAACCTGGGGATCGAACCGGGACCTTCTTGCTGTGAGGTGGACGTGCGAACGCCTGTAGTTTTGATTTTTATTATTGTAGCACAACCCAGAAGACTTTATTATTGTTTCTATTTCCTTTCAAAATTCGGTAATTTATATAATATGCTGATATTTTAACGCAGCAAAAATTCCTCTTTTTTGTAACATTTAATTATGTTTGAAAATAAATGATTGCAAATTTAACATTTTTTTATTGAATGACTTGATAATGTAGAAGCCAAAAAATTCAAAATGTAGAACAAAGTTTGTACTAATCATTCAATAGAATGTATCATATTTTTGAACAGCACCATATATTATTTATTTATTTATTTATTTATTTATTTATTATAATTTTAATTTTTTCCCAGAAAGAACAATATGCAGGATTTAGTTTTATTCTTCCAGGCTTCTTATCTCCCATAGATTAGTTCAATTCTTCATGTAAAATCCATAGAAAATAAAAATACCATCACAAGGTTATCGATAACAAACAGACGCTCTCGACAAGGTGAGATAGTCAACATTACCTTAATCTCCTTGATGTGGTTATGTTCTAAAATCAGCTTCCTCACTTCTGCGGCGATGCCCGAGGGAACAGCCTGCACCCTGAAACACTGTACAGAGGCCGCCGGTTCACACACACATTTCTCTGGACATATCTGGCAGCACACCGAGTTGAGATGATAGAGCAGAGTGTAAAGGAGAACGTGAAGCATCAACATCATGGAGACATGACTCATTCCACATCAGTGCCTGAACCGCGCGGCTTCCCGAGCCTCGTCGGCTTAAATAGCTGATCTGCTGGGGCGCGAAGGATTCCTCTGGTTTATCTGGAACAATGGCTCAGATCTTTATCTTGTTTGAAAACACTGACACGGAACTGGAACTTCGGTCAGAGATTGTTCTGCCTGTTTCAAGACGTGAGAAACTTGCTGATAGTCTGTTTACGGCCCGATGCAATTTCCTCTACTTAAGTACTTTTACTGAACGTGAGCTCCTTCGTGTGGGTCACGAAAAAACAGGATTTTATACCATTAGTTCAATGAATGTTTTGATGATTGTATAGTTCAGCCATGCAATCAAATCAAATTAATTTAGGAGATATTCCATAAATTTCATTTCATAGCCATAAAACTACATCAAAACTGACTGTGACGCCATCCACACCACAGGCAACGCTCGAGGAGGAGAACTTATGAGTTAAAATTAAAGTCAGACTGATGTATAAATAGAAATCTGTATAATCGTGAAAGAAGCCTTGTGTGTGCTTACACTGTGAATCTCAGGTTTGTAAAGAATTGCAGAGTCAGCAGAAGTAAAGGATGAGGAAAGAAAGGCAGACGGGGCCTCCGCCCACGGTCCATCCTGTATATCTACAAGCACAGGCAAAACAGGATGGCAGAACTTACACAGCTCCAAAACAGACTTAAAATTGATAAGACCACAGACTTAACGCGGGTATCTGAATAAACACTGGGTGAACGGAAAGTCAGTCCCGTTAATATGCACCAAAAGTCAACCGGGTCACATTAACGCCATCTGTGGGCAGCGCGGCGGCTCAGTGCTTAGCACGTTTGTCTCAGCAAGAAAGTCGCGGGCTTGGGATGTTCCCATGTGAACGTCACATGCTGTCCTCTTGTTTGCGTGGGTTTCCTCTGGGTACGGGTATGCCCTGCCAGAGTCGGCTGAGATAGGTGCCAGCCTCCCCTCGACCATAATTAGGATTATGCGGTTCAGAAAATGGATAAACGAATGACTCCTGTCACTATTTTAAAACGAGTGCCAATAGACGTTCTGTTACTATGGACATAAAGGTTTGACTGGCATCTTCCCATCCTCCACCTTCATGGCTGAAGTTAGCTTGAGCAAGGCACCGAACTCCCAATTGCTCTCCGGGCGCCCCATTGTGCCTGGCAGCCCACTGCTCCAGGTGTGTATGTATTCTCACGGTTACTTACGTGCACTCACTTTGTATGGGTTAAATGCAGAAGTAATAACTTCACTTTGAGATTTAATACTATAACCCCGGGCAAAAATTATGGAATCAACGGTCTCGGAGGATGTTCATTCGATTGTTTATTTTTGCAAAAAAAAAAAAAAGCAGACCACAGACATGACACAAAACTAAAGTCATTTCAGATGGCAACTTTCTGTTCAAATCAAGAAAAAAAAAACATGGTAGTCAGTAACAGTTACTTTTTGAGACCAAGCAGGGGAGGAAATTGTGGAATCGATCAATTTTGAGGGAAAATTATGGAATCACCAGGTAAAATTTCCATTCCCAAAACTAACATCTGCATCAGATTAGACCTGCTTCCACCTGCTTGTTCTAAAAAGGTAACTGTTACTGACTACCACATTTTTTTTTTTCTTGAATTCTTTTAGTGTTTCTTAAAGCCAGAAAGGGCGGCACAGTGGCGTAGTGGTTAGCATGCTTGCCTCACAGCAAGAAAGCCTGGGTTCGATTCCCAGCCTGGGCATTACTGTGCAGAATTTGCATGTTCTCCCCGAGGTCGCGTGGGTTTCCTCTGGGTACTCCAGTTTCCTCCCAGGGTACAAAAACATGTACAGTAGGCTAATTGGCTGTCCTAAATTGATTGTAGGTTCACACCGTGCAGAAGGCAATGGCAAACCACTGCACTATCCTTGCCAAGAAAACCTCCATGAAGATGATAACCAAGGCGTTATCCTTCATGGCAGGTTGCCAAGAGTCAGTTTTGTGTCATGTCTGTGATCTGTTTTTTTCTGCAAAAATAAACAACCGAATGAACATCCTCTGAGACCGGTGATTCCATAATTTTTGCCCGCGGTTGTATATAGTACAGTATAGCAAAAGGAAAAATGTAATATGAAAAGAATAAAAGTGTAATATGGGCGTATGCATGCACGATAGAAGATATCGTAAGATGTGCACATTTTGTAATTACCTTCCAAAAGGTCACAGGTCTACTACAAGACTAACACAGACTGGTAGAACTATTCAGACTCACGTTCACATCTAGGGCCAATTTAGAGTAATCAGTTTAGCTCATGTGCAAAAATTCTAATCGTCACCCAAGGAAAAAAATTAAGCAACCACTGAAAAATTATTTATCTCTTGGGTTTTATCATATACAAGTATGCGGATGTGAATATAATCACTTTTGTTTTATCCTATAAACCACTGATGGCGTTTCTTCAGACTTCAGTCTTTCTTCTCGTAGCAGGTCTTTTTTCTAGCTTTGCAGAACTTCAGCCCTGTCCAGAGGAACCTGTTTCAAACTATGTTTTCAGTGCACTTGACCCATGACATTCTTTTTTAGGTTTCGTGAAGTGATCCTACCGTTGTTGAGTGACATTTTAAAAGATTGATTATCACTGGAATGTGATCAAGAGGATGATTGATGGTCAGAAACCGTCAAACAAAGCTGAGATGATTGATTGATTTTTTTTTTTTTACCAGGATTGGCATAAAGCCGCCCAAAAGCAATGGGAAAGATGGCGAAGAGCATAAAAAATATGCATGAAAGCTTTGATTAAAATGTGAGGGATATTCCACCAAATATCAATTTTATTGAACTATTGAATATTAAATAACAAATAATAAAACTCCTCATAAGTTCAAACATTCGTATTGTTGAAAATTAAATAGGATCTTAATTTCTAAGCATTATTCACATACTGAAAGTATCCTTTTTGTTATTTCTGACAAAAAAAAAAAATATTTTGTAATTTACAGCAATTTAACGCTCAGGATTATTAATGAGCCATATTTTCATGTGAAGGAACGTACAGTATAAGGAGTCATATGAAGTAGTTTTGGCTGGTGCCAGCAGATACCATTGACAACCGTGTAATCTTGTGACAGTGAGAAATAAACAAATACTGTATGGTCATGTTGTCAGAAGATAATTTATAAGCGTATAAAACCAGGTGCTCCGTTGGTGGCGTGATGGTGCACTTGGGTACATGCTGGACTGATCTAATCTCAGCTTTTATAAAGTGCAGACCGCGCTGTGCTTATTTTAATTATTTGAGTTTATTTGTTTTTTTGTATTCATTTTTTTAAGACACCACATATATTTCACCTTTTTTAACAGCAACCTGGAGCATTCATTTTCTGAACATGCTTAATCCTAATTGGGGTCACGGGGAGTCTGGTGCCCATCTCAGCCAACTCCAGACGAGCGTGAGGTACACCCCAGGCCATCACATGGCGAATACTCACACAACCATTCATGCACATACCTAGCAGTAATTTGGAACCAGCAATTAGCCTACTGAGCATTCCTTTGGACTGTGGGAGGAAAATGGACTTCCCGCAGGGCCTTCTTGCTGTGAGGTGGCCGTGTAACCACTCTACCGCCACGCCACCCCAACGGGGAGCATCAGATTTTATTTCGAACCAGGGGTTATCGACTTGACAAATCAGCATAAATCAATCAGTAGGAGGGTAAATGTCTGCAGAATGGGGCAGAGTGTAAACATCTATAAGCCAATTGTCAGCAGTTCACACTATAGAACCAGTTCAACAGGAACACCGGATCCATTCGGTTTCGATCGATTCGATCTGTTTTCTTCTGCTTTTGCCTTCTCATTGGTCTGAAGCGTGTGGCAGACCAGTATAATCGATCCACTGTGACGACTTCGATAAGAATTGAGACGTCTCCATGCTGATGAGAACACGGAAAAGCGAAACATAAACACTTTAATCAAACGGTGTACTTTCGTATATCGGTGTAAAGTTCACCCGTGCAGATAGATTCAGGTGATAAGGGAAGGTAAATACATAGTAAAGGAGAGGAACAAGCGAATTTGAGAGCCGTCTTGTTTGTGTTTGAAAGGCTCGGCTCTGTTCGCCAAATGTCCGCGTCCTCCACCGCCACCGGCGCTTCCCCCGCTGCGTCGCCGGGCTCCCGGCTCTCCGCTCCGGCCGTGGGGATGTCGGTGTTCCGCTGGTTGGAGGTGCTGGAGAAGGAGTTCGATAAGGCGTTCGTGGATGTAGATCTGCTCCTCGGAGAGATCGATCCGGACCAGGCCGACATCACGTACGAAGGCCGGCAGAAGATGACGAGCCTGAGTTCATGTTTTGCTCAGCTGTGTCATAAAGCACAGACCGTGTTTCAGCTCAATCATAAATTAGAGGTGAGAGGTGTGTGTGGGTGTGTGTGTGTGTGGGGGGGTGTTGGGGTGGTCTATAAGTGTATGTGGGGGTCAGTCTATAGGTTATGTGTGTGTGTGGGGTGGCCTAAAGGTAGGTGTGTGGGGGTGGCCTAAAGGTGTGTCTGTGGGGGGTGGCCTTTAGGTTATGTGTCTGTGTGTGTGTGTGTGTGTGTGTGTGCGGAGGGGGTGTTCAGTCGATAGGTGTGTGTTTGGGGGTGGCCTAAAGGTGTCTGTGTGTGTGTGGGGGTGGCCTAAAGGTGTGTGTGTGTGTGTGTGTGGGGGCTATAGGTGTGTCTGTGTGGGGGGTGGCCTATAGGTGTGTGTGTGTGTGTGTGTGTGCGCGCGCGCATGCGACGGTCTATAGGTGTGTGTCTGTGTGTGGCAGTCGTTCTATAGGTGTGTTGGGGGGCAGTTGGTCTGTAAGTACGTGTGGGGGGAGGGGGTCAGTCTATAGGTGTGTGTGTGTGGGGGGGGTCAATCTATAGATATATGTGTGTGGGGGCAGTCGGCCTATAGGTATGTATGTGTGGGGGTGGTCTATAGGTGTGTGTGTGTGGAAGGGGATCAGTCTATAGGTATGTGTGTGGGGTGGTCAGTCTATAGGTGTGTATTTGGGGGCGGTCTATAGGTAGGTCTGTGTGTGTGTGTGGGGGTGTCAGTATATAGGTATGTGTGTGTGGGGAGCAGTCAATCTATGGGTGTGGGGGCAGTCAGTCTATAGGTGTGTGTGTGTGTGTGTGTGTGTGTGTGGGGCGGGGTTCAGTCTGTGGATAGATGAGTGTGTGTATGTTTTGGAAGGGGTCTGTCTAGGGACATATGTAAGATAAGATATGTATGTGGTGTGTGTGTGTGTGTGTGTGTTCGTCACATCCATTATTATAGTGACTGAGGCAATAGGATGGCAGACATCAGCAGTTCCTTCGAAGTCTGTCTAGGTGCTGCCTTAGAAATAGGGCGAGAAGCTCAGACACCTGGGAGGAACTTGGGGTAGAGCCACTGGTCATCCTAATCAAAGGGAGCTCAGTTGAGATGATTCGGGCATCTGATTAGGATGACTCCTGGTTGCCTCACTTTAGAGGTGTCCAGCAGGGAAGAGGCCCTGAGGTAGACCCACAACTTGCTGGAGGGATTATATAGCCCATTTGGTCTGGGAACGCCTCGGGATATCTCCAGGAGGATCTGGAGAGTGTGGCTGGGGAGAGGGTTGCTGGGGTTTCCTCCCTTAGACTTGTTGCCTCCGTGACCAGTCCTTGGATAAGCGGAGGAAGATGGATGTATGGATGGGTGTCCATTATTCGGTCCAGAATAATATGCTACCGTCTAGTGCCGTATTCATTCACCCCAGTGATCAGCATCGTATTATTTTGGACATAGTGATAGACTGTGTATGCTCATTCTGTCCGTATTGAGGTCGAATATTTTTTCCCTCGTATGAAGAGAAGGGACTGCTAATGAATTATATCTCACTGGCATATATCATCATCTCATCATCCTAATTTAAAAACCCGTCGAACTAGTAAATCCTTCATTGTGATTTTTGTTGTCAGTGATTCAGTTTTCTGTCACCGGTAGTTGCTTGTGTTAACTCTGTTCTTTTTCGGTCCCAAACGCCCCCATCTTCTCACTTTCACAACACATCAAGCATATTTTTATCCAATACATCTTCTGCATGTATTCAGAATGTTTCATTTCCGTGGTTGTCATTAAAAAAACCCCAAACAAACAGAAACTCACGCAGAGCTAGAATATACAGTATACAACTGGAGAGTAATACCTCTGTGCAATATCACTTACATGGTTAGCATGTCTGCCTCACAGCAAGAAGGTTCCGGGTTCGAGTCCCAAACTTGAGTGCTTCTGTGTGCAGTTATGTTCTGTAATGCATGAGTGGGTTTCCTCTGGGTACATCGGTTTCCTCCTATAGTCCAAAGACATGCACATTAGGCTAACGGGCTGTTCCGGATTACCCCTATATATGAGTTTGAATGACTGTGTATGTATCATTGGCCCTGCGATGGGCTGATGAGCTCCTCAGGGTGTAACCCATATTCGCCCAGTGCTGGCTTAGAGTCCAGATGTTGAAATACAGTGGAGCCTCGGTTCTCAAACTTAATCCGTTCCAGAAGGCTGTTCGAATTCCGATTTGCTTGAATTCCAAATCCGCTTTTCCCTTTACAAATAATGTAAATTATCTTAATCCGTTTCTTCATCTTTCGAAAAGAAGTTAACTCATACTATAGGTCCGCAAATTAAGTGAAAAAATTATTGAATACAGAACACTATGTTGTGGTCTGTGTTGTGAGAGACTCTGGTTTTGGTGTCTCTCTCTCTCTCTGCGTGTTGGAGGGGGCGTGGCTGTTACACACGGGTGGAGTGCTAAACACACACACCTGATTCCACTTAGCAATCACTGGGCTTCTCTACCAGTGACTACGATTTCTCTGTGCTCTGGTGCCTTCCCTGTGAACAATAAAGCTCATCTGTTTCATCACACTGTCTCCTACATTTTTGGGTCCGTCAGGGAAGGCAGTAGAGCACAGGGACATCGTAGTCACTGTTAGAGAAGTCCTGTGATTGCTAAGTGGAATGAGGTGTGTGTGTGTGTTTTTAGCACTCCACCCACGCCCCCTCCAATGCTCAGAGAGAAAGCAGGAGTTAAAGCCACCAAGCCAGAGTCTCACAAAAGAGACCATAACACACTAAAATAAAAACCACAGTGCAGTTAAAGCATAAGAACAATAAAGATAAGAATTTTAACCTTTGTGGTGGTGAGCAGTTGGCATACGTAAATGTTGGAGAGGGAGAGAGGAGGAGTCCATTACAGCTTCAGATGAATCAGTCAAAGGTGTTTTTTTTTCTCTTGCAACCGCTTTGCATGGATGACTCTTCTTCAGGATGTTCCTTTCTTTTCTTGAAGAACATTTCTAACGTGGCTTGTTTCTGCCTTCTTTTCAAAACCTTCCGGAAGTGGCTCATGACCTCATTTTTAAAGGTGTTCACAGTGCTGCTCGCGCTTTAGCTTAGCTCTGTCTGTGTATATGTTTACTGAGGTGTATTTTGTACAAAAAAGATTCCCAAATGACCTGGTGAGAGATTATGCATGAAACGGCGGTTGAAATCCAGCTATTGTAATGAATCTTTTTTTTTTTTCCCGGAAATGTGAATAATGAGGCTTGGACTGAAACCAAGAAATAATAGTTGAAGATAATCAAGGGGCGGAATGAGTCATCTGGTCTTAAGCTCAGGCCATTTTGTTTTGTGCTGGTTTAAGTCAATGGTAATAAAACCAGCTCAATCAGTGTCTGCTTTTTCTGTGCAAAACACCTTCAGAATAATAATAATAATAATAATAATAATAATAATAATAATAGGGCAACAATAGTCTGCACATGCACCTCACTGTGAGAAGGCCTCGGGTTTGATTCCCGGCATCGGGGCGTCTCTGTGTGAATATTTCATGTTCTCCCCATGTTTACATGGATTTCCTCTGGGTACTCTGGTTTCCTCCAACAGTCCACACATGCACAGTGGGCTGTGTGTCGGTTCCAGATCACCCCCAAGTGTGAGTGTGAACGGCGACTCAGGAAAGGAGTGATCAGTATTTCATGGAGTTTCTTTCTGATTTCATCTCCAATGATAATTGGGGACAATGGACAAATGGTGAGCCCCACCCCCTCCTTGATATGATGCAGGGCAGTGCAACACACTTACCAGAAAGTGCTATTTGCCCTGTTCTGCGTACTATATGAACCCTCCGAGACCCACAACAAAGGGAGTGGGGAGTAACCGTTTGTCCGTGTAGCGTGTATCTTAGTTGCGTGTCATTTCTTACAGAACACTTGAGCTGCTTTGTGCCCACAATTTCCCAAATTTCTTAAAAGCATCTTGCTGAGAAAAGGATCAGCATTTGTGAGTTGCACAAACAATAGAGAAGCGTACTGTATTTGGAAATAGCATGACTTTTCGAACTCAGCAGGAAGGCGGTTTGTGAAGTCATGCAGTGGCGTAAACAGCAATTACTGAAGATGTTGGCTCATTCGAGCGGATGTGTCTTCAAACTCGGTCTATTTATTTATTCCTGGAAGAAGTCCATGCGTCAGGATCATGAGACAGCATGGAGGACTATCAGAGCAAATGGCTAAGCATGAAGTCAGTGGAAGACACTAAAATTCCAGGAATGCCATCATGGAGGCATTACAATCACCAAACATTACACATCATGTTTTATATTTATATTCAGTATTATAGGAGCAATGGGTCCAAGTTTGACGGCTATATTTTGTTAGGCCTCCATGCCGGTGACAGCCAGAGCCACAGGTATCATGTTTCCCGGTTGTCTATCCATCAGAACGTATGGATGTACGTGTATCTATCCGTCTTTACCTCTATACATTTGTTCATCATTTTTTCCCCCCATTGATTTTCATACGCCACATTTCAAGAGATGCATTTCTCCCAAAAAGTCCAACTTTAGTTTCATCAGTCCTGAGGACATTTTCCCAAAAGCTTTGGGGATGATAAAGATGATTCTTGGCAAAAGTGAGTCGTGCCTTGATATTCTTTTTTTGCCAACAGTGGTTTTCACCTCGGAACTCTTCCATGGATGCCATTTTTGCCTCGTGTCTTTCTGATGCTGTAGTCATGATCATTGACATTAACTGAGGCAAGAGAGGCTTGTAATTGTTTAGAAGAGGTTTTTAGATCCTTTGTGACTTCTCCGGTTAGTCTGCGCCGTGCTCTTGGAGTAATTTTGGTAGGTCGGCCACTTCTGGGGAAGGTCACTACTGTTCCACGCCTTCTCTATTTATGGATAATGGCTCTGACAGTGGTCCGCCGAAGTCCCGAAGATTTACCGAATCTTTTGGATCAGTGGTGGTCTAGTGGTATCGGGCGCAGGATCACTGATCCTAAGGTTAGGGGTTCGAGACCCACTCTCCACAGGGTTGCCACTGTCCCCTCCAGTGCAGCTAACTGGGTTAACTGGGTTACTCACTGTTTATGGTGTGAGGCATGGAAAAGAACCATTTCTGGGATACCAGCCAGAGCGCAGCTCCATAGTCCTTCGGGACTGACGGAGGCCGACTTGCATCCTTTCGCAGACCGAAACATCTCGATAATCTTCTTTCTTGTTTGCTCTTGAAGCTCACTGGATCACGGCATGATGAGGTGTGTTCAGTATGGACTGCCTCACCTTGTCAGGCAGGTTTTATGTTAGGAATCTCCTGATTGGAAATTTCTGGCAGCAATCAGGCCTGGGTGTGGCCATAAAATTGAACTCGGTTTTCCTCAATAATAGGATTAAAACTTTGGCACAGCGCTGGAAATATATTTATGTTGCAATTATTTCATTGTTTTAACAAAGAAAACTTCAAAATCTGTACAAAAGTATCTGTGAACTCGGAACTAAATCTCACAGGTTGATTAGCTGAAGATGCCGTGGCTGTTTTTTTGTCGCTGCCAGTTTTTGTTCATTCTGGGTCATGGAAATTCAGCGTTCCAGTCGGGGAAAAGTCCGGAACTTGAACATTTGTCTTGAATTATTCCTGTTCAACAGTGTGAAAGTTTTGTGTATATTTTCAAAGGTTTATTCGGGTTGAGCTTCCCATTTGACTGAGTTTAGTTTCGCTAATTTATGAATCATGGCTTTCAAAACTCTACTCAGGAAACCTGTCTGGCGAAAACATATTAGCTTCTAGTTACAGTAAGCGGTATATGAGCAGGTGAGTTTTTATTTTTGGATTGTTAGCATATTAATATACTGTACTTTAAAAGTCATTGTGCTCGAGTAACACTTTATTTCAATTCACTGAATGAAATGTAAGTTTAAAGAAATACTGTTCCTGTCTCTAAAGGAAGGAGAATGACGTCATTGGCGGTGAGCGTCTCTGTCAAGCTCCTTATTAAGTTCCCAATAGACTTGGTTTATAAATAGCTGCGTGCGGAAGAGTAAATGATGGGCTTACTCATAGTTAAAAGGTAGCACAAGCTGTTCTTCTGGTATTAAATCTAGATACTGAGCTCTAGATGGTCCAGGTGTCCATTTTTTTTTTTTTTTAATTTTTTTTTTTTTTTATAAATTTAGTTTTACCCAAAACATCTTTAGCTACACAATCGCTGTCTAGCAAGGACTTCGAAGACCAACCTGATTTTACTCCAGTGCCAACAAAGGATATTTCTTGAAATGCTTGTCAATTCATGAGAAGTGGAACCTGAGAGCTCTGATTGGTGTCCATGGCTGTGTGCATCAATCCAGGGTTGAGCTTGCAATCTTTTGGCTAATGGAAGTGCACCTCTCTATTGTGGCCACTTGGGAGCCCAAAGCACAGTGTCGGTACTCGGGATGGGTATTGCCTAGATTTTATGTATTGCGATATATTGCGATTTCTAGCATGTATTGCGATATATTGCACGAAGAATTCTAAATTAAAAGTGAGTGCTCTGGCAGCATAACTAAAAGGGAGAGAACCAGAAGGAACTTGCATGCCGCGTGCTGAAGCAGGGGCTTTATAACTCGCCATGATTTTTTTATATTTGCATATTATGAATGGCAGGATAAGAAACGGCAGGAGTGTGTATGTGGACCCCCGTGGCCTATTTTTCTTAAAATGTGAGGCGCTTTTCCGGACTTCCGATCTTTCAAGTGAGCAAGTGATGGTTGAGTACGAAACAAGTAACGAGTGCGAAATGTTTGTATTTTTTATTTTTTTTTTTGTCAGGGATTTGTGTGTTTAAGGCTTAGTTTGGTGAACACGCCGTCAAATATGAACTTTACCTCATAATACCTCATACCTTGATGAAGTACATGTTATAACTCATTAATAATGTTATTGTCTCGTGTTTATGTTCTTGCCTCAGGCCCAGCTGGTAGATCTGAGGTCAGAGTTGACAGATGTGCAGGCGGAGAAGACCGTGGTGGAGAAGGAGGTCCACGAGCAGCTGCTCCAGCTTCATGCTCTACAGCTGCAGCTCCACGCGAAAGCAGGCCAGACCGTCGACTCCAGCTCCATTAAAGACCGGATGGTGGGCGGTCTAGTCCAGCCGCGTGCTCTAGCATGTGGTATCATTTCACAAATGGGCTGGTTTGGGGATTTATTTTAGATCTGGCAATTTTATCTCTGCCTGACTTGGCGTATAAATCGACACTCCTCTGTCCCTCATGTCATTGGCAATGTTGCATTTGTAGCATTCCAGGGACAGGCGAATATGTCAGCAGATTTTTAGATTCATTTAATTTTTTTTTTTTTTTTTTTTCATGCACTGTGTTAATCCTGCAGGGGAAATTTTGTTTTCTCAATTTAACCAATAAAAAACGAACGTCCACACACAGCAGTTTTTCTCACCGGGAGAGAAAGTCGGAGGTTAGATACCTCGCTCGAGGGCACTTCAGCCGTGAAGGTGGAGGAAGGGGAGGTGCTGCTCACGCCACCTGCTGCCACACAAGCTTTAGGTCCCCACCCTGCCTCTCTAAGCATTAACCCACAGCTGCCCCATGTGAATGATGTGAAACCCTTCACTGATTCATTTGTACTGTGATGGCCTGGCGAGCTGTCCAGGGTGTACTCTGTACTAATTAGTGCCCCCTAGCAGCCAATAATAATATTGTTTAGTAAATTATATGGAAAGCTTGGTATCACCTGTAGCTGAATAAAAAAAAAAAAACAGGTAATATTATGTATATTCTATATCCTTTCATTCATTTTCGAGACCAATTAATCCTTATTAGGGTCGTGGGGAGGCTGGCACCCATCTCGGCCGAGGGCGGGGTACACCCCAGGCCATCACTCACTTTATGAAAGTCAGCCTTGGTTCTTTTACATGAACCTCCCATCACAGACAGTGAGAGACACGGCTGGCCTTTGATAACCCAGTTAGCTGCACTGGTGGGACAGCCGAGACGACCTGGTGATGGTGAGGCTTGAACCCCCAACCTTAGGATCGTTAATCCAGAACCTTACCACCGGGCCTCCACGGCCCCCACAGAACCACCACTGAAGAAAAAAAAAAAAAAAAAAAGTTGATGGATGAACTCTCGCCCATTCTGATTTGCCGAACCACTTAATCCTACTCGGGTCAATAGAAGGATGGAGCCTATCTCCGCCAACACCAGCCCCACCCCCACCCACACATGCGCACAAAACCATCCACAATCTGTCTAACCCAATAACCCGGCTGTATGAATCCGGTTGTGCTCCCTCATGGTGTTTTTGCTGCTAATCCACGCTGTGGTTTGAGCCTCTGATTGAACTGCTCTGTCTCTCTTCTGTCTCACCGAGCCGAGCGTATCGAGAAAACCCGAGTGATGACTCCAGTTCTGCTTTTATCTCCCTGATCCTGAATCCACTGCCTTTCTAACCCTTGACTCTCTTGTGTTTCTCTCTCCTTGGCCCTAAGCCTGTCGCCTCCGTGGAGGAGATGGTAAGTGCTCCGTCTGTATCTTCTCATGTCTGTGTGTTCCGTCTGTGCTTGTGGACCTGTCTGTGTGTTCCTGTCTGATGCTTTGCGTATGTTTGTGCTGGGCTGACGCTCTGATTAACTTCACGCCGCTTTGGATATTTTAAGGTTTCTTGACCACGTTCTGAGCCGTTTAAATATGAAAATGGGCAATAAAGACATTGATACTGGTGCAGGAAAATAATTACGGCCGAGTGGTGTGTCAATCCCTATTGTCACCACTCTTGGGCCCTTGGGCAAGGCCCTTAACCCTCAACCCTCAATTTCTCAGTTGTATAATAATGATAATTGTAAGTCGCTCTGGCTAAAAGTGTCTGCCGAATGCTGGACATGTAAATGTGTGACGCAGCCCAGCATGAGGTCGCTATGAACACGAGCCGCGATTATTTTCAATAGGCCGGTTTTCTGTATGTTCTCGATATTCATTACACAATGACGCAGCGTTGTTAATCGCGACCTGATGGCGAGACCGCAGCTCCTCCTGAAAGGGTACATGTGGCGAATTAGTGTAACAAGCTCTTTAAAATGATGACATATGACATCAGCGGCTCTTTCCGGCAACATCAGTTTATGCGTGTTTTTGAAGCGTACGCGAGTGTTACAACTCCAGGCACGCTCAGAGGCATGTCGCCTTTCCGATTGGCGGTTCCAGCTTGGTAGCGACGTAAACTCGTTGCATTGGCTGGGTTACATCACTGACGGTTGTTTTTGTTCCTATTCCAACTGACGTCCTGGTCTCTGGCTCCACGAGAGGTACCAACCCCGTCGAACGTGCTGCTGTTACTTCCGGGGTGGTGCCGGCCGTTGTGGTTTATGACGACATACTGCTCGACCCTGCTTGTAATCCGGTGGGATAAATTGACCCAGCTTTGTTATTTTATGGTAATTTATGTTAAAATGAGTGTCGATGTCACATACGTGTTAATAAAGACTCTTCTCAGTACCTTTAAGCGGTTTTTCAGATATTGACACCAATCCAACCCGTGGCTCGTCCGTCCTGTCCAGGAAGCGTGTGGTTGTGTGCAGCTTTTGGAGAGACATATTCATTCTCTCACCCTCCACCCCCACCCCACCCCACCCAACCCCACCCATTTTGTGTCCCACTGAAATGCATAGCGAATCAGATTGTGTCTGCCAGGCCATTTTTTTTTTTTTTTTTTTTTTCCTCATCACAAGCTTTTCATTTCTTGCACTTCTGGGTAAATAACCCAACATGAAATGTCCCCGCACTCTACTGCAACCTGCATTTGCCTTTTTCATGCATTTTCGATCCTGTAAACACAAAATGGCGGCCTCATGCCCCTGTGTACACGCCTCCACTCCGTCCATCATGAGTAGTCACACTGCATTTTCTTGTGGAAGTGCATCATGGTCTTTTACCTTGAAAGGTCACTTGGTGCTGAACTTGTGCAGTTCGTGGGACACTTCAAGACTATGCAGTGTGTTGCATAAAAAGGCGGAACCTGCGCATATACCGCTGTAAATACCGCTGGAAATCCCGCCGAAAGGCTCGGAAGGCTGCTGCAGTCCTTCACGTTTGCTGATGTGGTCCTGATTTGTAATGAAAGTCATTAGATTTGAGTATAGGGTTTATTGTGTGTGTGTGCGTGCTGTGTCGTGGTGGGCTTCACCTCGTTTCTGTGGTAGATGTGTGTGAGTTCGTGCATGTGCGTGTTGGTGTTTATAAAAACCCGGAGCTGTCGAGTGCTCTTCACCGTCCGTTCATCTTAAATACATTTTGTTGTTGTGCGTGTTTCACAGGAGAAGGAACTGGAGGCCAGTAAGAAGGAGAAGGTGAAGGAGGTGAAGTTGGAAGCCGAGGTGAGGATGCTGAAAAAAGAGAACGAGGCCCTCCGCAGGCACATCGCAGTACTGCAGGCCGAGGTGTACGGCGCCAGACTGGCGGCGAAATACCTGGACAAGGAGCTCGCTGGAAGGTAAAAGAACCGCAATCATGGTCCTGTGATTTTTATGATCAATTAGAATTAAGGCAAAAAAAAAAGTGAAATGTTAACGTATAAAAATAATTTTAATTTATATATGGAGCACATTGTGTATTTGTTTTGGCTTTAATTTTAAATAAAATAAGCCTGCATTGACATGTTGGACTTGAAAACATTTGGAAAAAAATTAGTGCAAACAATTGCTCATGTTTCTGCAGATCTGGCAACCAGGTGAAAAATAGAAGTGAGCGGTTTTGTACTGATTTCTTAATCATGTTTGGGGAAGATTGTTTGATTCACTCCAGTGTTCCGAGTTGACCGTTCTGTACATTATAGGGTCCAGCAGATTCAGTTATTAGGTCGAGACATGAAGGGACCGGCTCATGATAAACTGTGGAACCAGCTGGAAGCTGAGATTCATCTGCACCGCCACAAAACGGTCATTCGAGCCTGTAGAGGGCGCAATGACCCAAAGAAGCCCTTGCCATCACCTGCAGGACATGTAAGTACTACATCACCGGCAGTGCAGTGTACGGGATAATGCGGGTTGAGACCGTGTGATGCATGAATCTGGCACAGCGGCCACTTCACGCTGTGGTTCACCTTTTCCTTCATCAGGATCCCGAATCTCTAAAGAAGACCCAAGGGGTCGGTCCGATCCGCAAAGTGCTTCTGTCGAAAGAGGACCACGAAGGGCTTGGGATCTCAATCACAGTGAGTCCTCTTTTACATCTGGAACCTCTGTCCTTGTTGCTTTGTTTGTTTGTTTATTGTGTCTGTTTGTGTGGAATATATTTCAAAAAGTTAGGCACATGTGTTAATTAGGTTTTGGTACAAGTAAGAAACTACATGGACGGGTCCATGTGTAGGATTATAATGGAAAAAAAAAAATATATATATATATATAGTGGTACCTTGACTTACGAGTGTATTTTATAATGAATTTTCCATGATACAAACTTCAATCCCACCAAAAATCTGCCCCATCCAACCAGCAAAATTTTGATATACAAGCTCTGCTGGGGAAATGGCGTTCCTGGGACGATTCGCCTCGTATTCCACCGCGCTCTGAAAATGCCTTGTGCAGCGCTTCTCAATTATTTTCTGTGACGACCCCTATAGGGACCACCCCCACCCAACTATAAATAGTGTTTACTGCACTTCATATTGTTTGTTCAGTACTTTTTCCTTACAACGTAGCGTGACAATGAGAACACCACTGCCACCTAGTGTAATTGCGCATCCACTACAGTAGCTGGCAATGGCACTCTCACTGTGTTCCCTACACCATAGGAGGCATAGTGAAGGCACCACTGCCACATACTGTAGAGGATGCACAATCACACTTGCTTTTTTTTTTTTTGCCATACTGTACTAGAGTCATGTTCACCAGGGTCATGCACATCCCGTTATTTGAGAAGCACTGGCCTTGTAGGAGCTCACCACGAGCCTTTCCCTGCTGGTAATCATACCGTGCACATGCACAGAAATCTCCTCCTCTGTTACGCACCATCTCATGCCTGCCCACTTGACATCTTCGCCGCAGTCGATGATCGGAAGGGTTAGTTAGTTGCCTTATTGTTTATTCTTGTTTTATTATTAACATTAGTAATAATATATATTAAGTTTGGTAGGGGGTTGGAACGGATTAATTGGTTTTCTATTATTTACTGTGGGAATTTTTGATTTATCTAACGAACATTTTGACTGACGAGCTGGCCCTCGGAACAGATTAATTTCGTAAGTCAAGGTACCACTGGAATTGAAAATCCCTGTTCTTTACTGTAGAGCAGCATGTTTACCAGACATCCACTAGGAGGAGACATTTCATTATAAATATGGGCGGTTCGAATACCCTGCGGTCTCAGGCAGAGGTTTTAGATTGATCAATGAACTTCAACATAATCCGAAATCCCCGTTCACACAAGAGTTCATGGCAGTCAATTTGGTAATATTTATTTATGTAATAGAAAGAACCTGCTACTATGTATCACATTTCCTTTTGATGTCTCAGGGAGGTAAAGAACATGGTGTTCCCATCCTGATCTCAGAAATCCACCCGGCGCAGCCTGCAGAGCGATGCGGGGGGCTGCATGTCGGAGATGCCATATTAGCCGTCAACAACATCAACTTGAGAGATGCCAAGCACAAGGAAGCAGTGACTATCCTCTCGCAGCAGGTAACATCCTCCAGTAGTGCGTAAAAAACACGCTTTATGGCGATTGTGTACCATCCGAGAGACTGAGACTTGACTGAGCGTCATTCCGTTGTCCTACAGAGAGGCGAAATCGAGTTTGAGGTGGTGTACGTGGCACCAGAGGTGGATTCCGACGACGAGAATGTGGAGTATGAGGATGAGACCGGGCATCGATATCGTCTCTACCTGGATGAGCTGGAGGAGGGAACGGGAGGTAACCATGGCAATGGACCTGCTGAGTCTGCATCACTGCAAGGTAAGAAAAAAAGATTATTATTATTATGATGATATAATGTGATTAAATCAAGTATTATAGAGACTTGGGGCTATAATATTTCATCACACGCCACATTAATAATTGTAGAAGTCAACAAACGTTGACTGGCCATGTCAGTGCTCTTAAACCTTTTAAAGCAGCAAAACATTGACAAAATTTCTACACCGAAGTTGCAAATTCCCATCATTCCAACCTTCTTATATGCAGTCGTGGAGAAACACCTGATGGCGGACGGAGCCGAGAACGGAGACACTGGCATCTCCAGCGAGAGTCCCTCTGAGGAGACGCCCTCTAAGACGGCCGAGTCTCCTCAGAACTCATCCTGAAGAGCTGAAAGGCATGACGGGGCTCTGGTCCCCCCTCCACTCCCAGGGAGCAGGAGAGAGAGAGAGAGAGAGAGGAATACAGACCTGTATGATAGCTGTAACATACCAAGATGTGTTTTGTACCATACAGCCATGACAGCGTTTCCGATTCCACTGGAGATCACCTGGAGAAGAAACACAGTGAGAGCAGCTTCTCATTCAGAAGCTTTACTCAAGCATGATATCTTCTCAATTCGACTGCGGCTCCCCTGTGGTCAAAACAGGTTGAGTGAGGTGTGTGTGTGTGTAGTGACATGGAAAATGCTCCA
Organism: Plotosus lineatus; assembly: GCA_024760905.1. Taxonomy (NCBI): domain Eukaryota; kingdom Metazoa; phylum Chordata; class Actinopteri; order Siluriformes; family Plotosidae; genus Plotosus; species Plotosus lineatus. The sequence goes on along the minus strand of CM045751.1, from coordinate 3,911,961 downwards.
GTTTTAATTTGTTAAAGATGGGGAGGGTTTTTTTTTTTTTTTTTACAGTTTGTTTATGTGTGTGTGTGCGTGCAGTTACTGATCCCCAGCAGCACATGGGTTTGACCCGACTTCTGGCACTGTACTGGGGTATTCAAATACTTTTTGTAAATGAACAATTTATCAAAAAACGTAAAGGTAACTCAAACTATCGAATTTTAAAGAAATTATACTAACCAACCATCTCAGATTTGCATCATATTCTCTGAAAATAATGTCTCGATTCCGATTAAATAACATGCAAAATATTAGATTTGTGTCTGCACCCGTTTCTGAGATGTCCTTGTCTTGGTTTTTAAAAGGGGTGTGGCCTGATGAAAATAATGTGACAGTGAAGGTTCCACAAGAATTCTTAAGAATCCATGCTAGATGCACAAAATTTAAAATGTCTAAATGTATAGTTTTTTATAATTGAATATTCAAATGTGCACATTTGCCGATTTGTAGCATACTGAAAATATAACTATAAATAACTATATAAAAATATTTTTTGGCCTTTTACATGTTGGCACAGAAGCATTTAATCTTTCAGATTCTCAGAGCAGTTACATATGTTCGAGTTCTTTTTTTTTCAGGTGTATGTTTAAAAGAATATAAACTATCTGATGCATTTAAAGATTAAAAAAAAAACACCTGACCTGTACGACCTGACAAAGAACTGTCGCAGTCATCGGAGCATATTTTAATAATTAAATATACAAAATATAAAGTTGTTACTCTGGAAAAAAAAAAAAGTTCTAAAAAGAACATTTGGGAAGCGCAAATCCCCACCGAGCCTACATTTGAAAATAAAAAGTAATCTGACAATGTTATAGAATCCTTAACCCTTGAAGGCCCGAATTATTTTTTGCAGTTTAAAAATAAAATAAATTATCGCTAGTTTTTTTTCTAATCAAAAAGGTCTAAGGAAACACCTCAAACACATTCCTTTCAATAAAATAATAAGAACAAATAACACTCTGACAAATTCGTAGACAACATAATCCTGCGCACTCAAGATCGTCTCATGTGGGATCAAGAAACGCCACAAGTATAGAATGCATCTCGTAGTCATTAGCATTTTTTGAAAGAGGACCATATGGTCCCACTGGGCATTGGGGGGGGGGGGGGGGGGGGAGAAGTCTGTTAAGTTTTTTACACCCGAGCCATAGTGACTCATCAGGTCGGTGCTTATCCCCGATCTCCGTCCTGTGAAGCGACCAGGAGTTCAACTCGTCCTGGATGGGACGCTAGTCCATCGCAGGTTGCCGTTCCAGTATATTTTTACTGGTCCCCATTTATACTGCTGGGTGAACAGAGGCACACTTGTGTTTTAAGACCTTGCCCAGGGGTCTTAGCACAGTGGGGGTCTAACTGGGATTTGAACACACAACCTCCCGATCATGAGCACAGCACCCTAACCACTACACCACCGGCCCCAACTGGGTGTTAAAGGGTTCAGGAAAAATCCTGTATCCAGAATTTGATCTGGATTGTCTCCACAATGCAACAGAATCCGACTTGTCCAAATCATCGCCTCTGGTAAAAATCTGCACAGAAATTCTGTCACCAAACACACACACAAACCAGGCCTTATATAAATGACATCCTTAAAGGTAATAATTAAGCGATTGAAAACCTTGTATTACGACAGACCATAAACTTGAACATGTCTTCAATGTACGAAACTGAAAAGTTGCACATGTTGCACTCAACAATAATCCCTAAAAAGTCCTGCATCAAGCATGAAGAGCTCGAGAGGAACTTTTGCTGCAGGAGGCCACACCTTCTGTTTAAAGCCACTATATCTCAGAAGCGAACGCAGACGATTTGGGTGATTGCACATGAATTGTAAATGTAAGACGGTCCTGTCTGATAGAGGTGTTGGTTCTTCTTGTTATGGGAAAGGGTTGGTGGAATGGTGTTATTCAACATAGATCTCAACAATATGCAAATTAATTCACAGACTTATTATTCGGGGTAAGAAGATTTGTCTTGCTAATCGAGTGCACAGTTTTAGTTCCTTTTCAAGAACGAGAGTAGACCCTACTTTGCAGTAACGACTGCCTCTTTTAGTTTTATTGGCTCCATGCCGAATCAATCACAGCATTTTCTGCACTGAAGCTCGCTCTGATTTGGAGGTTAAACAGATACACAACAGCACTGCATAAAAAAAAAAAAAAAAACATTCGCCAATATTATGGTGGTGGGGGTGGGGGGGGCACATGACTCTTGGTGAAATTTTGCGATCCAAACTGAACTTGTAAACTTGATCAAATTATGGCTTTGAGTGTGTGATTGTGTGGGGAAATGACACATGGCTGTCTACAATAGATCATGGACATGTTTAAATTTTTTTAAATTTTTTTTTTTTTTATTGTTACTTGACGTATAAGTGGTGTCGTAAAAGCTTGGACAGGGGAAAAAAAACCCCCCAAAACAATTATTCAGTGACACCAAAAGGGTTTACGAGGCCAAAGCACAAATTATATTTAAAATATAACTTGAATAAAAATGCTAAATTACATAATATATGGCTGGTATTATATAATCCCATGGTAACAGCATGCACATATCTACAGCAGCTTGAGCGCTGTATAATTACTCACATGTACACATCTGGAAGAACATCATTGAGAAGGTATTATGTGTCAGGGATAATCTAGGCCACTGAAACTAGCAGCGAAACAAAATGAAATAAACTACACTGAACAATGTAACACGTGTAGAAATAAAATAAAATAGATCCGTTTTGCGCCTCAGTTTACACAGTGGTTTAGGTGAAGTCCATATCAGACGAGTTTCAGAAGAGGGAAGTGCCGTGCAGTTAAAAGTAAAAACAAACACCATTTCTCCAAATTAAAATCATGTACAGTATGCATGAGACTCAGTTGAGGTTTGTTGAGTCTGTTCCTGCGGTCATGTTGTGGTAAACACTCGGTGTCACTGCAGACTAAAGACTCAAAAAAAGCTGAGGCTCCATATGATCACAGAATATATAAATAGCGGCTATTTTGTGTACACACAACACCCCGAACTGGGAATTTACATCAGTTTGTGTGTGTTTCAACTTCTGCACTTCCTTTAATTGTAGTGTAATAAATTGGGGAACATTTAAATACAAGATATTGAGGAATACATCTTTGTGGTTGTGTATTATACATGAAAATGCAGAAGAAACTGTATCAGGACAGTTTAATTTATCCAAGAAGTCCATGTGTTGTAAGAATATAAATGCAAAGTTGGATTGGAAATACAGTGGTATCTTGACTTACGAATTTAATCCGTTCCCGAGGACAAGCTTGTGAGCTGAAAATTTCATAATCTGAAACAATTATTCCCGTAAGAAATAACAGAAAACCAATTAATCCGTTCCAATCCCCTCCCAAACACACATTTGACCGAATATATTAAAGATAAACATGTAAAAACAACAAGTCAACTAACCCTTCTGATCATCGACTGCGGCGAAGATGTCATGTGGGCAGGCAGGAGGTGGTGCGTAACGGAGGAGAATTTTGTGCGTGTGCACGTTACAAATGTCAGCGAGGAAAGGTTTGTGGTGAGCTCCCACAAGGCTAGTGCTTCTCAAATAGTGGGACATGCCTCGGGGGGGTGGGGTGGGGGTGCATATGACCCTGGGGAACATGCTTCTTTTGCCATACTGTACTAGAATTAAGTGTAACTGTGCATCCTCTACAGTAGCTGGCAGTGGCGCTCTCACTGTGTTCCCCATGTTGTAGGGAAAAAGCACCGAGCAAATGATATGAAGTGCAGAAAACACTATTTATAGTCACACGCGGGGCGTGAAATTTATTTTTTCCTTCCTATAGGGGGGCGTTGAGGCAAACACGCGAGAAGAATACGAGACTAATCGGCCTGGAAAAGCCATTTCCCCAGCAGAGCTCGTTGATCAAAATTTTGCTGGTTGGATGGGGCAGATTTTTGGTGGGATTATGGAAAAATTCTTTAATAAAGACACTCGTAAGTAAAGATACCGCTGTATTTTGTAATCTTATAAGGTGGGGGAGAAAAAAATAAATAAAAATTTGAGGTAAAGTCCCTTACATTCTAAGCGCTGCCCGAATACTACTCCTACAGGATACTTGAGCTGTGTTCAAACTGGGCTTTGTGTATTCGCCTTGTTTGAAAGATTAAATGTGAATTAATACCTATTGTGATATTTATGAATTTCTTGAAGTTCACTTTGTGTTTAGTGTTAGCAACTAATACTTATTATAAAATATAATTTTAGCAATACACACACACACGTACATATATATATGTATATATATATATATATTTTTTTAAAATAATATGACAACATATCTAACGTAAAAATGGATAATCTCTTTAACTTTATCGTGTTTTTCCCCCCCCACAGTTTTGCATTTACATTGTTCAACAGGGTTAGTAGTTATGTCGGAGCTAAAACCATCTCCCCAGCCATCAGCTCGCTTATACTCTAAGGATGTGTTTCTCAGTTGTCCAGCAACAGTGTTCTTAGAATTCAAACCTTGAAAATTAATTTAAAGAAAAAAAAAAGGTTCCATTTGATTGTATTATGAGGAATATTGTTTGTTTATTTATTTTTTTAATATTCTTAGAAATAGCCAAAAGTAACCATGAGATCCCGTTTACTCGTGTGTGTGTGTGTGGATTGAGAGAGAAAGATTTGCAGGGGACATTAAAAAATGTGCAATATGTGTGTGTGTGTGTGTGAGACCGTCCTTCGTACATCACTTAACTGCTTGGGAAAGTAGATTGTTTTTCTATAAACAGCATGTCCTGAAGTGTTTGGACTATCGCTACTCGCCTATGCTAACACTTTGTATTTATTGATGAATGAAACACAAGGCATTTAATCTTGAAGACCACGCCCTCAAACAAACAAACAAAAACCCAAACCCAACATCAGTGCTGTTATCACTAACACTATAGTCGTGATAAACAGTCCTAACCTCACCCCCTTTTCTCGTTTGTTCCTCCTTCGATACAATATGATAGTCACATATCTGATATCACTTACCTTCTGACGCCGAGAGCTATGATGTCATCCGTTGTTCAATGGAAAATCTCCGTACCAGTGCCTGGATTTAACCCTCTCTCTCTCTCTCCGGAGGCATTTTCAGAGCTTGAACGTACAAGTACTCGACACGGCCTGCGTTTGCTCCCCAACCAAACCAGACTTGGGACCCTCTGAATCTTTTTTTTTTTTTAAAAAGGAGACAATCTGCAGCTGATACTGTATTATTGATGTGGTACCGAGTGTGTTGGAGGACAGGATTCTCTGACCTGGATCACACTGTTGCTACACGTCTCAAGAAACACCAGGAGAAAACATCAACCTACATTTTACACCGATCTGTATTTCATTGGGTTTATTGGTGGTTCACTTCCTGCTTGTTATACGATCCGTATTTCTGCCAGCTAGGCATGTGCCGATGATCAGTTATCTGATACACAGTGATATTAAACCCAGTTGGTATTACAGATACCCTTGATTATCTCTACTATGCCGGTGGGGAGCTTCACATTTCTACAGGAGATGTGAACGGACACGGCAGCGTAGAGACGAGGTTTCTTCATTTCCAACACTTTGCATGCAGGAAAATCTCAAGTGTTTTTTGTTGGAAAAATAAACACACTGGACAGACTGATATAAACCTAATATCGGCACATGGCTACTGCAAACTGAACAGTTTGGTATAAATGTCATATCGGTATTTACTGCATAACAATATGGAATAAACTTTACTTATTTCAACTTGTTTTCTTTACAATACACCAGAATTCCCTCAGATTCCACCTCGCTTATTTCCCCAAACAGGTTACAGGGATCCCTCGTGACTTTGCGCTTCAATTCATGCGGCTTCAGTGGATCGCATTTAAAAAAAATATATTTTTTTATTCATTGAATTAAAAAAAATAGGGAAAAAGTTCAGGAAAATGCCGTGAAACAAGGCCAATCATGCAAAAAAAAAAAAAAACAACCCAAAACCCCCCAACAAAACTACTTAATTTGTATGTGAGGTGTGCGTCTTTGTGTGTATTTATATTTTATTTACATATTCTGCATTATTTTTGAATGTTTAATTTTAAGCATTTATAGCATTGAATATGTATTTATTGATATTATATACACGTATACATGTACATATACGTCAGTCAAGGGGGGTTGATCTTACTTCGCGGAATTCGGCGATCGCGAGGGAATCTCAGTCCCCATTAACCACGGAAAGTGTGGGATCCCTACAATCCCACTCACGCTGCTTGGAGGCTGGATATTATATCAGCTGGTGAACCCTCTGAACATCTCCACAGAATCTTTTCCTTTCGGCTGTTCCAGTTTTTTCCCGATGTCGCCACAGTGAATCGTTGCAAATTTGATTGGGCGTAGGTTTTTACATCGGATGCCCTTCCTGACGCAACCTTTTCACAAGGGGCAGAAACACGCTGACGGCTTTGCAGCTCCTCTTTACGAAAGTCAGCAATGGTTCTTTTACATGAACCGCTCACCATAGACAGTGAGAGACATGGCCGACCTTTGATAACCCAGTTAGCTGCACTGAGGGGGGGGGGGGGGGGGGCACGACACAGTGACAACCTTATGGAGAGTGAGACTCGAACCCCCTCGAAGCACCTTTTACCACCAGGCCCCCACTGCCCCAGAAACATCGCTCCAGAATATGGCAGGGCAATACACAACCATTCACACTCATTCAAATCAAGGGCTAATTTGGAACTGTGCATGTCTTCAGACTGTGGGAGGAAACCGGACTACACAGAGGAAACCCACACAAGCAGAACATCATGCAAACCGAACCCAGGCCCTGGCCTCCTTTTTAAGAAAGTCAGCAATAGTTCTTTTGCATGAACCTCCCACCACAGACAGTGAGAGACACGGCCGGCCTTTGATAACTCGGGTGCACCGTTGGGACCA